>CANTAL010000019.1:1200000-1750000 GCA_947650365.1 Chamaelirium japonicum | reverse complement strand
AAAAATTACATTCAATCAAGTATTATTGATGTGTTGTTTGAAATGTCAATGTCTCCTTTGATCTTCACTGCACTCTCCTCAACCACAGTGCGTAAGTTCCCCATGATCGACAAAACTTCGACCATGTGGACTTGACTTTGTGGTAATAAGAACGCCTGGATCTAGGAAGCTTAAGTGACGTGTTGCCTCAGTGTAGAAAGATGCAAGTATAAGCACATCGTGTGGTCCACTGTTACATATAATGGTCTGTAAAGAATGATTTGGGACATGGTACAAAATCATATCAAATATGTTATCCGAGTAGATTTCCAATGGGAAAAACTTCAAAACATGTTTTTCACCAATGCTCGGTCTTCTCAGTCGAGCCACGAAATTTCTTCAATCTCATCTTTCTAAAAGTCTCGCAAACACCATATTTATAGAACTACATCAATAAATATATAAAAATGTTTTCTTAACAAACATCTCTGACACACAAAAAAATCCCCCAAAGGCGCTAATACATTCATATCCTATGTGACAATTTATTGGCTCAAGATATTATGTTGCTTGTGTCCTGCAACATTGCTTTGTTAGGCTCTTTCTCTGCACCCTTTAAATCCCCTTTCTACCTGTTTGACATCCATATCACTAACATTTCGCAAAACAATGCCTTTTTCTCCATACATAAACAATTAGTTATCAACGTCATTTTTTTCCCTGGTGAAAGAGTGAAACTATAGTTAGTGGAGAACACGAGTAATAAGTGAAGTAGGAAAACATGTTGATTTGTCAACTCGTGAAGGTCTTCAAATTGTTGCTTCCTCAGAAGGTTCTCACTCAAAGCAAACTAATGTGCCTCATCTATTGTCCAAATACGGGTAATAACAAATCCTTCATGTATGTTTTCCTCAACCCTGCAACATGCGGCGCTGCTAGAAGGCCATGAGCCACGTATGGTGCTCATGGTGTCTAGATTAAAAATACATCTGTAGACTCTCGTCCTGACATACAATCTTTGGTGAAGTATATGAAAATGGAGACATAGTTGTCGGGCATCATCCATAGGAAGAAACCTAAGGCGATTTCATTAATTTGTGCCCATATGGATATTTCTCTAAAGGATCTCCTGCACATCTCCTTTGGCATTGGCACTAGATGAGTGCAACCCTTTCTAGCTTGGTTGAAGTGAAATGCACAACTTGTTATCTAAATCGGTGCCAGACATAAAAACTAACAAAATTTGTAAAGCAATCGAAGAACACCACCAGTTTTATTATCGAGTGAAAGTTCAGAACATCTAAATTTACACCCTTGTCTACGAAGGCATGCATATCATCACGTGCATAATGTGCTTGGTATGCCATTAAATAATTCCTCGTCTTTTCAAAAATCTCATCATAACGATTCTAAAGAATTCTTCCATGTCATCCTCAAAATTCATGAAAGCTCCTCATCCTCTAGTTATGCAATCCATATCATTATGGTTGCTGGCAATACGTCCTATGCACGAAAAGGAGTGTGAGTACATAAAAATCACAGTTATGCTATCTCAAATATGCCCCATGGTGAAATGGATGCTCAGGGCAAGAAACTACCCATTTACTACCCAAAACACCTGGATGCACATGGCATAAAAGAAAATTACTGAAATCAGCATATTGTTCCTTTGATGCACGATCATTTGCATCCCTAGTAGATGGGACATGCTTGATGGTTGATGGTTGATGATGCACGATCATTTGCGTGATGCTCCAACGCTTTTGCTGGTGATTTCTTAACATGGTTTTTTCCCATAAATAACGAGGATGAAGGCTTAATGTTTTACCTTGGACTTGTGATTGATGGTCCATCCCTTTTCTTTAGATAAGACATATGCTCATCAAATCTCTAATTCATCTAATGTAACAGCTTGTCTTGTTCCTTTGCAGTCTTTTGAAGATCTTTTATGTTCTCATTGTATTCGTGCGTGCTTTCTTTGTTCTGATGGCAAGCTTTGCTTTCATCATGACCTCCTCCAGGATCAGAGATTGATCTAATACCAAAATCGTTGTAGCCCAGACTATGGTGTGTGGGCTATGATCAATTTAGGATCTGAGTCTAACCAAAATCTTGTCTTTTTTATGCGAATTTCTGCAGATATGGCAGAAATTCAGCAAAAAATGGCTCCAATTATTTGGCAACTGGGGCCAAATCCAAGGCCTAGACACAATAGAAAAGGGGAAGACACAATAGAAAAGGGGAAGAGGGAGGAAGGGTAAGAAAACCCCAAAACTCTACATCATAATTTTTGCATAAAGGATAAGTGCAATACATAGTTACATACCTCTCCGCATATAAAGAGATACCCAAAGAATCTGCACTAGCCCCGCTCTAACTCTGCCATGTCACTTCATAGAAAGACAAGAAAGAAAGGAGGAAAATTATGCAGACAGAGGGTGAGGAAAAGAAATCATGCGGTGGAAGGGGAGTATGTGGCCTCTTCTGCGTGGGAATGCATCCAATAGGTTTTTCCCAAGCCATGAAACACTTGAGAAAGACAAGAAAGAAAGGAGGAAAATTATGAAGACAGAGGGTGAGGAAAAGAAATCATGCGGTGGAAGGGGAGTATGTGGCCTCTTCTGCATGGGAATGTATCCAATAGGTTTTTCCCAAGCCATGAAACACTTAAGAAGTGGAGGGGGTCTTATTGGGACTTTTTTAAAAGGTAGCCCTCCAACTTGTCTCTTCTTTTTTTTCATTTTTCTTTTCTTTTTTTCTTTTTTTTTTTGGGCCACAGATGGGTTGGCAAAAGGCTTAATTTATGCCTCATCCAGTGACCATCTCAATCAGACTAGATTTAATTCTAGTCCTCATTAGAATATTGCAACTAAGCCCCCAATTACATGAAATTGGTTAACACTTGGACACAAGTGAAAACAATTAAGTCTATATCAAATAAACCGCACTTGATTCACCATTTAAAGCCCTATTACCTCCTTTAATCTTAGCCACATCCTCTTCGACTCTGGGTCAAACTAGAAACAAAGAACAAGAAGGGGCCAGTGTCAGACGATATTCTATATTTCTATATAGGTGGTCCCCAGTGTAAGACGATATTCTATGGAGGTGGTCCCGAAGGTCCTAAAGATCATTGCCTTAAAAGTAGGATGCAACCTTGACAGAAATGCACAATTGAGTTCAAGTCCTGAGGTTAAAGCACAAGTGGATGGGAAAACGGTGTCTTTTGGATGCAATGCAATTGGCAATGTCGATGCAGGGGGTTAAGGAGGGGACAGTAAATAATGAATAATTAACTTTTGTTTATTTTGCTTGTGGTTTGCCATCATTTTGTTTTGTTTGACAGTTTTCCTTTTCACTTTTTTTTTCCACTGTTTTGGATGGTACTGAGTATATAACTCTCTACTTGCCAACTTTTCTGTGTGCTAAATGAGCATTTTATCAATAGCTCCTTGCAAGCGTGTTTTATTGTCCAATTGATTTGGTTGAAGCTACGATATAAACCAACTTTCCTTCACCAAGTTAGATACATTTGACCATTTTGTATAGGTTCTCACCTACACGTCCATTGGCCTAAGCCAATAACAATTGCCCCATTCATGGATGTGTTCCCATGAAGGTGATGGATAACAACAAAAAAAAGACTCAATTCTATTGTCAAGACTAACCAACTTAGAGTTGTGCTTTCTGTTGTTTCTGGTCAATCCTATATTAATAGGAGAGTGTGGGTTGGTTATTTTGTTGTTCCTATCAATTAAACAAAGCATCTGCATAGTGCATAGGACAATCTTTAGGTGGCGATGGAGAACACCGGTATAAAACATCAACTAGATAAAGTTACAAACTAGAAAAGAAATGTACGTGGACTTCTTGGAAGTTGAAGTTACACAGGCCATTAAGATCTCTCCTCTTTAAAAGAAATTCTTTGTACTCAAGAGCAAATACCAATTCTAAGATCACTATGAAACAAAAAAAAAAAACTATGGGGACATAAGAAATGGAGAAGACATACAATTTCTGTAGCATCCACACGAGTACCAATAATCTTCAACCTCACCTCACTGTCTTTCTGAATTTTAACCTGCAAACCACCACAAATAAGTTAAGAGAAATAATTGTAGACAATTTAGGCATTTATCCATGCTTTTCCGGTTACTTTTTTTCATTTTCTTCACCTATCGAGCAAAACCAATAAGCCTTTCAGTGGAAAGCACTTAACAAAAAGGTATTAATGTTTCTGCCAATTGCTATATTAGCTAATGGTATAACTATATACCTATATAACATAAATATATATATATATATAACCACAATTTTACATCTGGTTAGATTAAAAAGAAGATCCCTTTGGAACTTCTCTTAAAACAGCCTTGATTCTGAAACACTATGAAGCACAGACACGGGTACGACGACACGACAAGATATTTCCTCAAAAATGAAGAACACGACACGGCTAGGACACGACAATTAATATTTATAATTTTATATAAATAATATATAATACATGAATACTACATAGAGATGCTTAACTTCAAAGAATAATTCATAAAGTATACTCCAACTAGATGGGAAATTACTTTATGGTTATGTTTAAGAAATTTCAATGGTGGCACAATACCCCAATTTGACAACTACTAAATTTCCTCTTTTGCAAATTTCAATAATTCAATCTAATCAAAACTGAATTGAAGGGGCCAAAATGAAGTTTATTTACTATGGGGTCGGGTTTGGCACTATGGGATCCTCACTAGAGATTATAAGGGTAATGACAACCGTCCAATAAAGTCCACAAAATCCACAAAGTTCTAGAATTATTGCTAAAAGATTATCTTAATATTTGTAAGAAAAACCCTATTAATTATATCCTATGATGTTATAACCTTAGAGGATATAAGTTAAAGCCAAATCTTAATCACAACCGTCCATTACACCAAGCCCCAAACAAATCATCAAACTCATCCCCGATCGCATGCAAACAACGGCTGTGCCGTGTCCTGGACAAAAAAAAACCAGGACACTTCGGAGCCGTGTCCATGTCCGACACGGACACGGGACCCGCTAAGAAGTGTCTATGCTTCATAGCTGAAACAATATTGTCAAGAAGCTAAGCTACATGAGCTACATGCATACCTCTCAAAACAAAAAAACAAAAAACAAGGTAAGCTGCATGACCTAAGCCAATTAAATAACAGTTTTATGGTGCAAATATTATTGCCTATATTCACTAAGGTTGTAGACGAAACAAATATCTCTAGAGGACTAACAAAGGGCATAATTTTAGTAGAACAGGCTATTGCATATTAAAGAAAACTGACGCCATGGCCTTACAAACTAAAGAGATGAACAACATTTGCTACAAAAAAATTATGATAAATTGGCAGCGCAAAATAAGGGGTTGTAGAGTAACATCATAAAATAAAATTTAAATTCAAGAACTCACAATGCCATCCCTAGAATAAGTTAATGTGTTTCCTGCATTTGGGATGGAGCAATAAGTAGTGGTACAAATTAATCTAAAATTCCATGTGAAATGGTACAAGGTGTACAATATGAATTACAATACCGGGTAAGTAGTGCCTGAGAAAGCTTACTCAAACTTCCTAGTGCTATTGGGGAAAAAAATAATTACTATTTGCTATAATTATAGAAGGCTATAATAGAGTGAAGAATTGGCGAATATGAAGTTGCCACTCTTTCTCATAGGTTTCAGTAACTAGTTGAAGTTAATTTACATGTTGAATGTTATAATAAATACATCCAGAAATGGGAAAGAGATGGGCATATTTCAGTCGGATAATTCGGAAGTTCATTAATGATGGGGTTAAATGAAGCCAAGGGGCAAGGTCAGAAGGCAATTCAGTCTTGAAGTTGGCGTTATAAACGAGGTCATGGGTGCCGATGTCAAGGCTTAATAGAATATTCTATAGTTCATTAATGAATAATGATGGGGTTATATGAAGCAAGGTCAAAAGGTAATTCAGTCTTGAAGGTGGCTATATAAATGAGTGCATTGGTGCGGATATCAAGGCTTAATATAATAATACATCGAGTATTAGTACACTCATGGTGGGTGGACGAAATCTACCAGTTCCCATTTTGTGCAGAAAGATACTTGTAACCATTTACTAACCGGGTGTTGTCTTGTGTCGGAAAATAAATGGGTGAATCCTGTTTTTATATAGTGTGCATATTTTGGATTTTTGTAACATTGTGACTGCATGTCTTAGCAAAGAAAACAAGAGATATAAATAATTAAATACTTATCTTGCAGGTGACATTTGTTGGAGTGTTTCACAAAAAGTGAAGGGATGAGATCTCAAAGACTCCAACATCATCTAGAATATTCTATAGTTCATCATGTTTTATGAAGTGTTTCACAAAAAGTGACAAACAAATAGGGACTACACGCCTTGGCAGGACCCGAGCATGGCTTGTGCGTTGGGCTTTACCTAAAGACTATTCATGGCCATGATTTCCATTCAAGGACTTGATCGTTTTTCAAAGATGTATACCATGTGAAATAATTACAGATGCTTCGAGCATTGCTTTGTTTTTAAAGGAGCTTCGTTTACCTGATATCCCTACGGCAATGTTTCTAATCAAGATGTTACATTCATGAGTTATTTTTGGAAGATACTAGCTACAAGGTACTCAAAAAGATGAGCCTAAATGTGTATGTGTTAAAGCTTTCTGAAGATCTCAGCATTCGTCATACCTTCAATATTGATGATTTAACTCTTTACCATGGTCACCACAAGCACGGAACTCAGAGATACAAGAATTGAGACTACCCCATGTGCCCTAAATTAAAGGAACAAGTCAAATCTGTAATGACGATCAAGTAGTTTCACCCAAAGAAGGCAGCTATCAGAATTTCCTTGTCAAATGGGAGGATCAGCCTTTTTATGCTTGTTCGTGGATTCTACAAAAAGACATCCTTCAAAAGAGAATTGATCTTCACAAACGATATCAAAATATTAACTAAATGAAAAGCAAAATCTTCTCAAAGAATTGATCCATCTACGACCTCTATCTGGGAGTTTAAGAAGACAAAAGAAAATGAAGATACACAAGGAGAAAAAATGAACACCTTATTGACCAAGAAGCTTTGCAGATCTTCTATGTCAGTTGCAAGAGGATCGCCCCTTGTTTTGTCTTTTGACTGGGTTCCCCCCTTGCTAAGATTCACAATTCTTTGTAGTTGTTCATTTGACTTGAGATTTTATTGTAGGTAGGACTTTCCAAATATCAAGCAGTTCAAATTAATTGAAATTTAACTAAAAGATCCTAGTTTGAGTGAAAGGGCCGGCCTCCTTAATTAATGGAATAGGATTATCCTTCTTGAAGTTTTAATCTTTCATTTTTATTCTTCTCCTTGGATCCAGATTCAGGAATTAATCCAAGTAAAATTGAAAGGAGGCGGTGGTAGTTGGTTAGGCCTACATACAACAGCAAAGGGCCTCCATTTTATAATCACCTTTTGTCTACAAGCAAAGTCTCTTTCTGGTACAATTTTGTAGTGTGGTGCCATGGAAAATTGAGGCGGTGATTCAGTTCATCCACTGCAGGTGGCGATTCCCCTAGTTTGATCCCTCTTATACATCCATCTTTAAAGATTGGAAATTCTATTTTTCTACTAGTTTCCTTTAAATTTCAACATCTCAAATAAAAGAATCCCTTTAACTCATCCATATCAAGTATTTTGCATAAAACCCTAATAAGTCCTCAATTCTTATAATAGTACAAAACTACAAGAACCCATTTTATGATCCCTTGCCCACTTCCACAACGCAGGTTCTAATCAAAATCAAATTTGAAATAATTTTGATTAGCCAAAAATTTACTCCAAGAGCTGCAATTAAATTCTCTTAGTCATGCCATCTTGATAGAATTATAAAGCTTACTAGAATTCTGAAGTGACTGAAGTGGTCTCACTCTAAAATTCTTCACGAGTTATATGTGGAAGATGGAGGAATCTTTAGATAGTCCCTTTGCTATAACGGGCCACCCTTGAGCCTATCAATTTGACCCGACATAGCTTGACTTTATAGACTCAACCTCAAAAAACCATACTACTCAAATAAAAATAAAATTACATGACCTAATTAACTAGACGAACTCAAGATTAATACAAGAACTCATGAAAATGATGCATAACTCAAATAAAATCCTAAAACCAAATATGCATAACAATATGTTCCCTTATCAAATAGAATAATTGAGGCGAATCATATCCAAGTTGAACCAATCCAAATCAACCGAATCATAGAATAGGTCGAACCATACCCAATTTATGATCTTTTATGTCAAACCGAACCATCGAACTGATGCATTCTTTGCCCCGTACGAACTCAACTGATATTCTCAAACCTTCTAAAAATAATTCAGTTCAATCTAGGAGAGTAGGAGACATGCTAATACTAATCAAGTCAGCCCATAGTAACCATATAGTCTGTATGAAGTTCATCTATGCCTTCAAAAATCATCTAATAATCAAAATCAAATTCCTTTGGAAATATCTTCTAAAAAATCCAAGCTCCATCCGAGTAAATGGGGTACAATTTGTAAACTTATAACTGAAGGAGGGCTTGGAGTCAAAAACCTCAAAATCGTAAACCATGCACTACTATCTCTATATGCGGTGTCAAAGAGATGTTTGGCAAAGATTATCAAGGAGAAATGATATTTCGCGAAATGTAAGTTATAGGAACTACCATCCCTCCCATATGCAAAAAGATATCCTTCCTGATTCTCCATTATTCTTTACCTTCATTAGAGGTCATCTGGGAGATGACCAATCATCTAGGTTCTGGTTGGATAATTGGTTCCCAAGTTTGAATATGAAGGACTTTCCCTAATATTTTTAAGATAATTTATGCCCCAAATTGCACCACATCTGTCAAAGGCACTATCAAGAAAATAAATTGGTCGTGCCCCAAGTTAAGATCAAATTTCACTGAAAGCCAAGTTGAAAATCTAGTCTATGACTTTATCTATCTCCTTCACATGAGTATATTCCCCCAGCAATAATCCAGACATGGGGTGTTAGACCTATAACCCATCTAGTATTTTCATTGTTAGAAAAACTTACTCTATACTTTCCACCTGAGGCATCATAAACCATGTAATAGTCAAAATCTGGAGCACTTATCACTCTTGAAAAATGTAACATGTTGCCTGAATTATTATATGAAAACGTCATTTCACTATGACAATCTGAAAATATTGGATTTCAAGGATCTGGTACATGTGTATGATGCAATATTAAATTGGAAGAGCACAACCACCTCTTCATCTCTTGCCCATACACCCTAGACATATGGCAGCATTACAACAAATCCCCGATAATGACGGGTAGACCAGGATCGGTTTCTCCTTGTTGGATAGTTAGTGCCACCACAAAAGTATATATCCGATTTATCTTAGCGGGGACCATTACCTGGCTCCTCTTTGACCGTAACAAACATGGGAAAAACAAGAAAAGAGACAAAGCACTTCGAGGATATTTGGTAAAAAGAGGAAAAGGGGTCGACTTTTGTTGGACCCTCTTCCTGCTTCACTTATTTTGTGAATTTTTCCATGCATTTCTAGTGTTAAATCTGATCCCATGGCATGTAAACTATATCTTCCATCATGTTGTCTTGAGCTTTTAATATTTCTGATGCATGACTTAGATCTACATGTTTATTTGAATGTGATACATATATCTGCTGCATTTCCGTATAGCCAGCCACATTTTATCTTAGAACAAGTTAACAACAACAAGATCCAAGAGACAAAATCATCAACCAGTGATACATGTTTTATCTCTCCTATGTAAACATCCTCTAACACAAGCATAATATCAAGTGTAAAGTTGTAAACGAATGCCGCCTACAACTACGTGATAATACGGGAGGAATGTACAAAAAAAACGGAGCATACCGAGCTATCAGATGTCGTATAGTGTGGCACGTCTCCGGACTGGAAATCCATATCCTCCGGGATCAGCTAAAAAGAAAGAAAAAAGATCAAGAACAGCAAGCAAGAAACAGATGAAATCATAAACCCTGTGTCATTCATGCGCACAATTTCAATTCGAAGCGAGAGTCGATAAAATTTAAAAATCAAGACATGGGTGTAAAAGAACTCACATGGTTGGAGACGAATATCTGGACGGGCCCTGCTTCCGCAAAGAATCCCATCTGTAGGATCAAATTGGGTGATGAGGAAAACAAAATCATCTTGATTTCCGAGGCAAAATCAAGAAAAAGATTCTCTTTCTGAAGGGGGGGACCTTGTTGACCATGGTGACGACGGCCTCGAGGATCTCGCCCTTGAAGGGGCGGAAGACGACGCACTGGTACTTGACGGGGAAGGTGACGAAGCCGGTGCCCTCCCGGATGAGCCCTTTCCCGATGTCGTCCACCCCCGTTATGGCCACCACGAACCCATGCCTCCCGCTGCGACGCAAGATACTAGGGTTAGGGTTTTGATTCTTGTTTCATTTGGGGAGAGGGAGAGGAGGGGGAAGAGGGAGGGACCTGCAGGTGCCCTCGACGTCCTTCATGAGCTTTGCGACGAGCTTGTCACGGAGGTGGGGGCCGAAGTGGCGCGGGTGGAGCTGCATGTTGCGCTCCAGATTTATGTGGAAGAACATCTCTCTCTCTCTCTCCCTCTCTCTCTCTCTCTCTCTCTCTCTCTCTCGATTCTCTATGGAGCTCTGAGCAATGCAGTAGGAGAAGTAGACAGAGGAGGGGGGGAGTCGTCGTTCCTGTGACCCGATCGCGGGATGGCAATTTATTTGTCCGGATTTAATCCGGGTTCGGATCCAAGTTGAAGACCAGATTTAATTCCGTTAACTATAAGCCCTGACAACAAATTTTATGTTGTTAAAGATCCAATTTTAATGATAGCCCATAAAAAAGTTATCAAATCCATCAAATTACCCTTCCTTTAACTAGAGATATCGCTCCCCCACGAAATTATCAGTTTCGACACAAATAGTGGAGTCACTATAGCTGCTACAGTGATTTTTATTGTGGCTGCTATAGAGATTTCACCGATACTGCTACAGTGAAAATCATTGTAGCACTGACTACCATTTTTATATATTTGAGTATCATTTAAAATCAATCAGTATAACAGCTACAATAAAAATCACTATAGCAGCTATGATAATTTCAATGTAGTTGCCGCAATAATTTCATTGTAGCTACTACAGTGATTTAAAATGATACTCAAATATATAAAATGATACTCAATTCTCTACAATGATTTTAAATGAAACTCGAATATATAAGATGATACTCAATTTTCTACAATGAAATCACAATAGTAGCAGCGATAACATCATTATAGCTGCTACAGTTATTTCAAATGAGTATCATTCAGTATGCTAATTTATACTCATTATACCGAGTATTACTCATTATACTTAATGATACTCATTATACAAAATTGTACTCGGTGCTACAACGATTTTACTATAGCAGCCACATGGCGATATCCATAGCAAATTAGCAACCACGATAATTATCGTAGTCGCTGCAGTGATTTCATTGTAGTTGTATATTGTTTCAAATGGTACTCAAATATAAAAAATGGTACTCAGTGCTATAGTGATTCAACTGTAGTAACCATGATGAAATCACTGTAGCGACCACGGTGAAATCACTTTAGCTGCTACAATGGAATCATTGTAGCAACATGTGCAATTTATAGCATCTATGGTGAATTGACCATTGTAGTAATACGTGGCACTATAGAATCTACTGTGAATTAATGTGGGAGGTTCTCATGGGTATTTTTTGTATTTAAAAAAAGATGTCATCCAAAACGGTAAAAAAATGGCCACTTAAGTGTGAAAAAGTTGGTGATGATCATCTTTAAAAAGTGTTACCTATGGACCTATTGTAAACAAATAAATGAAGCTATTCTATTAATCGAACACAAATATTAATATGGACCTGCACCTTGTGGGGGAGGATTTCGGCCATCATACGTGACCCTCCTCCAACAGTCGAGTGAAAGTTTTACCCTTCGGGATGTGGCGTGCTTCAAAGCGCTAAGATGTAACTTTCTAGGTTGTCACACAAGCACTACAGAATAGAGAGAGTTGACACTGGATGTGGTCGCGAAGTTTGGCCGAAGCCTACTTCTCCGTACGATAAGACGCAACATTTGAATTCACTATCTCTGAATGAAGTCGAGCTACTCTCGACTAGGGGTGGCAATGGGTTGGGTTCGGGTCGGGTTGAGACATATGTATAAGGGAAAAAAACCCAACCCTAACCCGACCCATTTAATAAACAGGCCAAAAACTTAAACCCAAACTCGACCCGCCTAATAAACGGGTTGACTCGACCCGACCCGTTTAACCCGTTTACTAAATAGGTCAGGTCGTGTCGGGTCGGGTTGGGTCAACAGAACCTATGTAAACCTATCAGGTTGGGTCAATACGGGTTGGATTGGGCCGGGTTGGGTCGGGTAGGTTCGGGTCGGGTCGGGTTGACACGACCCATTTGATAAACGGGTCAAGTCGGGTCAATCGTGTTATAGGTACAAACCCGAACCCAACCCATTAAATAAACGGGTCAATCAGGTCGACCCGTTTATGACCTGAACCCGTTTAGGCCAAACCCAAACCCGCTAACTTCAGGTCGGGTTCCGGTCGGGTCAAGGATTGCCACCCCTACTCTTGACAGGCTGAGGAGTGCTTCTTACAAGATGATAGAGGGTGGAAAGGGAATCTGAAAACCAAATGACTCGAGGAGCTCTGTGAAACAGAAAATGGGATTATGGTTTGGATTTTGGGATCCGGAATCATTTACAGGGTCTGCTATTTATAGAGGTTTGGTTTATCTGGGGAATATTCCCAAAAATATCCCGGGTTTAGTAAATACCCAAGGGGGATTTACCAGACCCCAGATAGTGCAAGTGGGCCCCAAGTAGCGTTGTGGGTCCCATCGTTGTACAGGTGAACCCCAAGCAGGGCTGCGGGTCCTACTCTCGTACTTGTGGGGCCCAAACAAGGCTGCGGGTCCCACAATCATCTTTGTAGTCCCCAAGTAAGGCTGCGGGTCCTACTGTCGTCTTCGTGGGCCCTAAGTAGGGTTGTGGGTCCCACTACAAGGTGTTAGCCAAATTTTGCACCCACAGTTACCCCTCCCAGCTAGGTAGGTGCTAACCTAGCTGGCTGGGACTTTCTAGTGCAAAAAACTGGTCGCTCGACTGCTAACTTCCTATTCAGGGTCGACTGTTGTCTGTCTACCGACCCGCTGCGTGGGGCTGACCGTTGTGCTCGCCGACCCCCTACCGGAGGCCGACCGGGTGTGCGTCTGTCGACCCGTTACATGGGGTCAACCGTCATCCTTCTGTCGACCCCCTGTCAGGGGTCGACCGTTGCGTCTGTATGTCGACCCGCTGTCAGGGGTCGATCATCATCTGTCTACCGACCTACAGCGTCGGGTGCATGTCTGCCTACCCGTTGCGTAGGGCCGAACGTTGGGCCCGCCGACCCCCTGCCAGAAGTCGGTCGGGTGTGCGTTACCCTCTCCCAGTTAGGCAGGTGGTAACCTGGTTGACCCTAGGACTCCACAAGGCAAGACCCGCGGGCAATTGCGCAAGTGGGGGTCGGGTAGGGGGACCCTGTGGGCAAGGGTTTCGGGCCAAAAAACCTGGGGGTGGGGGGTTTCTGGCAAAAGAAACAGGGGGGGGGGGGGGTTCGGGCAAAAAACCTAGGGGTAGGGGGTTTCGGGCTGAAATTGCAGGGGGCGGGGGGTTTCGGCCAAAAAACCTGGGGGCGGGGGCTTCGGGCAAAAGTCGCAGGGGCGGGGGGTTTTGGGCAAAAAACCAAGGGGGGTTTGGGCAAAAAATTGGGGGGCGGGGCTTTCGGGCCGCAGGGGCTCGATGAACATGGGAGGAATGGGGGGGGGGGGGTTTAACCGGGTGAAGGCTGGGCTGACGGTTGCGAGGCGCAAGGGAGACTGGCGGGTGGTGACCGGGCTTGAGGGATACCGGCGGGGGGGGGGGGGAGCGGGGGGTGTCTGGCATGCGGCTACGTGGCTGCGGGAGGTGGCTGGCAGGCGGCGGCCAGGTGCGATGGAGACTAGGGGGGAGGGCTGCGGGAGGCGGCGGCCGGGCGCGAGGGAGGGGGAGGGGGGGCAAGTGGGTGGGGGGGGGGGGTCTTATAAGAGGGGGAAGGGTCTTGCAAGAGGGGGGAGGGTCTTGTAAGAGGGAGGAAGGGGGAGGGGGGGTCTTGTAAAAGAGGGGGTCTTGCAAGGGGTGGGGGTTTCTCTCTCATTTTTTTTTTAAAAACCCGAGAGAAGGGGGGCTGCGCAATTTTGTCCAGAGGGGGTTGGCGAGCCGAACCAAGCTGAGTCGAGCCAAGCTTTTGCCTGTTTGAGCTTGTCTTGACTAGTAATCGAACGAGCTTGAACGAGTTCTCATCAACGCTCATGAACAGCAAGTATGTCGATGTGTTGTCTGGCTCGCGTCTGCCGACGGGTTGTCCGGCGTCACACTCGTCACTGAGTTGTCCGGCGTCGGTCATCGCCCCTGTTGCTGTGTACTTTGTCAGGCGGTGACGGCAGCCTCGGGATTTGCCGAGTGCTGAGGTGGCAATGGTGGCCTCGAACTTTGTCTTCGAATGCCGAGGTGGAGGTCGCCTCTGTTGTAGCTCGTGTGTCCTTAGCGTGGATTTTCTGTATTAACATTAATAAAGATGCCAAGATGCCTTTGGTTATTGCTTTAATTAGAATACTACTATGGTATATGTTAATATACATATAATAAAGGACCCTAGGGAACACAGTAAGTCACTGAGGCGCATGGTGGATCCATGCTTGGGAGACCCAATGGACCAGTTATGTATAGACCTAGAACTAGTTCACAACTTAGGTGATGCTGGTCGCTTCACCGAGAACAAGCTGTTGGCAGGTAGAGGATGTGGTGAAGTCTCCACCACGGGAACGCGAGATTCCCATTCACCTGACCAAGCACGATGATCGTGTTGAACAGGAACCAAGACGGTGCACAGTTCAGTGATTCACACACTGGTGCATAAACCGTCTTACTACTATAGATAATCTGTCCTTAACCCTGAGGGACCATGTTCACTGGGCCAACCAGTTGTGTGGTGCTTTGATGTACCAACGTGTGCAGACCTTCCATAGTCCAATACCACGGTACGTTGGGTTACCCGGTTGGCGCTTGAGTGACATGTAATCCCTACAGGTTATCCAACATCCAGTGTTGGATGGGTGTGTTTTGATGAGTCAATCTATCCACACACTTAACCCAGGCCTGGTGGTTGTCAGTATGACTGACGATATTCTGGATGCTAGGCATAGCACTCTAGGTGGCTACGTGGGTTAATCAGATTAGGGCTGATTAACAAAACTTTCGGTGTGTCACCGGAACAGTTAATTAGGGATCCGGTTGAAGCTAGAGATCTCGAACCCTGAAAGTTCCACCCTGTCGTTGCGTATAGGAATTGTCCCCCGACCTATTTGGATACGTTGGATGCGAAGTAGCGCGATGGAGTGCAAGCCCGGAGCCTAAGAACCTAATTCACATATATTAGGGGTCGTAGGGGTATTTTGGTAAATACTAAAATATGGCTCAGAACATATTGAATATAGATCTTAGAATGAGCGGAATAATTCCAGAATCTCATAGGCGCTGACGGAACTCGATTTCGAGTAGCGCACCTCACTCAATCTCTCTTTCAGTTTTTCACTTTTCGTGAAAGGCGTTTTCGTCCAGGCTTCACGATAGACACTTGGAATCCCTAAAAACCGACCCCCCCCCCCCATCCTAATCTAATTAGGGCCGGCCCTAGCTTGCGCATGGCACTAGGATACCGGCCCTATATGTATAGAGGAGGGGGAAGGGCCGGCCTTTAGTGCCTCCTCTCATCCAAAATCCGAACCTCCCCTCTCTCCTCCTATTTTGTGGTTTCGGCCAAGGAAGAAAGAGGAAGAAGAAGGAAGAAGAAAGAGGAAGGAAGGAGAAGAAAGAAGAGAGAAAGAGAAGGAGGAGATCTCGCGGCTAGCCATCGTCTTCGCAACGGATTCCTCCGTCGGCTCGTAATCCGTGCACTCAGAGACGGGATTTCGAGGATTCTTCAATTTGCAAAGGACAAGGTGCTATCCGACAATTTCCTTTGCGATTCAAGTACGGTTCTTTATCATTCCGTCATATCCGGATCATAGATCTATAAGGTATGATGATTCTAAATATCTAACTAGATGCATGCATATCTTCCGTAGATTGTAGTATGCCTCTAGGGTGTCCGTACATATGCTAAGATCATAGATTTGCATGTAGATTGTTTTGTAGAATTAATTGTAATGAAACATACACCGTATGATCTTCGGATCTATCTTTTGCTTTCACTGCGACTCTGATAAGCAAATCCAATTCCAACAGCCTCGAGCCGAGATGGTGCTGACGTCTCGGGCTTCGTCAAGTGCCAAGGCGGTGAAACCTGCTTTAGACTTTATCTTCAAATATCGAGGTGAAGGTCGCCTCGGAACGAGACAGTGCCAAGGTGGCGAAGCTTGCTTCGGACTTTGTCTTTAATGCTGAGGCTGAGGTCGCCTCAGGCCGAGACGGGGCTTACGTCTTGGGCTTCATCAGGTGTCGAGGCAGCGAAGCCTGCTTCGAACTTTGTCTTCGAATGCCGAGGTGAAGGTCACCTCGGGCTAAGACGGTGCCAACGTCTCGAGATTCGTTAGGTACCGAGGCGGCGAAGGCTACTTCGAACTTTGTCTTTAATGTCGAGGCGGAGGTTGCCTCGGGCCGAGACGGTACTGACGTCTCGGGCTTCTTTAAGTGCCGAGGCAGCGAAGCCTACGTAAGACTTTGTCTTCAAATACTGAAGCAGAGGTTGCCTCGAGCCAAGACGGTGTCGACATCTCGGGCTTCGGCAGGTGCCGATGCGACGAAACCTACCTCGAACTTTATCTTCGAATGCCGAGGCGGAGGTGGCCTCGGGCCGAGATGGTGTCGACGTGTCGGGCTTCGTTAGGTACCAAGGTGGCGACACTTGCCTCGGACTTTGTCTTCAAATATCGAGGCGGAGATCGCCTCGGGTCGAGATGGAGTCGACGTCTCAGGATTCGTCAAGTGCCGAGGCGACTGAGCCTGCCTCGGGCTTTGCTTTCGAATGCCAAGGCTGTTGCCTTGGGCCGAGACAATGTCACCATCCCGGGCTTTGTCTTTGAATGTCAAGGTCACCTCGAGCCGATACGGTGCCAACGTCTCGGGCTTCGTCAGGTGCCAAGGTGGTGAAGCCTGCTTAAGACTTTATCTTTAATGCTGAGGTGGAGGTCGCCTCGGACCGAGACGGTGCTGACATCTTGGGCTTCGTCAAGTGTCGAGGCAGCGAACCATGCTTCGGACTTTGTCTTCGAATGCCGAGGTGAAGGTCGTCTCGGGCCGAGATGGTGCCAATGTCTCAGGCTTTATTAGGTGCCAAGGTAGCGAAGCCTGCATCAGACTTTGTCTTTAATGCCGAGGCGGAGGTCGCCTCGGGTTGAGACGATGCTGACGTCTCGGGCTTTGTTAAGTGCCAAGGCGGTGAAGCCTGCCTCGGACTTTGTGTTCAAATGCCAAGGCGGAGGTTGCCTTGGGTTGAGACGGTGCCGACGTCTCGTGTTTCGGCAGGTGCCAAGGCGGCGAAACCTGCCTCGAACTTTATTTTTGAATATCGAGGCAGAGGTCACCTCGGGCCGAGACAGTGTCGACGTCTCGGGCTTTCGTCAGGTGCCGAGGCGGCGAAGCCTACCTTAGACTTTGTCTTCGAATGCTGAGGTGGAGATCACCTTGGGTCGAGACGACATCGATGTCTCAGGATTCGTTAGGTGCCAAGGCGGCAGAGCCTGCCTTGGGCTTTGCTTTCGAAAGCCAAGGCTATTACCTTGGGCCGAGACAATGTCATCGTCCCGGGCTTTGTCTTTGAATGCCAAGGGCAGGGCCTTGGGGTTGTTGATAGATGGGGGTTAGACTTCGGAGTACTCAGCATGGTGCCTTTGTATCGGTTGAACTTAGGCAAAATGCTGTTTCAGTCGAACCTACGTCGAGACGTGTAGCTTTGTATTGCTGCATGTTAGTCAGCTGTGTCAACACAAACCGAACTAACTGTGGTGAGACACTAGTGTATGTGCCCTTACATGACAACGGAAGCATGTGCTACACTATTGATTTGGAGTACTTTGCGTAGCGCCCTTGTATTGGTTGGACTTAGGCAAAGTATCATTTCAGTCTAACCTACGTATCGGGACACGTAGCTTGGTACCGTTGCAGGTTAGTTGGCCGTGTCGCAACGCGAACCGAACTAACTGTGGCAAGGCACTAGTGCATGTGTCCTTACATGACATCGAGAGCATATACAACTCCAATTATTTGGAGTACTCAACGTAGTGCCCTTGTATCGGTTGGACTTAGGCGAAGTACCATTTCAGTTGAACTTACGTATCGGGACACATAGCTTTGTACCATTGCAGGTTAGTTGGCCGTGTTGCAATGCAAACCGAACTAACTGTGGCGAGGCACTAGTGTGTGTGTCCTTACATGACAGTGGGAGCACGTGCGACATCAATGATTCGGAGTACTCAGCGTAGTGCCCTTGTATCGGTTTGACTTAAGCGAAGCACCATTTCAGTCAAACCTACGTATCGGTACACGTAGTTTTGTACCGTTGCAGGTTAGTTGGTCATGTCGCAACATGAACCGAACTAACTGTGGTGAGGCACTAGTGCATGTGTCCTTATATGACAGCATGAGCATGCGTGACGCCAATGATCTGGAGTACTCGGTGTAGTGCCCTTGTATCGATTGGACTTAGGTGAGGTGCCGTTTTAGTCGAACCTAAGTTCGGGACACGTAGCTTTGTACCATTGCAGATTAGTTGGCCATTTCGCAACGCGAACCGAACTAACTATGATGAGGCACTAGTGCATGTGTCCTTATATGATAGTGGGAGCATGTGCGACACCAATGATTCAGAGTACTCAGCGCAGCGCCATTGTATCGATTAGATTTAGGTGAGGCGTCGTTTTAGTTGAACCTATGTCTCGGGACATGTAGCTTTGTACTATTGCAGGTTAGTTGGTCATGTCGCAACGCGAACCGAACTAACTATGGAATTGAGTAGAAGTTGAGACATAATTTGAAGCAGCTGTCATTTTAATGATAACTCGGGAGATGTTACATCGTGGATTTTAGATGAGCTACCTTCTAATGTTGTTGATAGTTGGCTACCTTCTATTATGATCGGTTGATGGGGTGCTTCCCTTTGGCGTCCGCGGTCTTCTGAGGCTCTGCGGGTCTATCGCCTGCCCGCCTCGACCTCTTAGAGGTTCCATCTTTCTCAACCTGAACGTTATGAGCTTGAGTTGTTGGTCTCATTGGCTCTTTATCCGAATGATGCTTCTTTATGTCATGTTTCTTGCGAGTGACTTGATCGTTCTCCACCTCGATCTTCTTTTGAATTCGATCGAACAACACTCCGAGAGAGGTAGGATGATTGCGGATGAGGTCGTTATAAATGTGGAGGTCAAAGCTTAGGGCATTATGGAATGCGAGCATGATGGCTTCATCGTCGAGGTGGCGTCCGGAGAGTGCAGCATGCTCGTTCTGGATCTTCCGAGTGAGCTCTCGAAGGGTTTCATTCGATCCCATCATGAGCCTGTAGAAGGAGTCCAGCTTCTTCTCCGGCTTGAGGTTCAACTAATAGTGTTGAATGAAGAGGTCTGCCAGATCCCCGAACAGACTTACGGAGGGTGTAGGGAGGTTGTGATACCAGTCCAGCGATATGTCATCTAGGCTGCCAGCGAAGGTACAACATAGAACTAGGTTGTTATGGTTGTGCGGCGTCAACACCTGCTTGAAGGCAAGGACGTGCATCGTCGGATCTCTAGTCAGGCCTTTGAACTTGGGAAGAGCGGGAGCTTTCCAACTTCAAGGAAATTAGGCGCAGGGAATCTGTTGATGAATTGGGCCTTAAAAGACATGATCGTTCTTTTGATCACCTCGCTGGTCGAAGAGGCTTCTCGGAGGAAAAGGAAGCAGAGAGGGTGTCGGAGTCCTTTTCGCCATCTGATGCCTAGCTGGGACTCGGTCGTCGTTGTAATGTTGCTAAACTGTGGAGCGGCAACCATCGCTCCAAACATCCCTCACGATGCGGGGATCGGGACATGACTCGGAGCCGAGAGACTTAGGATGGCGAGCAGACTCATTGAGATGTTCCCAGACCATTGGCTTGGGATGAATAGGCGAGGGTCTTCTCGAAGAGGACACGAGGGACCGTCGGGAGGTGTCGACGATGGATCGTCTGGAAGGAGCGGGGGAGGGACCGAGTAACCGATGGACTTCTACTCCATTGTTAATACCGGTGACTGACCGTGGGGGGTCAGTCCCGCTCCGACAGTGATTTGTCGGAGGGAGTCTCTTTCGACAATGAGAGTAGCATTCTGCTTCATAGGGTGAAGAGCTGGAAGTCCTCAGCTGTAATCTAGTATGTCGCTTGAGGGTCGATGACGGATGAGACGTGTGCTGTTTCCAAGCGCTGCGAAGTTGGGTCGGTAAGTTGAGACGACTGTCGAGGTTGATCCTGGGCTGCGTGATCAACCAACGGGCGACTCCTCGAGTTAATAGCGCGTTGCTATTCCGGGTGTTGACTTGTCGTGAACTGGCGACTCATTGAGCGAGTCGTTAGATGCTGAGCGTCTGGGTGCATGCTGCTTTTCTCCGGTTGGTCCATCGGTGTCTTCACTATTTAAGTGTAGCGATGGGGACAGATGGATTGCTCGGGCAATTGGTAGCTGCTACCAAAGGAGCTGAGAAGCATGAAAGTTGCAAGTTGATAGGATTGGATCCCACAGACGGCGCCAAACTGTGGGGAGGATTTCGGCCGTAGTACGTGACCCTCCTCTAATAGTCGAGTGCAAATTTTACCTTTCGGGATATGGCGTGTTTCGAAGCGCTAATCTGTAACTTGCTAGGCTGCCACACAAGCACTATAGAGTAGAGAGAGTTGACACTGGATGTGGTGACGAAGTTCGACCGAAGCCTAAGTCTCCATGCGATAAGACGCAACTTTTGAATCCACTATCTTTGAATGAAGTCGAGCTACTCTTGATAGGCCGATGAGTGCTTCTTATAAGATAACAGAGGGTGGAGAGGGAATCTGAAAACCAGATGGCTCGAGGAGCTCTGGGAAACAGAAAGTGGGATTATGGTTTGGATTTTGGGATTCATAATCATTTACAGGGTCTGCTATTTATAGAGGTTTGGTTTATTTGGAGAATATTATATGAATATTCTCAGAAATATCCAGGATTTAGTAAATACCTGGGGGGATTTACTAGACCCTAGATAGTGCAAGTAGGTCCCAAGCAGGGCTGCGGGTCCCACTGTCGTACTTGTGGGCCCCAAACAGAACTGTGGATCTCATAGTCTTCTTCGTGGGCCTCAAGTAGGGCTGCGGATCCCACTGTCGTCTCCGTGGGCCCCAGGCAGAGTCCCATTTGTCTCTCTTTTGTACTAAACCAATCTCTTGTGAGGGACCCATCACTAAGTCCACCAAATAAAATAGATATTGGATTGCAACCTCGATTGTATTACAGTGGTCGGTTGCACTACGTGGTTGGGCACCTCTCACTTTGATGACAGTTGAGGCACTCTATGCGACCGACCACTGCAGTGGTTGGGCACCTCTCACTTTGATGACAGTTGAGGCACTCTATGCTCGAGTTTGAATCTTTTACAGTTCTAGCAACGTAAAATCGAAAACGATAGCCGACAGACGCGGGACTAGGGGGAAACGATAGCCGTCTGGCTAAATGTGATTCACGGTGGGACCTGATGGCAGGCATACACCATAGGTGAATCACACGACGACTGTGATGATGTCAGTGTCAAGTGGCGCGCATAGGCTGGCTACCGTTCCAACTGTAGGTCAATGAATCGCTGAAGATTCGAACTCCCGCCCTGATGGTTTATGTGCCCACTTGGCGCGAACGTACCCGTCCATAGAGCCGCCGCGAGGTGCCTCGCACCCGGCCCGACCGTCCGGTCCAGCCGGTCCGGTCTTCATAGGAATGCTACTGTGCCTGTACCGCTTCCTGAACAGAGTGGATAACACATAGAGACCGGAGCAGAGAAGCCCGCCCCCGCCCGTTCTGCTGCTCTCCCTCCTTCCAATGGCGTCAGTCCCTCTCAGTCTCCAGACGAAATCCCTCTCATCTAGGGTTTCCCCTACTCCTCCGTTCTGCTTCCCGCCAACCCGTCTCTCTCAAATCCTCTTCAGAAGTACATCCGCCGGACTCCTCCCGCCATCCCATCTCAGCTCCCGCCCTCTCTCTGCCTCATCCCCAAATTCAGGCTCCAACCTCCGCAAAACCCCCACCCGTTGCTCTCTCGATCCGTTCGATTCTGTAGCCTCTGGGCTGGAGGAGGGCGAATCGGATGACGAGGAGGTCGGGCCAGAGGACGGACGGGAGGGCGATGGCCTCACTTCGATCGACGCCGAATCGCTGGAAGAAGAGGCGAGAGAGGTCGCCAGAGAGTACTCCGTCTCTTTGTCCCGTGAATTGAGCACTGGTATTACTTCTTTAGTTTTTTTTTTTTTTTATATCTCGAATTCAGGGGAACCAGTTCATGTTCTTGAAGATTGCTTGCTTTTTGATAATTATTTGTTTTACAAATACTTGATAGTTATGTGAGGATGGCCCGGTACACCCAAGTAACAGGATGAAACATAGAGGGTGGGTGTGGTTGTCCGTCACGCAATAACCGCCATATGTGAGGAGTTGTGACCTTCTCTGGAGAGGTGTATCCCTTTCGGTAGAGTTGTGTCCCTTATGAAGAGTTACATAGAACTCTATATATGTGTACACCCCCTTGTATATACTGTATTTATGATCCAGTTCGCAACAACTACTCTCTTACTAAGTGTATTTCATACTTCTAGAGGATGGGACCTATGAGAAAAAGGAAATGCGTGCAAAGAAACGGTTGCGGAGAAGTTCAATTAGAAATGTCAGTATGCTTCTAAATTTAATTGTTTGCATTTGTTTTGATTTAGTATGAACCTGACTGTTAGCAATTGGATTTAAGTTCTTTTTAATGAATACTAACATTTATGTTCTCTAACGAAGGGGAAGTACTAGAATTAAAACATTTGTCCTTCATGGTCACAGAAAATACAGTACTTTCAAGTTTCAACTGTTTGAAAATCATTTGTCTTGCTATGCGCTACACATGAATCTTTGGGGAGTTGGGCAATCAAATTAGTTAATTTATGGAAAAGAACCTACAATAATGGAAAATCAAAGTTAGACTACTTGGTAACATGATGTGAGGGTTGTTCCAAACCATAAACTTCTTGTGTAGCTTCCAATCTTTTACTTCAAAAACCTATAGAGCAACAATAAGATCACCAATAATCACACGTTGGTTCATCAAAACACAACACAACTGGTTAGCCCAGTGGTCATTGTTCCTTAAAGTTGAGGACCGATACCTAAAGTGGTAAGACGACTAATACACCAGTGTCTGAACCACTGATCCGTGCACCGTTCTGGTTCCTGTTTAGCACATGCATCGTGCTTGGCAAGGCCAATAGGGATTCAACGTCCTCGTGGCGGACACTTCACCGCATACCTCCGATTTGACAACTACTTGTTCCCGGTAAAACGACTAGCATCACCAAGCTGTGAATGATGTCCAAGCTTACCAGGACTGACCCATTAAGTCTCCCAAGTATGAACCCCATCATACACCTCAGTGGCTTACTGTGTTACCTAGGGTCCTTATTATATATGTGCATAACACATACCATAGTAGTAATTCATTAACCAAAGTCATTAATTACTAATGTTAATTTAGAAAATCCATGCTAAGGCCATATCAGCAATAGGGTCAACATGCCTAAAACTTCTCTAGGTGAGTAGCGAGTCTAGCGACCATTGTAGGGAAACAAAACAAAGAAAGGGCTCACCGATAGATCCAAATCACACTCTCTCATAGATGCAAGATCTTTAGGAGGATTATCTATCTGATATGTTCTAAAGTTTCAATCATGGAAGCATATAACACATATGCCGTTTAGGATTTGCAAAAGATAGCATATCTCGAGTATGAGAAGCATCATATGGCCTAATGTCAAGACATGGTTGAAGGAGTGTTTGTCACGCCTTGGGTTCTAGCACAAAGGAAAAGCCGTAATACTCGGGGGTGAGAAGGGTTAAAGACTTAAAAGGTTTTGGGTTTGGATTAGTTGGTCATTTAGGATAAAACAATTTTAGAAAAACCAACCTTTTTTTTAGAAGATAAAAACTTTTAATGGTGTGAACTATACTATCGAGTGCTTCAAGCTCCAGTAGTCACTCAAATATGTGCAACTCCAACTTGGAGCCTATGAAGCATGGACACGGATACGGATACAGATACGGATACGGACACGGGTACGGATACGGGACACGACAAATCTTGAAAAAATAGGACACGGATACGGCAAGGATACACCAATATATATATATATATATATATATATATATATATATATATATATATATATATATATATATATATAGAGAGAGAGAGAGAGAGAGAGAGAGAGAGAGAGGGGTGTTACGTTGCGCTGTGCGCTGCGGGGGGAGAAAACATGCTGCGGAAGCGTGGCCGTCCGATCGGATTTGATCGAACGGCAGCCCGAAATCCCGCTCCCGAACTCCCTGCGAAGCCCTGACCGTCTGATCCCATTGACCCAGCCGTCTGATCTCGTGCAGTGTGTTTGGGGATATTTTTCGCTGGTCCGCGCGGTCTACCTGCAAGACAAAGAAAAACGTAAGAACGGCTGGCTCCCTTAGGAGCGCAGGCCCTCCGACGCTCAAGTCAGTCTCAGGTGATTAATGGAGTGCGGTCGTAAGTGAAAGTGGTAGGGATGAGGGTTTCGAACCTGTACTTTGGAGCTGGGGGTGGCGCTTTTATAGCCTTTTGCGACCTATCGGGATGCAACACCTGGCCGCTTTTCCAGTACCTTCTAGACCCCCACGTTCCGCCCCACATGGGCCTTTGGCAGCCTTTGGCACATGGGCTCCTAACAGCCTTTGTCGCCTAGCTCGCCAGGCGGTGGAGTGGGGGAGAGTACCTGTCTTGTCGCTGCCAGGTGGCTTTTCTGGAATGTTCAAGTCTGGGGGGTCTCAAACCGACTCGGGCGGGCTTCCGTGGACTACAATCGTCCACGTAGCTTCAGAGAGGTTTCGACACCTGGCAGCCTTTACACCGCTTCACTGGGGGCGACCTTAAGGAGGAAGCGAAGGCGAGCTCGCCCTTAAGACTCTGCCTTCTCCATCTTTGTCAAGAGTCGGGCTTTTAGGAGGGCGACCTCTTCGACAATGGGTTCGGGTGATCCGCCCTCTTCTCCCTATTGCCAAAAGTCGGGCTCCGGAAAGGGCGACCTCTTCGACAATGGGTTCGGGTGATCCGCCCTCCTCTCTCTGTTGCCAAGAGCCGGGCTTCGGAGAGGGCGACCTCTTTCGACAACGGGAGCGGCCTGACGATCTCTTTAAGTGCTCTACCGGTGTTTGTTGATACCATTTTGGGTTTCCTTTTGGCAGAAATTCCTGCGCGAGCTCGGGGCGGGCTCCTGTGTGGGAGGTGGGGCGAGCTCCTGTGCGAGCTAGGGGGCGAGCTCCTGAGCGAGCTAGGGGTTGAGCTCCTGCGCGAGCTCGGGGCGGGCTCCTATGTGAGAGGTGGGGCGAGCTCCTGTGCGAGCTAGGGGGCGAGCTCCTGAGCGAGCTAGGGGTTGAGCTCCTGAGCGAGCTAGGGGTGTGCTCCTTAGCAAGCTGGGGGGGAGCTCTTTTGCGAGCTGGGGGCGAGCTCCTTTGCGAGCTGGGGGGCGAGGGCGTGCTCCTGTGCGAGCTCCACATCTTATTTTGGGATTCCTGGGGTCTATGAGATCCATAGAAAGATTCATGGTGTTACCACAGTCCAATGTGGATCTCGCTCCCCTTTCGAGCTGGGGGGGCGAACTCCTGCGCGTTCGGATACAGGGTGTCCATACAGCCCAATGTGGATCTCGCTCCCAATAGCCGTTCGATCGAGCCTATAGGGATTGAGGGTTCCAACTCCTGGACGGGCTCCTGGGCGAGCTCCACCTCAAGTGTGTTTACAATGTTGTCCAAGATATGTGGTTTCAGCTACCCCCAAGGGCCCCAACACAGTGCAACCCGCCCGGCACGAAATCAGTCGGTTCGATTCCCATCCGTTGGATCGATGGGAATCGAACGGACTGAATTGATTTTCGCTGTTACTGTAGCGGCTACAGTAACAGCGAAAACCATTTCAGCCCGTTAGATTCCCATCGATTCAACGGATGGGAATCACCCAGCCCAATTGTGTGTTAATTGGATTCCCATCCGTTGGATCGATGAGAATCCAACGGGCAGAAATGTTTTTCGCTGTTACTGTAGCCGCTACAGTAACAGCGAAAATCAATTCCGTCCGTTTGATTTCCATCGATCCAACGGATGGGAATCGAACTGACTGATTTCGTGCCGGGCGGGGGTGCGTGCACGGGATCAGACGGCTGCGTCAATGGGATCAGACGGTCAGGGCTTCGCAGGGAGTTCGGGAGCGGGATTTCGGGCTGCCGTTCGATCAAATCCGATCGGACGGCTACGCTTCCGCAACATGTTTTCTCCCCGCAGCGCACAACGCAACGTAACAACCCCTCTCTCTCTCTCTATATATATATATAATTAATTTTGTATACATATATGATTAGAATACTCGAAAGTTTATACCCTTAGTCTAGATATCATTCACATATGAAAATAAGTTGGCATCAAGGGCTACGCTATCAAAATCGGGACTAGTCCCCAGGCGGCATTTTGTCGACCGACTAATTCCGATTCTTTCATACTTGGGCGGAATCCTGACTAGTCCCCGATTAGACCTGACTAGCGACTAGGACTAATTCCCAGGCGGTATTCTGCAAGCAATTTTTTTTTTTGCAATGAGTCTTTATAAGCAATTTTGTTTGGATTTTTTTGCATTGTCTTGAAGTCTTGAGCCGCAACTATGGCTCTTACCTATAGTCATTTGTTGAGGACCTGAGAATCTGAGATAAAAACATAGAAAAATAATTATTGTTTATTTGTTGATATCCATATAACCCTATAATCAAAATTGGGTTTATTCACAGATTAAACATCAGAAAACAAATATTGTGATGAATTCTTAGTTCTGAGTCTTCTGACATGGGCATAAAGCCAATACAATTGTGTTCTGTTACTTATGTATTTATACCCATGCTCTGAAGTGTGAAGGCATGCATTGTTATTGACCGACTAATATTATATACTTATTGATACTTATGTTAGTTCATATATCATATATGTTTAGGGAGGGGGGAGGGGTTATAATAAGTTTTGGCCGACTAGTCCTTAATTAGTCTTGAGTCCCGACTAGTCCTAGTTGGCCCTTGGCCGACTAGTGGCCGGCTACCAACTTTGACTGCATAAGTCAAGGGGTACCAAAGGCGTTGGAGTAGGCGGAGGGCCCTAACTTCGTCGTCGGATAGCTCAAGCATCGTTGGGGAGGTCAGGCGGTTAGTGTGTCAGAGGAGTAGTAGAGGATGGAGGTATAAGAGGATCGGGGGGGATCAGACCCTTGGTTGAGGCCTCATGAGTTATAAGTGAAATTAGATTCAGTTATGACTTCTGAATCCGTCGGCTCGACCTATTTTTAAGTGACTCTGACAAAAAAAAATAAAAATGACACTAGCCATATCCCCGCCGTGTCCAAGTCGTATCCCCGCCGTATTTATTTTATTTTTTTAATTTGGATACTCCTCAGCCGTATTCGATATGTATCCAGTCGTATCCAGGCCGTATCCGACACGGACACATGTCCTGTTTCAGAGTATCCATGCTTCCTAGCTTGGAGCATGTCATGCTTGAGTGCATACTAGGCGAGGGAATCACCACTCTAGCCCTAGACTGGGCGAGCTGAAACTCACTAGGCGAGGGAATCACCGCTCTAGCCCTAGACTAGGGTAAGAGATGAGTACATTAGAGAAAGTGCAGACGTTGCACAAATAGAGGACAAAATTGTGACAATGGACTAAGATTGTATCGGCATATACAAAGGAGAGAACCCGATAAGAATAGGGTCTCGGATTAGTGTGTAGGGGTTAAGAAAAACGTGGGGAAGATCTAAAATAACATTGATGGAGTTGGAAAAAAATATGCTGAAGCTTGAAATGACAAGAGAGACAACCCTTAATAGGAATGACCGCTGAAGAAAGATTCTTAAGTCCAACCCAAATAGATGGGACTCGTCTTAGTGTTTTTGGTAAGATGAGTAGATAATAATTCAAAGTTCTGAAATCATTGATAGCAGTCAAGTTACTCATTAAATCTTAATTGTTTCTAGTTATATTATTGTTAGGAGACGGAGGCTAGGGTTTGGAGAGGAACAGAATGATTCCATTGAGGGACTCAAGCCCAATATATGTACAGTAAACCCGACCCGACTATACAGTAAACCCGACCCATTACATTTACATTAACACTCCCCCTCAAACTCACGGTGGATCATGAACCGAGAGTTTGCCTAGAAAATGTCTGAAGCGAGCAGTCGTCAGTGGCTTTGTCAGAAAATCAGCAGTCTGCTCCGATGAGGGAATGAAAGGCAGGGAGATGGTGTGATCGATAAACGCCTGGCGAACATAATGACAGTCAACTTCAATATGCTTTGTTCGCTCATGGAAGACCGGATTGCTAGCAATCTGAATAGCACTCCGGTTGTCACAGAAGAGAGGGGTCGGCCCGGATATCACCACTCCCAAATCAAGCAGAAGACGGCGAAGCCAGACAATCTCGGCGGTGGTGGAAGCCATAGCCCTGTATTCGGCTTCGGTGCTGGAGCGAGCAACAGACTCCTGCTTCTTGCTGCGCCACGAAATCAGTGAGTCACCCAGAAACACACAGTATCCTGTCGTAGATCGACGAGTGTCTGCATCTCCTGCCCAATCTGCATCTGAGTAGGCGCGCAGCACCAACGGAGAGGTGGAGGGAAACAATAGTGAACGGGTGATGGTGCCCCGGAGGTAGCGGATAATCCGGAGAACAGCTGCATGGTGTACTGACCGTGGAGCCTGAACAAACTGACTGACAATGCCAACAGCATGGGCAATGTCTGGCCGGGTCATGGTGAGATAGACAAGCATCCCAACCAACCTCTGGTAGCGGGAGACGTCCTGGAGCGGCTCACTATCTGTAGCTAGAAGCTTCAAATTGAGCTCCATGGGTGTGTCAGCAGTACGTGTGTCAGTAAGCGCAGCATCAGCAAGGATGTCGGAGATATACTTCTGCTGTGAGACCAACAGACCACGGGAAGACCTGGCAATCTCAAGGCCCAGAAAGTAGCGAAGAGAGCCCAGATCTTTCATCTCAAACTGACTCTGGAGGTGCCGCTGGAGAGAGGCGATGGTGGCACTGTCATCCCCAGTGATGATTATATCATCCACATAGAGGAGAAGAACTGCAATGCCCTGACTGGAGGAGCGAGTGAATAGGGCATAGTCGGAGTGACGCTCAACAAACCCGGCGGCCAGAACTGCACTGCGAAATCGCTCAAACCAGGCACGAGGGGCCTGCTTGAGCCTATAGATGGCTCGACGCAACCGACACACGTGCCCTGGAGGAACTGAAGTGCCCGGAGGAGGAGCCATGTAGACTTCCTCGGAGAGATCACCGTGGAGAAACGCATTGGTGACATCCATCTGATGGAGAGGCCACCCTCGAGCAGCTGCCACAGCTAAGAGGGTGCGCACAGTAGTCATCCGAGCAACTGGAGCAAACGTCTCCTCGTAGTCAATCCCATACTCCTGGGAGAAGCCACGAGCAACGAGGCGAGCCTTGTGTCGCTCAATGGATCCATCAGGCCGAGTCTTGACCTTGAATATCCACTTGCAGCTAACAGGCACCACCCCGGAGGGACAGGGCACCAACTCCCAGGTCTGGGTCCGCTGAAAAGCCTCAAGCTCAACTGACATGGCCTGCCGCCACTCTGGATGTAACGCTGCCTCACGGTACGATCGGGGCTCCCGATGGGTGTGAATAGCAGTAAGAAAGGCCTGAAAGGATGGTGAATAGGAGACACTGGCAGAGTAGCCAGAAGAGTCAGGAGAGTCAGAGGGAGAAACAGAGTATCCAAACCTGTCAGGAGAGTAGTCGTATCTGGCAGGAGGGTGATGTTCGCGCGCTGGGTAGCGCCGAACAGGAGCAGGATCCACGACCGGGGAGGAGGGGGCAGCAGCATCAGGTGAGGGAGTACCAGTGTGAACCGACGCTGGAGGAGGAGCTGCAGACCGACGAACATAGACACGAGTAACAGGTGGTGGTGGAGGTGGCGTGGGGGACTGAGGAGGTGGTGGTGGTGGTGGAGGTGGCGATGGAGACTGAGGAGGGGGTGGTGGTGTTGGAGTAGGCGTGGATGGGGCAACAGAAACCGGGGGTAGAACAGGGATGTGGAGATGTGAGGAGGGCGAGGAGGATGACGAAGTGGGCAAGGAAAGATCCCGAGACTCAGGTGCAAAGTACGGAACATCCTCAACAAAGGAGACGTGACGGGAGACACGGATCCGACGAGCTAAGGGATCATAGCAACGATACCCCTTGTGCTCACGACTGAGCCCCAAGTGAACACACCTAACAGACCTCGCAGAAAGTTTGGTGCGCTCATGGGGAGGAAGAAGAACGAAGCACGTGCAGCCAAACGTGCGAAGAAGAGAGTAGTCAGGTGGACTGGAGTGAAGGCGCTCGTGAGGGGTGGCACCAGACAGAGCAGACGACGGAGTGATATTGATGAGGTGGACAGCCGTCATGACAGCTTCAGCCCAGTAGGAGTGAGGAACAGACGCAGAGAGAAGCAAGGCTCGTGCAGTCTCAAGGACATGACGATGCTTGCGTTCGGCAACGCCGTTCTGCTCATGGGTGTGGGGACAGGACTGCTGGTGAAGAGTGCCGTGAGACTGAAGAATCTCACGCATCTCAGAGGAGAGATACTCCTTGGCACAATCAGACCGAAAGGTCTTGATTCGCCGACCAAACTGGGTATGTATCATAGTGGTGAATCTCCTAAAGATATGAGGTACTTCAGACCGATGACGCATGAGATAGACCCAGGTGCACCTAGAATAGTCATCAATAAAACACACATAATACATATAACCAGATAGAGAAGCAACAGGAGCAGGACCCCAAATATCCGAATGAACTAAATCAAATAAAGCATCAGACTGGGAAGTACTAGCAGAGAAAGGAAGAGCTAGATGCTTTGCTAGTCGACAACCCGTACAGACAGAGAGGGGGGAGAAAGACGCTCGACCCAAAGCGCCCGAACGGAATACGCTTTTGAGTCGATCACTCGATATATGACCTAACCTTCTGTGCCACAGGTCGGCATCAGAGGTGACAGACATGACAGACGCAACTGAAGACACATGGAGATGGTCCAACTGGTAGAGTCCTCCTGCCCTACGGCCCAGCCCAATCCTCTGACCCGTCCGCGAATCCTGCACAACACAAACAGAAGGGGTGAAGGTGACAGTCAGGCCAGAGTCGTAAAGAGAACTGATGGAAATCAAATTAATATTAAGACGGGGGGCATGATGGACATGGGATAGGGTCAGGCGACCAGAAGGGTCAGAGGTGGTGGTGATGGAGCCACATTGCGGAATAGGGACGAGAGTCCCATCCGCAGTGCGAACCTCCTGGTGGGTGGTAGTGGGAGAACAGTCCGTGAGGACAGTGGAGTCAAGTAAGGTGACAGGAGGCACCCGAATCGAAGATCCATGGAGCAGTAGTACCAGAGGTGACAGACAAGCCGTGCGCAGTCGCGGAGCCGGTGGAGGCTATGTGGCGAAGAAGGAGCTCCTCGAGGCGCTGAAGACGGTCCGGCTCAGACGGCGAAGGAGCTGTGGGAGCAGTGGGGAGCGGCGAGGCCTCTGCAGTAGCCGCTGTACCACCAAAGTGGCGGAAGGAAGACGAACCACGTCCTCGTCCCCGTCCACCTCGACCGCCGCGTCGATCGTCGCGAGAGGTGGAAGACCAGCGGGGGGATCTCTCATCCGGACCCCAGCGGGGGTTGCGTGGAGGACGTGTAGGGCACTCGCGTTTCATGTGGCCGGGCTCCTTGCAGTAGTGACAAAAAACAGCCTCATCGGAGAACCCGGCTGCCAGGACAGAGTCGGAGCTAGGAGCAAGTGGAGGAGGACGAGCGCCCTGAGTCTGAAGGCGGGTCTCCTCGTCGACCAGGGCGAGTAGAGCATCCTCGAGCCGAGGGAGTGGCTCACGGTGCAGGAGCTGGGCAGCTATGAGAGCAAAGTCCGGTCGAAGTGCTGCCAGGAACTGGTGCAAGTGGCCCTCGTCGAGGTAGCGCTGAAAGTCCCGGGAGCGGGGGCAGTCACACCGCTCCGGAATCAGTGAGTCCAGCTCATGCCAGTAGGCACTCATCTGACTGAAGAAGTCCTGAATGGTACGCTCCTCCTGACGGGCAGACTGCGAGTCGCAGATGAGCTGATGCCGGCGGGCGCCGCCGCGCGGGAGAAAACGGTCCCGGAGATACTCCCACATCGCGCGCGCTGTCGGAAGGCGGCCGATGGGAGCAAGGAGCGGACGAGCAACCGAGTCCAGGAGGTACGCCCGGATGGCCTGATCGTGACGGCGCCACGTAAGAGCAGCAACGGTGATGGCCGTGGTAGCAGTCGCTGCAGAAGATGCAGCACTGCTGGTGACAGAGGACGAGCCGGAGTAGTCAGTGGGAGGAGGATCCTCGCCGGTGATGTGACCCCACAGATCACGACTGGAGAGGGCGGCCTCGACGGTGAGGGACCAGTCAGGCCAGTCGCTGGCCGACGACAACTGAAACGCGACCGCCTTCAGCGGTGGAGAGATCGCAACGACAGACGGTACGGCTGGAGAGGCCATGGAGGATGTTGTAGGGTGTCAGGGGGTGTCGGAGGGGGGCTGTAGGATGGCGGAGGAGGTAGGGGGGCTCGGGAGGGGGTCGGGAGGGCTGTAGGGGGGGGCCGGGAGGGGCTGTAGGGAGGGCTGTAGGGGGGCCAGCAAGGGAAAAGGGGGTTCGGGTGGTGCGGAGGGAGGCGGAGGATGCTGCCGGGTGGAGGAAGGTGGATGGGGGGCCGGCGGGGTGCAGGTGGGGCCGGAAGGGGGGGCTGCCGGGTGGAGGGAGACGGAGGGGGGGGGGGCCTGCGGGGTGCAGATGGGGTCGGAGGGGGGGGGGGGCTGCCAGGTGGAGGGAGGTGGAGGGGGAGCCTGTGGGGTGCAGATGGGGCCGGAGGGGGGGGCTGCCGGGTGGAGGGAGGCGGAGGGGGGGCCTGCGGGGTGTAGATGGGGCCGGAGGGGGGGATGCCGGGTGAAGAAGTGGCCGGGGGTGACTGCCGGTTGAGGGGGAGGGGCTGCCGGGCGGAGGAAAGGCTGGAGGGGAGGGCTGCCGGGTGGAGGGAGGCCGGAGGAGGGGCTGCGGCTGCCGGGTGGAGGGAGGCCGGAGGAGGGGCTGCCGTCGTCGCCGTCGTCGCACGAGAGAACCCTAGAGCTCTGATACCATGTTAGGAGACGGAGGCTAGGGTTTGGAGAGGAACATAATGATTCCATTGAGGGATTCAAGCCCAATATATGTACAGTAAACCCGACCCGACTATACAGTAAACCCGACCCATTACATTTACATTAACAATTATTTTTTGGCCAAGTCGAAGTATTTTTGTTCAAAGCTATCAGTTTCTTGACGAAATCATGTTGGTCTTGTTTGAAGCATTTTGAAATAGACATACAGGCCATTTTGATAGCATAGAGAATATGATGCTTTCGATAAAAAAATGTTGCATTTTTGATGAGTTTTACCTATGATTAAAAGTTAAGTATTATACAAATACAGATAGCGAAGAATGTAACATCCTCATTGGTATAGATTAATCAAGAATTCAAGACTTCGGGAGTTAGAGGTCTTGTTTCTGCTTGCTGACAGCTGCTCATCAAATTTGTTGGAATAAGAAAGGAATAGTTTTTGTGAGAGTGGCCAGATAGCTTAGCATGCTGAATCTCTTGCTGAAATTGTACTTTGCAATGCTAGTTTTCCATATGACTCAAAATAATTCTTTTTGTCCAACTAATTCATCTTGTTATACTTTTGTATGTTTGAATTTTACACTGTTCTGTGAAAAAAGGGGATCTGAATGTAACTAAAGCTTCGTGATATTATATATATTACTCGCTTATCCATAACTATGCCTGAATCTTGATTTTTCACAAAGCCTGAATCTTGAATTACAATCACAATTTTCTGCTTACATAATATGCAACCGTATGGTGTCAAACTATTTGTCTTTTATTGTTTATATACAGCTGTGGTCATCCGAGTTAATTGATAGAGAGAGTTTTTTTTTACAAACCTTTTATTATGAGAGGGTTGATAGGCACATTAAAGCTTTAATCGGCACAACTTACTTTTCCTTCAAATTTCCTGTTTCAGATCCCTGACCGTCTCCTTCCGAAGGTAGCAATAGTTGGAAGGCCGAATGTTGGTAAATCAGCATTGTTCAACCGCCTCGTTGGGGTATTTTCTGTAGTCAGCAGTTTGGTTATACGTTCCGAGTATTTTAGCATATCTTTTGTATTCTATCCCTTGAGACATGAGATAATAGTTTGGTTGAAAGTTTGCACTCTTTGATTTGCTTGCAGGGGAACAAGGCAATCGTTGTTGATGAACCGGGTGTTACTAGAGACCGTTTATATGGTAAATCCTTTTGGGGAGACTGCGAGTTTGTGGTAATAGACACTGGGGGAGTTATGACCTTATCAAAGTCACAGGATGATGTTATGGAAGAACTTCAGATTACAACAACAGTAGGTATGGATGGGATTCCTCTTGCTTACAGGGAAGCAGCTGTTGCAAGGATGCCCTCCATGATAGAGAGACAAGCTACTGCTGCTGTGGAAGAAGCAGATGTGATTATATTCCTTGTGGACGGCCAGGTATCTTTGATTATAAGGTTACCCGTGTAAAGCATGATTCCTAGTCTTTGTTTTTTGTTCCCATGCAAATGCAGATCATTAGGAGGGCTAAAGAATATATATACACTAGCGACGGCCTACGTAGCAAATCCCTTAATGACTATAGTGAGGAAATTTCCACAAAATTAAAAATTCAATATCCTCACATTCAAAATAAAAGCAAATTATCTAGGATTCAGCTCCAATGGTCCATATTGGTATAGATTCTTTTGTATAAAGACTATGATCATTTTTTAACATGGGAGTAGTTTGGGAGTATTTTCTATGAATATTATGGATACGGTGTGTTCTTTAAAATTTGTGAATGTATGTAGGTATTGTTTGTCATGGATTTTATTTGGTTTGGGCCAGTGTTTTCAAAGGCGGGGGCGTAAGGCGGGGTGTTTTGCCTGATGTGGGGCGGGGCGTAAGCCCCACGAATTTTCCACTTTTTAATTTTAAAAATATATAGAAATAAAAAATATTATATAAATAGTGAAAATAGAATAAAAATAAACAAAATAAAAAATATTATGAACAAACAAAGCATTTAAGCCTACAAAATTGGTTGATAAATCACAAATATATACAAAACGATGATAAAAATGAACTTATCATTGTCTTGCAATATCATTTAAGATCTAATTCTAAATTTCTAAGCAAAATTCAAACTATCTACGTTTATATTCCATAGATTCTATCATTCTATACATGATATATAACCAATTTAAAACAACTTTAGTTCCAAAAAATGTCATAATCGCCATCCAAGAGAGTAAGACGCATATAAAAGATCACATGGTAGCAATCAAATCATTTTTTTTCAACTATGCAGACAAACTCCAGTGGGGCGTAAGCCCAGGCCATTGGGGCGTAAAAGACGTGCCCGGGCGTTCGGGGCGTACGTCCCAATGGTTCGGGCGTATGCCCCATAGGAAAAAAGCTCCAGATTGAGCCGCCCCGGGCGTTTTAGGACCGCCCCGCCCCGGGCGTACCCTGGGGCGAGTTTTTTAAAACACTGGTTTGGGCAAATGTGCATATTATGAATTTTTGAAAAGATGAAAGTTATTCTACATTATTTTATCTCAGATTCAAGTCTCACTTGCAATAAAGAAAGCAATAATTAATAAGGTATTGTGATGGGGACATCGAGCAGCGCCCATGGCGCGTGTACCAGTGCAGGAGGCGCCACCTGAGCCTATGGCTCTGATCAGACAGTCAGCACCATTATGGATGTTGTTTATTTATTTTGTTTCTTGCATCGTGTTATTTAGTCCCACCTCGGCTTTCAGGGACTTTCGCTTGTTATCGCAGGCCTTTATATAGGCCTGCCCATGGAACATGTAATGGTATGGAATGAATAATAAAATTTTCGTTTCCCTCCACTTGTGTGTTGAGAGAACCAGGGTGAGGCGTGTGAAACCCCAAACCCAAACCCAAACCCTAGGTGTGTGAAACCCTAGGATCAGATTAGGCGTGTGAAACCCTAATTTGTTTTCTGTCTTTTCTTTCCCTAGCCTAGCCACCGCCCCTCTCCCCCCCTCTCCTAGCCCACCCGACCGGCCCATCCCCCCCCCTTGCCGCCCTACCACCCCGATCCCCCTCCCTCCTATCCGACCGGCCTGCCCCACCAACGCCACACCCCCCCCCTTTTCCGAAACCCCCTCCTTTCCTCTCCCTCTCCCGCGAGCCCTACCCCGTCCGTGCCCCCCTACCCGACGCCGGCCCCCATCCGACTCCCCCTCCTCCTGCCAAAACCCGGCCCGATCCCCCTCCTTCCTTCCCATCCGACCCGGCCACCCCACCCCACCCTTGGCACCACCGGCCCGACCCGATCCCGAACCCCCTCCCCTCCTCCCGGTGCTACAGCCCCACCCCCCCCTCTGCCTCCTTCGGCTGTACCACCCGGCCACCCCCGATCCCCCCTCCTTCCTCCCTCCCTCCGCCGGTCACCACCCCGAACCCCTCCCTTCACTCTTACCCGACCGGCCTCACCTCACATCCTCCCCTCCCCTTCCCTGCAGCACACCCGACCCACCCTCCTCTCACAAATCCGGCATGCCCACATGGCGGATCCCGACGTGGACCATGGGATGATCGAAGACGAAGACGGGTACCTCGACATCAACTTCCCCTTCCTCGACTTTCAATTCTCGGAAGGAGAAAGCGTGGAGGAATACGTGGAACTAATCACCTACACTGTGGTTCGGGACGCTGAGGCCCGCCTCGGCATCAGCGAGTGGCATCGCCGCTGGCACCCTGACGCGCCGGTGCATCGGAACATCGTCTGCCTCCACCTGTTTGCAAATCCTCACCCCGTGACGAGCGCAGCCCCGGAGGCCCCAGCACCACCAGCGCCTCGCCCGGAAGTCCTGCCGACTCCGGAGAACGTCCCTGCGCCACCATCTTCACCACCTCAGTAAGGATTCCCCTACTCGACCAGGTACCATCGTGCTTCACCAATTGGATCTCTAGTATATTATCATTGCCAACTGCTGCCCCTATCGTGAGGTTGAGCGTCCACCTGGCCTGTGAGTTGCTAATCTGAATATTGCGAGTAGGACTATTAGCCCATAATTTAAGCATAGTTTATTTATCGCCTGGATTCGAGAATCGATTGACATTGTGATAGTAGTTCCCAAAAGCAAATACCCATGTTATTTGTTTGAATCGCTTGTCCCGTTTGGTATCAAAATTAATAGTTAATCCCTGCCTGCTCAATTAATTAATAACATTATCTTCACCTGCATTGTTTCACATCATTTCTGGTATCAGAGTATGGTTGTTAGATAAGAACCCTGCATTTATTGTATGTCATCATTTCCTCTGCATCAGTTGTCGTCGTGTGTGCATGCCAACCCGTAGAGGTAGGCCATATCTTTTAGGGGAGTCTAGTGAGTCTGACAGTTGCAACATGGATCCCGACGCCCTAGCTAGGACACTCGCTGAGTTAGCTCAGGGGATTGCCACAATGAACCAAAATTTCGCAGCTTACCAGCGCGATACCAATGCCCGTTTTGACCATCTGGATCAAGTTCCACCTCGAACTCCCCCACCTATGGACCCTCCGGATTTTCGGTCACCTTGGCAGAGCAATCAAGATCCGGATGAACAATACCTTCGGAGCATCAAGCTAGAAGTGCCCGCTTTCGATGGTCGGCATGATCCCCAATTTTTCCTAGACTGGCTCCAATCCATGGACCGGTATTTCGCCTGGTACCCATTAACGGAACCCCGGAAGGTCCGTTTTGCCGCGATGAAACTCAGTGGCCCTGCCAGTCAGTACTGGACTAACATCGAAGCCTTGAGAGTGGCCCGAACCCAAGACCCCATCGATACTTGGGTAGCCATGAAGAATGAACTGAAGGGGAAATACGTGCCACTTTCCTATCAAGCGCGTCTCTTAGATCAGTGGCATCAATTCACTCAAGGTAACAAGTCAGCGAGGGACTACGTCGCCAAGTTTGACGAGTTCTTGACCCGCTGCAACGTTTTAGGGACTGAGACCCCTGTTCAGGTTTTATCCCGTTTCCGGTCAGGCCTAAGAGAGGACCTGAGGAACGAGCTTCTCGCTCGAGATGTTACGGAGCTAGAAAGGGCCTACGCTTTAGTGCAAGATCTTGATAGTATTAGGTCCACCCACTCTCATCGGGGCCAAGATTCCCGAAGTCACGCCCCACGTCCTTCCTCGAGTAATTATCCGAGTCGGCCTAATCCCAACCAATCCCAACCCAGGGCAGACCCCACGAGTCGGAGCAACGAAAGGGACAGTCGTGGTAAGGGCCTTGAGAGGGACTTTTCCAAAGTCAGTCCCCTCATCAAATGCTACAAGTGCCAGGGTTATGGGCACGTGGCTGCGAATTGCCCTAGCCCCGTCAAAATCAACATCATTGATGGCACACCTGTTGAGGCCCTGGAGTCAGACGTGGATGGATTTGTTTACCAAGCTGATGAAGATGAAGGAGACTTTGATGACGAGGGCGATGACGTTACCCTAGGTTGCCTTAGGCGCACAGCCCCCACTGAGTTGGCCGTTGTAAGGTGCGCGCTGTCCCAGCCCAAAGAACGAGATGATTGGAGGCGTACCAACATCTTTCACACCCTTACCCGAATCGGAGACAAGAACTGCAAAGTGATCATCGACAGTGGAAGTTGCGTTAACGCAGTTTCGTCTGCCGTGATCTCCAAGACTGGGTTGAAGGCAGTTCCACATCCCCGACCATACCAAGTCTCCTGGATCAACTCTACGACAATGGAGGTTAAGCAAAGATGTTTGGTCCCTATAAACTTCAATGCCTACCAGGAGAAGATCTGGTGTGATGTTTTGATTATGGATGTGGGTCAAGTTATACTAGGACGGCCCTGGCTCTTCGATAACGATGTTCTCATCTACGGCCGATCCAACATGTGCCTGTTTGAACATGAAGGCAAGAAAATTAAATTGTTACCCTCTCAACCCAAGAGTGGTCAGTCTGCGCAACAGCCCACCTCCAAGAAGAAAACCAGCAACGTCAGTTTGATCGGTGCCAAAGAATTGAGCCTCGAGCTGGAAAAAGGGGCTCCAATCATGATCCTTGCAGCCCGGGAAGTTCCTAGAGAGTCAACCCAAGTTATTCCCCTACAGGTTGCCCCAGTATTGAAAGAGTTCGCCGATGTCTTCCCTGAGGACCTCCCAGACCAATTACCTCCGATGCGTGACATACAACACGCCATCAACTTGGTTCCTGGAGCCAGCCTCCCCAACCTGCCCCACTACCGAATGAACCCTACAGAACATGCCGAGTTGAAACGGCAGGTTGATGAATTATTGAAGAAGGGTTTCATCAAAGAAAGCATGAGTCCTTGCGCGGTTCTAGCTCTGCTTACGCCCAAGAAGGATGGAACCTGGCGCATGTGCGTAGATAGCCGTGCCATCAATAAGATAACGGTCAAATACCGTTTCCCTATCCCTCGCCTGGATGACCTGTTAGACCTGATGTCTGGAGCCACAGTCTTCTCCAAAGTTGACTTGAAGAGTGGTTACCACCAGATTCGCATCCGCCCGGGAGATGAGTGGAAGACGGCATTTAAGACCAAGGACGGACTGTACGAATGGATGGTTATGCCGTTTGGACTGACCAACGCGCCTAGCACTTTCATGAGAGTCATGACACAAGTACTCCGCCCTTTTATGGAAAAATTTCTGGTGGTGTACTTTGATGACATACTCATTTATAGCCAGTCCCAAGCGCAGCATTTAGACCACCTCCGGTAAGTCTGTGCCGCGCTAAGAAAGGAAGAGCTGTTTGCCAATCCTAAAAAGTGCACTTTCCTTACCACCGAAGTCCACTTCCTTGGTTTTGTCGTGTCTGTCAACGGGGTTTCTGCCGACCCGGAGAAGGTCCGCGTAATTGAAGAATGGCCTAAACCCAAGAACATCCGGGATGTCCGAAGTTTCCACGGTCTCGTCACCTTTTACAGAAGGTTCATCAAGGGGTTCAGTACCATTACGGCCCCAATCACAGACTGCCTAAAGAAGGGCGAGTTTGAGTGGACGAGCACTGCCACCAGGGCTTTTCTGGAAATCAAAAAGCGAATGGTTGAGGCCCCTGTGATGCGCCTCCCAGATTTCACCAAAGTCTTCGAAGTAGCTTGTGACGCCTCCGGAATCGGCATTGGGGGCGTCCTCTCCCAAGAAGGTCATCCTGTCGCGTATTTTAGCGAGAAGTTGAATGAAACTCGACAGCGATACTCCACTTACGATAAGGAATTCTATGCGGTGATCCAATCACTTCGCCACTGGCGACACTACCTGCTTCCACAAGAATTCGTTATCTATTCTGACCATGAGGCCCTGCGGTACATCTACTCACAGAAGAAGCTTAACGCACGGCATGGTCGCTGGGTTGAGTTCCTCCAGGACTACACTTTCACCCTGCGCCATAAAGCGGGAGTAGAAAACAAGGCGGCCGACGCCCTCAGTCGCCGCATGTTCGTTCTGTCTAAGTTGACCGCTTCGGTCGAAGGTTTTGAAAGAGTGAGGGCCGAATACGAGTCTTGTCCCGATTTCGGCGAGGTCTATGCTGCACTAATCGACGACACAGTTCAAGAAATAGATGGGTACCTCATGCAAAACGGGTACCTCTTCCGTGGCCGTCGGCTGTGCATTCCCCGAACATCCCTTCGTGACTTCCTTATTTGGGAGCTTCATGCGGGTGGTCTTGCTGGCCATTTTGGCGTTAACAAGACCATCGAGGCCATCGAGTACCGATTTTATTGGCCGAGCCTGAAACGTGATGTCGCCAGACATGTGGGTAGGTGTCATACTTGTCAACTGGCCAAGCAGAGAAAGCAAAACACTGGCTTGTACACCCCTCTCCCAGTTCCTAACTGTCCCTGGCAGGACATTAGTATGGACTTCGTACTCGGCCTCCCGAGAACCCTGCGTAAACATGACTCGGTCTTGGTAGTGGTAGATCGTTTCTCTAAAATGGCTCATTTCCTCCCGTGCTCTAAGACTTCCGATGCTTCCCACGTCGCAAAAATCTTCTTTGATGGCATCGTGAGGTTACATGGGTTACCCAAGACCATCGTGTCGGATCGAGATGTCAAGTTTACCAGTTTCTTCTGGAAGACTCTCTGGCATAAGTTAGGAACAAAGCTCCAATTTTCCACGGCATTCCACCCCCAAACCGACGGTCAAACCGAGGTAGTCAATCGGAGCTTGGGGAATCTTCTGCGAACGTTAGTGGGTGAACACGTTGGGAGTTGGGATCTGAAACTGTCAATAGCCGAGTTTGCATATAATTCATCTGTTAATAGAACTACCGGCATGAGTCCACATGAAATTGTCCATGGTTTTAAGCCTAGGCAACCCATAGATCTTATTCCCATGGCTAATCATCATAGAGTCTCTGAGTCTGCATCTGCATTTGCATCACACATGCATGAACTACATAAAGAAATCAGTAACAAAATTGAGCAGAGCAATGCTGACTATAAATTACGAGCCGATGCTCGAAAACGAGTTCAAACTTTTAACATCGGGGATTATGTGATGGTCCGGCTCCGCCCGGAACGGTTTCCCCCGGGGACTGTTAAGAAACTACATGCACGCAGTGCCGGCCCCTTTCGGATCCTAAGGAAGATAAATGGCAATGCCTATGTTATCGACCTACCTGAGGGTTTTGGCATTAGTCCGACTTTCAATATCGAAGATTTAGTGGCCTACAACGGCCCAAATTTCAACCCTAGTAACCCTTTGGTAGAGCCTACCTTGGACCCTGTTTCTGAGAGCACCTCCTTACATCCACTACCCCAAAATATCCCAAACCCCACAGCAGGCGACATTGATAAAATTCTAGATGACGAGATCGTCTCTGGTAGAGACGGTGGAACCCGAAGGTACCTGATTCGCTGGAAAGGAAAACCCCCATCTGAGGATACATGGATGGAGCGAGAAGAACTGCAACGGCTTGACCCGGACCTGCTGGAGCTATACGAGAGCCGCACCGAGCCTTACTCGACGGAGTCGAGCTCTCTTCCACCCGGGGAGAATGATGGGGACATCGAGCAGCGCCCATGGCGCGTGTACCAGCGCAGGAGGCGCCACCTGAGCCTATGGCTCTGATCAGACAGTCAGCACCATTATGGATGTTGTTTATTTATTTTGTTTCTTGCATTGTGTTATTTAGTCCCACCTCGGCTTTCAGGGACTTTCGCTTGTTATCGCAGGCCTTTATATAGGCCTGCCCATGGAACATGTAATGGTATGGAATGAATAATAAAATTTTCGTTTCCCTCCACTTGTGTGTTGAGAGAACCAGGGTGAGGCGTGTGAAACCCCAAACCCTAGGTGTGTGAAACCTTAGGATCAGATTAGGCGTGTGAAACCCTAATTTGTTTTCTGTCTTTTCTTTCCCTAGCCCAGCCGCCGCCCCTCTCCCCCCCTCTCCTACCCCACCCGACCGGCCCATCCCCCCCCCCTTGCCGCCCTACCACCCCGATCCCCCTCCCTCCTATCCGACCGGCCTGCCCCACCAACGCCACACCCCCCCCCTTTCCCGAAACCCCCTCCTCTCCTCTCCCTCTCCCGCGAGCCCTACCCCGTCCGTGCCCCCCTACCCGACGCCGGCCCCCATCCGACTCCCCCTCCTCCTGCCAAAACCCGGCCCGATCCCCCTCCTTCCTTCCCATCCGACCCGGCCACCCCACCCCACCCTTGGCACCACCGGCTCGACCCGATCCCGAACCCCCTCCCCTCCTCCTGGTGCTACAGCCCCACCCCCCCCTCTGCCTCCTTCGGCTGTACCACCCGGCCACCCCGATCCCCCCTCCTTCCTCCCTCCCTCCGCCGGTCACCACCCCGAACCCCTCCCTTCACTCTTACCCGACCGGCCTCACCCCACATCCTCCCCTCCCCTTCCCTGCAGCACACCCGACCCACCCTCTTCTCACAAATCCGGCATGCCCACATGGCGGATCCCGACGTGGACCATGGGATGATCGAAGACGAAGACGGGTACCTCGACATCAACTCCCCCTTCCTCGACTTTCAATTCTCGGAAAGAGAAAGCGTGGAGGAATACGTGGAACGAATCACCTACACTGTGGTTCGGGACGCTGAGGCCCGCCTCGGCATCAGCGAGTGGCATCGCCGCTGGCACCCTGACGTGCCGGTGCATCGGAACATCGTCTGCCTCCACCTGCTTGCAAATCCTCACCCCGTGACGAGCGCAGCCCCGGAGGCCCCAGCACCACCAGCGCCTCGCCTGGAAGTCCTGCCGACTCCGGAGAACGTCCCTGCGCCACCATCTTCACCACCTCAGTAAGGATTCCCCTACTCGACCAGGTACCATCGTGCTTCACCAATTGGATCTCTAGTATATTATCATTGCCAACTGCTGCCCCTGTCGTGAGGTTGAGCGTCCACCTGGCCTGTGAGTTACTAATCTGAATATTGCGAGTAGGACTATTAGCCCATAATTTAAGCATAGTTTATTTATCGCCTGGATTCGAGAATCGATTGGCATTGTGATAGTAGTTCCCAAAAGCAAATACCCATGTTATTTGTTTGAATCGCTTGTCCCGTTTGGTATCAAAATTAATAGTTACGCCCTGCCTGCTCAATTAATTAATAACATTATCTTCACCTGCATTGTTTCGCATCATATTGTTATATAATTTTTATAAATTTTTGTATATTTGCTCTTTATTGCATGTGGGACTCGAGCCCTGCTCTACGTTACGAAAGTCACATTCTCTTCTATCCGAGCTAAGACAGTTTTTGACTGTTAAAACCGTTGATTTGAAGAGCACATTTGATGCACCTAGAGGTTTTAGAATGTGCTAATTTTTTGTGAGGATGATCAACATACCATAGACAACATGTCTATAAAAAATCAGCCCATTCTGAAACCCGAATCCAACGATTAGGGTGCTGGGTAATTTGCTGGGTCAGCCGATCCTGACCCATATATATATGTTATAATTGTTTTTTTTGTGTGTGCACGACCTCATCCCCATGTCAGCATTTTGGGGGTTTGTTGTGTCGGATTCTTTAGGACACTTGGACACTTGACACTTGTGTCCAGGCAACACTGGCGATAGCCACAGAGTGAATGGCGGTCGATGGATTGGAACTGTGCTACGGTAGAGCAACATGGAGTAGCGGCAGCTATAGTTGTAGATTGTCGATAAAGGCGAATCGATGCAAGTGATGATGATGATCGATGGGAGTCCACGCTTACGCGCCCGGGGATTGCTTGACGGAACGAAGTTTGCAACGGCTCACACTGATACAAAAAAAAAAATTTCTGAGCCACGATGCCACACACAAAGATGGGAAGGAGGGGAAGACCGCTAGTCTCACATTCAGGAGGAATCATTCCTAAACGTAAGGCCTCACACAATTATTGTTTGAGAGAAGCTCTCTTTTTCTAAAGTCATTGAGGCTTCCGGTGGAGCAGAAGTCAAGTTGTTGCACGCGTTAGCCTTTCGTGTGCGCTTACCCTAAATGGCACTACTGGCCTAGTGGGAGATTTATATAGTCTCCCCAAAATTGCACAAAACCTAAGAGGCTTGACAAGACCAACTCATCAACATGGCTCAACAGTGGCTTAACATGACAACTGAAAATAGAAGTGGATTACAATCAACCAAATACAATACCCATACAACCACTAGTGGTTTTATCGGCTTAGGTAAGGCCCCAAGTGACTCATTCCTTGAACATGTACCAAGACATTCCTTGCGTCGCCTTTCCCATGCCGTCCATATCCTTTTCAGGGGTGTTGCCTATAGTCTCCAGCACCAAGGCAACTTGGCAAGATGATAAGCACTATCCACTGGGTAGCCTTGTAATATACTAAACTGTTATTATATATTCTTGGTCTGTCTCAATGATTGAAGTTACATATCATCTGGTGTAGCTAATTTTGTAATTTAAAACTTTTATTACACTTGTTCTCTAATTATCACTTTTTATGTTTCTTGGACTAGAGTTCAAATGGTATGGTTGGTTGCTTGATGATTTATTAATGTCTGTTTCCTCTAATGAGAAAACACTAAATTTTACAGGCAGGTCTCGTGGCAGCAGATGTGGAAATTGCTGACTGGTTACGTAAGTACTACTCAGATAAGTCTGTCATCCTTGCTGTAAACAAATGTGAGTCTCCACGAACAGGGCTTTTGCAAGCATCAGAATTTTGGTCTTTAGGGTGAGATATGATCTTTATTTCCATGTAATGTTCGTCATGAGAATACGTTCCATGAAAATGAAAAATAAAATGAAGTGTTCAACAATAATAATGTTCAGATGGGATTCTCATGACACTTAGGTTCCAATTTCTTGAAGAGTATCAATTTTTTTGTTTTCTCAAAAGGTTATAATGGTCCTGTAGGCTGTAGTAACTGTTATTTTGTGCTATTCACTAGCACTATGATTGACTTTGTTCTTTATTCACTTAATATTAGACTAGGAAGATCTGGAAAATGATATGTTCCTTCAAGTTGGAGCAAGTATCTTGTACAATTACAGTAGTACAAAAAAGTGACATACCTCTACATTTAATTCACAGTTCATGATCCTTCCACTTTGATCTGAGTGGCTTATACAATTACAAGGACTAAAATACCTCTACATTTATTTCACAACAGCACATATCATTCATGTTGTAAAGTAGGGAATACTAATACAATGGTTAGGAATTCCAACATGTAATTTGATTTGCTAAAAAGTGGCATGGATTATTGGGCAGTGCTGACTATGAGGATATTTGAAATTCACATATCCAACAATTTGATACTCCCCAAATTGATCATTCCAACTGATTATTCTAAAAACAACAAATTGATGGAAACAACAAATTGAAGAAATTGGTATCATGCTTATATTTTGTGTACTTTGTGAAAACAAGGAAATACCATTTTTGAACCGAGCATTGTGTAATATCATAGAAAAATAGAAGAATTTTTTTTTCAACAGAAAATACAAAGACACAGACCATAGTTACTATTTATTGTTTAGCTCTTCACGTTATTTGTTTATTTTTTAAAAGAAAATGTGTATGCTTCTCCGCCTGAATCTGTTAAATGGCCAAAAAACACAGTGCAGAGCAACTGCACATCTAGGTAACTGATTCGAAAAACAGACTTAATTGAAAAAGAAATGAGGGTGCCTTCAATGATTCAATCTGTAAATAAACTGCCATTAGGAAAGATACTTGTATCCTTTGTTTACAACTGCATCTGAGCAAATTCATTTACTGGGAGAGTACTGAGAGCTCCAACCTCCTTGTAAGCTCTTCTACAGGTGTGGATTCTTTTTTAATAAGCTAGAGCTCCATTCCAACAAAACCTCTAGCAGAAGCCTTTAGCGAGGATGCCTGTCCAAGCTCACCTTTTTTGGAAGGTAACTTCTACATCAAGCAATCAGCACAAGTAGAATGAGTAAACTTTGTCAGACCTATCTCAAAACACAAATCTTTTCACCAATTGCTGATTACCTGTCACTTATGGCATCAGTTCTCTTCTCTCCGAGGAATTTTTTTGTATACAATCTAGACGCAAGTGAGTCTTTTAATAACTAAAGTGTAGAATTTAAATAGATAGAACAAAATTCAGCACTAGGTAATTATATTTCAGCACCTACAAAAGAGGGGAAATCACATGCTATCATCTGACCAAGGTTTCTAAGACATCAAACATTATTTCAATGATAATAAAAGAGAATTTCAGTTTATAAATGATAGCACAGCAAGCACAATAGTTCGCAACATAAAATAGTGGGGTAAGTTAATTAAAGAAACATAGATCTAATTTTAAAGAACCAATGGGAGATGGAGACCTATGAAGCTAATGATGATATAAGCCCGAAAATAAGCAAAGGATAAGACCGATGGTAAACACGAGGGACGATTACGGCTAAGGAGCGATATTACCGTTAATCCGTACCTTGGTCGATATCCGGTGTGTTCCCAATGTCTGATATACAAGATGGTGGAGGAGGGAAGAAGAGGTGAAGAAGCTTGGACGATGATCTTTGAGGAAGAAGAACCCTTGCGCCGATTTCTCGTGAAGGCTGTAAATGAAATCGGAGCGGTAGGTGAAGAAGCTTGCGGAGGAAGAATATGCAAAGAAGTGAGGATGAAGAATTAGAGATGATCTCTCGAACAAGCTGATGGTTCCGTTCTTGAAAAATTAGGGTTTCCAAAGCCATGCAAAAATCTCCCCCACTAGGGTTTCAAAGAGGCTTTAAATAAGAAGAAAGAAGAGAGAGAGAGAGAGAGAGAGAGAGAGAGAGAGAGAGAGAGAGAGAGAGAGAGAGAGAGAGAGAGAGAGAGAGAGATCAGAAAAGGGGGGGTGCGGATGGATCCCACGGCATGGATGCCGCTCGGGTAGGAGAGAGAAAGAGGAGAGGGGCGTAGGCCGAGCTTCTCTCTGGCGTCCCATGGGCTTCCTTTGGGCCTCAAATGATCTCCATCATCTATCCATTGGTTCTAGATTAGATCCAATGGATATTATTAAAACCGACTAACGCGACTTAAAGCACTTTAGGCTTAAGTCGGGTGCGAACACCCCCACACCTAGGCTGACCTGAAATATAAAACTTAATAACTCTTGATCCATTCATCGGATTTACATGAAATACAAATCAAAGTTGCAGATAATGAAAAGAGGCTTCCAATGGACCGACGGATCGTCAATTGACTTCCTGGATCTCTGTAGGGACGCTAAAAGACGGGCTGCTGTCCTGAAATCCTGCACGTGCCTACGTCATATCTCTCACTTACTGACTCTTCGTCGTCAATCTTCCAAAGGTCACATAAAGTTGTGAGTCTTGTGACTTGTGAGTAAGTCCCAATTTGCTTTAGATCTTGTCGTAATCAGAACATTTCAACAGGTTCAACTATTAAAGTTGATTGGCCAAACTTCAATGTACTTGATTTTAGCTGATTTAGAAAAAAGATTTTTCAGAAAAAGCAAACTAAGTTCAGAAGTGCAAAAAATACATAATGCAAGTTGGAAAGCACTATTTTATAGTCAGTATAGATTTTTGATTATTTAATAAGTATAACATGTCTTAGTACTAAGTCTTGTTAAGTTGCTTGCATAGTTAAAATATGGGTCATTAAGGACTTTGATATCTGAATTGCTTATGTATCAACCATCAACAGTATTATGACCTGCTTCATGATATGTCAAAATCACAAATATGTATGAGGTGGGTCATGCATATATCGATCATCATTATCAGCATCATGGCATGAGCAGGTGTAATATTGAGAATGGTAATGCTCTCCTTATCTAAAATCGATGTGAACAAGTTGTGCTAAGGTGACCATAATTGATGGCTCTCGCTAAGACCATCATTAGGAGCATTGTATAGACCTACCCATTTTCCATACATGTCATCCATTATACCCTTGCAGACCATAATTGCCTTCTTTACATGGCTGACATTGGTCTAGTTTTATTTTTGATAATGTCAAGGTTGTATCTAGGAGACTCATGGCCTTCTTGCCTCTAGCATCATCACCATCATTGCTATCCTCATTAGTAGGCTGATTCCTCTCCTTGTAAGTATGTTTGTGTATATCCTGACTTATATAGCATCGACAGCTAATGTATGCCCATTCCCCTTCCGCCTCTCCATGTATCGTTCTATAGCACCTAATCCTACCACTAGTTGTCTCTGTCATCAGACACCTCATCCTTCTCCCTAATCAATGTTTTATTCTACTACTCATCCTCTGCCATCAGACACCTTATCTCGTCCAAAAAAGACACCTTATCTCTTCTCCCTAATCTACTCATCCGGTGGATCTTCCTCATCAATTATATAGTGCACATCAATGATATGATTGTTGCCTTCCTTTGGAGGTGTCTTGCTTTCAGCGTTTTTCTTTTTGATGAAGCAAGAGGATGAGTGCCAAATTATATTATATAAGAGAGGAAATCAAAAGCCTCTTTACAAGAAAAAATGCGAATAAAAAAGGGGTGTCATGGGGGGCCAAAAGATCTACACGTAGTATACAATCCCAATGGAGAATTGGAAACAAATAAATAACTTACCAGAAGTTCTATATAACAAATAAATAACTTACCAGATGTTCTCTATATAGGCTATTTCTCTGCAGAACTGTTCTCTTCTATATGTCTCTATAGCCATCATCAAGCTTTGAGATAGATTTGCAATGCATATAGGAATGAGTTACTCTGAGCGTTGACTTTGGCCAGTGTGTGCACTCTGAAGCATGATTGGCTTCTTTGAAAATGGTGAATACCTTCCATTCTAGGATTTTGGACATCACATCTTTGTAAAATCTGGTATATATCAATATACTTTTAGTTGTAGAAATTAAGATCCTAGTTGAGTGAAGATAATACATAATCAGAGTTAGATTCAGCCCATGCACTTGTGAGGCCTCTCCTATAGCTGCTTCAGGTGGAACTTTTAAGAGGCTAAAGTTCTAAACGCAGATGACTTGAGAGTGAAATCATTTGGCTGCGGCTACGATTACAATGCTCTAATGATCTTCAAGGATGTTTTTAAATCCAAAAGACCGAATTCCTGCATTCCTGAAGACAGAGTATTTTGTACGTATGCAGAGGAGGATGAGGACTCCATTTGGCTTTGGAGGGGATAGTTCAGTGAGTTTCAACCTAATGTTGCAGTAACATAACTTCTTTAGTCTCCTATTCCAGGGCTTGGTATGAATGAGCTGGAAGGTGGTCCACTTTTCTCACACTTTGAAAAAGAAACATTCTTTAATACCTAGAATACGATCAGAGGATCCTCTTTACCATACATAGCCCACAACATAATTGAAACGGAAACTAAGAAATTGATCAGTAAACTGTTAACAATTGTTAGGAGATGACGGCTAGGGTTTGGAGAGGAATCAGAATGCTCTCTATTGAGGGACTCAAGCCCAATATATATGTACATGTATGACCATACAACCCGACCCGACTGTACATATAACCCGATCCATCTATATACATTAACACTCTCCCTCAAACTCATGGTGGATCATGAACCGAGAGTTTGCCGATAAAATGCCGGAAGCGAGCAATCGTAAGGGGCTTCGTCAGAAAATCAGCAGTCTGCTCCGATGCTGAAATGAATGGCAAGGAGATGGTGTGGTCGAGAAACTCCTGGGGAACATAATGACAATCAACTTCAATTTGTTTTGTTTGCTCATGGAAGACCGGGTTGCTAGCAATCTGAATAGCACTCCGGTTGTCACAGAAGAGATGCGTGGGCCCGGGTATCACAACTCCCAAGTCGAGCAGAAGGCGGCGAAGCCAGACAATCTCTGCGGTGGTGGAAGCCATAGCCCTGTATTCGGCTTCGGTGCTGGAGCGAGCAACAGACTCCTGTTTCTTGCTGCGCCACGAAATAAGCGAATCACCCAGAAACACACAGTATCCTGTAGTAGAGCGGCGAGTGGCTGCATCTCCTGCCCAATCTGCATCGGAGTAGGCATGCAGCACCAATGGAGAGGTGGAGGGAAACAGTAATGAACGGGTGATGGTGCCCCGGAGGTAGCGGATAATCCGAAGGACAGCTGCATAGTGAACTGAACGTGGAGCCTGAACAAACTGACTGACAATGCCAACAGCATGGGCAATGTCTGGCCGGGTCATAGTGAGATAGACGAGCATCCCAACCAGCCTTTGGTAGCGGGAGACATCCTGGAGCGGCTCACCATCTGTAGCTAGAAGCTTCGAATTGAGCTCCATGGGTGTATCAGCAGTGCGAGAGTCAGTAAGAGCAGCATCAGCAAGGATGTCAGAGATGTACTTTTGCTGGGAGACCAACAGACCACGAGTTGACCGGGCAATCTCAAGGCCCAAAAAGTAGCGAAGAGAGCCCAGATCTTTCATCTCAAACTGACTCTAGAGGTGCCGCTGAAGGGATGCTATGGTGGCACTGTCATCCCCAGTGATGATCATATCATCCACATAGAGAAGAAGAACTGCAATACCCTGACAGGAGGAGCGAGTGAACATGGCATAGTCGGAGTGACGCTCAACAAACCCGGCGGCCAGGACTGCACTGCGGAATCGCTCAAACCAGGCACGAGGGGCCTGCTTGAGCCCATAGATGGCTCGGTGCAAACGACACACGTGTCCTGGAGGAACTGAAACGCCCGGAGGAGGAGCCATGTAGACTTCCTCGGAGAGATCACCGTGGAGGAACGCATTGGTGACATTCATCTGATGGAGAGGCCACCCTCGAGCAGCTGCCACAGCTAAGAGAGTGCGCACAATAGTCATCCGAGCAACTGAGGAGGGGGTGGATGGGGCCGGTGGTGCTGTCGGGGCAGAGGAGGGGGGCGGGAGGACCTGAGGAGGGGGCGGATGGGGCCGGGGGGGGGGGGGGGGCTGTCGGGGCAGAGGAGGTGGCGAGTGGGGCCGGTGGTGCTGTCGAGGCAGAGGAGGGGGGCGGGAGGACCTGAGGAGGGGGCGGATGGGGCCGGGGGGGGGGGGGGGGGGGGGGGCTGTCGGGGCAGAGGAAGGGTGCGGAGGTGCTGCCGGGGTGGAGGAGATGCCGGAGTTTGGTGCCGTCGTCGCCGTCGTCGCGCGATAAACCCTAGAGCTTTGATACCATGTTAGGAGATGACGGCTAGGATTTGGAGAGGAATTAGAATGCTCTCTATTGAGAGACTCAAGCCCAATATATATGTACATGTATGACCATACAACCCGACCCGACTGTACATATAACCCGACCCATCTATATACATTAACAACAATAAACCCCATAGAAACCAATAAATCAATAATATGTTTCAGTAACAACTATTAAGTATTAACCCAACGTAGTTTCTTTCTGTCGTTGCCAAAACTATGGAGGTGCTAAACTGGACAATCTTCTCAACTTCAATGACAATTCGAAAGTAAGACGATACATATCATATGAATTGATGGCAGTCCATTTTATGCCATTTACTTGTTTGGAACTACCTGCTTTCTCATGTCGGATTTAGGTGACTTTAGACAACGAAAAAATCCCGCACGAAGGCCCATCCCACGCACAAAGGCCCGCTAAAAAAAGAGGGCCCAAACTCAATGCAACGAGGCCTGGTCGGGCCCACCACATGCCGGTAGGGTCCACCGGTCCTATCCAAAATCCAAAGGGGGCTGGGTGGGCCCACCGGCCCCTTCGCTACAAACCGTGGCCTCCCTCCCCTTTGGAGGGTGCGGTCAGCCAAAAGAAAGAAAAGAAAAGAAAAGAAAAGAAAAAGTTGGCAAACGCGTAAGGGTGGTAGTGCGGGCGTCTATGCACGCGTGAGCCCGTACCGATCCCATCAGACTGTCAAAATAAAAGATCGGGTCGCCATCGATCGACGTGTAAATCGGCTCGAATCTCAAAAGATAGAGTCCAATCTAGTCCATAACTACTTGAAATAAAAAAGGAAAGAGATAATGATCAATTTCCTCAATAAAGGAAGGGATAGATCTCGAGTAGTTATAGAGAGATATTCAAGGGATTCAAAAGATCCAACCTTATCTCTCCCACCCCTCCCCTTCACCTATATATAGAGGGGCAGGAGTGAAGGCTCAAGAGTTGCAAATCAAGGAACGTGGAGGCTCTACAAATAAGAAGGAGGCTCTCACGCTCGACGACGAGGCACAGGCAAACATATCCACGGGAATAACTTAGTCCACAAAAGTTCTCATCAATGTGAAACCTTACTCTTGAAGATCAAAGCTTCGACTTCATCCACGAAGAAGTAAGATTGGAGAAGAAGGTCCAAAGCCGGTGCTACACCCGTCGTCTTCAACACCAAGGAAAGCTTCAACTCCTACCACGAAGAAGATTGGAGAAGAAGACCCGAATTCAGTGCTACACCCGTCATCTTCAACGCCAGGCAAAGCTTCAACTCCGTCCACAAAGAAGAAAGGTCGGAGAAGAAGGCCAAAGTCGACTCTAAAGCAGTTGCTATCGTTCCCAATGCGAAGATCCAAAGCCAAATCCAAAGCCAAAGCCAAAGCCAAACCGAAGCGAAACAAAAGCAAAGCCCTCCTCAAAGCAGCACACGTGTCGAAGCCGACAAACTACGAAGGACGACGAGCAAAGCAACGCAAGTTCTCTCCAATATGGCACAAAGCTCGGATGAACTAAAGCACCATAAGCCTCTCTCTGTCTACATTCAAGCGGAAGCGCCTTAGTCAGAGCCATGTCAAAGCAAAGCCGAAGTCAAAGCCAAAGCTAGACGCCGAAAGCATGTTCGACGCCGAAGATTGACAATCAAGGACACCGAAGTCTAGCAAGAGCTAAGGGAGACACGAAGTCCGGGGAACGACGCTAACGCCCCCTATCTGACGGACGCTCTAAGTACGAAAGGGATAAAAGCACAGCTAGAACCCCTTGACCTTTTAAACAACCCAAACTCTTATAAAGACCTTTGTCTTGATCAACCCCTCCGAAGTCTCGCACGAAGATCCGTGGAGACTGGGATCAAAGGAACCCTCTAGATGATCTCTCCTACAATCTCCTGATAACATTTTCACCGCCTTGACTCACCACCCTCGAGACCCGGTAGCGACTGTAATCTCATGGGAAGCAATAAAGACGAACCATCCTTTCTGTGCCCACAGTGACATAAACCAAAAGATCTTGTTATCATTGGTTACATTCCCAGATTCTGATATATAGGATCGAGATTAAAAACTCGATGGTGAATACGAGAATGATTTAATAAGGTGTAAACTTTGAATTTATTAACATTAAGAAACTTATAAGTAATATTTATAATACATCAAAACTAATGTTGAATAAAAAATTAGCATCACAATTACGCATGCTTGCTGCATAGCCTGCAATGTGTCTCAGTAGTGTTGTCTTTCCCATCGGCTGTCAATGTGTCATTGCTTTCAAGTTCCAATAGACCTAGGCTTCCTATAATCCTTGCCTACACTCTCCTTAACAGACTGTTGCAATCTCATTTATATAACCCATCTAAGCCTATCATCACCGTCTACAGTCCTCATACTTTTACTAAAATTTCAAAGAACAACAATGGCCTTAATCTGCTTTTGGAGGTCATCTCTAAGAATCAACTTGAGTACTTGTCCCTTCATTATGTATCTTCAGGCCTAAGACGTAATAGATTTTCCGGTCTAGTTTTCTTCGGTGCATATCCTCCTTAAGACATCATTATGTCCTTAATACATCACTATGTTGATAGATATTGTGGGTGCTTTTTTTGCACTCAAGCCTAGGGATGGCGACGAGTTTGGTTTGGGACGGGTCGGCCCATCCTGACCTCGTCCCGCTAAGGAATACCTTATCCCAAACCCGTGTCGGGTTTGAATGATCAATCCCAAACCCATCCCACTAACACTAGTAAAAACCCAAACCCGTCCTGTGACGACTCCCGTCCCAATTATGTTTATGCTGGACAAGTCCAAGCTAGTTGATTATATTTTGAACTAAACTTATTTTTGTTAAGAGAAGCAATTAACATATTGAGATCTAAATTCATTATAACATAAAACAACAGTTTCTATGTTTTTGTTAAATATATTTACATTGAATGAATTAAACAGATGCACTACAATGAAAATGTATAACTTGCTACAAGTTTGCAACCAGTTAAACACCATGAACATATTGATAGTTAAATCAGATATGTTCTAGAAATTTTATAAACAAAATACATTAATTGTATTATCTCCTTAAATATAGTATTGGTACAACATAAAATATGATACTAAACTATATCTGAGTAAATTATCAACCGGCAAAAAAATAACATATATGTAATTGGGTCAGGTCGGGGTAGGCTAATCCCGACCCCGTCCCAAACCCGGTCGGGTTTTATTTCGTAAATTCCAAACCCACCCAAACTCAATTAGTTCTATCCCAACCCAGCTCAATCGGGTCGGGTTGGGTTTCCCATTTAGTCTGTCCCGTTGCCATCCCTACTCAAACCCCCCGAGTAGTTTTCCCTTAGTCTCTGGCCGAATACCTCCTTTCTAACTTGCAAAAAGACCTCGGGCTCTCTTCAAACCAAGGCCCCTCCGGTTTGGGATAGGGTTGACCCGTCCCAAACTCGACCCATTGCCATCCCTACTCTTGTGCAAGTTCTTAGTCGAGATCCTGGATGTAGCATGATGATGTCATCCAGATGTTGCCACTCAGTCGCCTACGGCCTGGTCATGTGTGGTCGTCATGGGCTGTTGTGCAAGTTCAAGGCCGAGCTCCTAGATGGTGTCACAATGATGTCATCCATGACGTCGCAACTAGGTCGTCCACGAGATGGTCCTGCATGATCGTATGGGTTGTGTCTCTTGTGCGAGTTCTTGGCCGAGCTCTTCGATGCTGTGAATGTCATCATTCATGACGTCACCACCAGGTCACCCACGTATTGGTCTTGCGTGTTCGTTAGGGACCATTCCCCTCGTGCAGTTCTTAGCCGAGCACCTGGATGTCATCATGATGAGATCACCCTTGACATCACCGCAAGATCGCCCACGAGCTGGTCTTGTGTGGTTTCCATGGACTGTGTTTCTTGTGCACGCCTTCAGGTGAGCTACTTGTTCCTATCCTTGGTCGAGCTTGGCCATCTTTGTCGTAGGAATTTTCTTCGGCTTCCTAGTCGTTGCGCTACCAGGCAGCGAGCATCCACTATACTTTGTGGTGCTCATCCGTGCATCCACGTGGACAACGAGTGGGTGACATTTTTGGCATCCACAATCTTCTTTGCAAATTGCAACTACTCATATATAATCCCCTTTCTCCTTTTACTTCCATAGCAATGGAAGAAAGATATATTTCCATCACCCTCTTCAGCTACTAGACCTTGGGTCATTGTCTCCTTAACTTCTTCTTTTTGTAGAAGCCTTTTGAGTGCATACTGGACTTTTCCATCTTTGGGAGTGTTCCAAGACTTCAACCACGCTTTCGGACATCAGCTAGCTGTTGCTTTAATCGTCATATAGGTTCCAAAACAATAATTCTTCCATTTGATATATTGATTTCAACGTCAAAAAAGTTTTCTGGAACCTTTCATCTACAAAATGCTTGACACTAGCGGCACTAGCCCACCATGTGCCTATCTATGCTATCAAAGTCGGGACTAGTCGGCAACTAGTCCCCAGGCAGCATTTTGCCGACCGATTAATTCCAATTTTGTCATTGCTGGGCGGAATCCTGACTAGTCCCCGACTAGACCCGACTAGTCCCCGACTAGCGACTGTCGACTAGTCCCTAGGCAGCATTCTGCAAGCAATTTTTTTTTGCAAGGAGTCTTTACAAGCAATTTTATTTAGATTTTTTTACATTGGCTCAAAGTCTTGAGTCGCAAGACTCACAACTATGGCTCTTCCCTGTAATCATCTGTTGAGCACCTGAGAATCTCAGATAAAAACATAGACAAATAATTAGTTTATTTGTTGATATCCATATAACCCTATAATCAAAATTGGGGTTGTTCACAGATTAAACATCATCAAACAAATATTGTGATGAATTCTTAGTTCTTATTTTTTTGACATGGGCATGAAGCCAATACAACTGTGTTTTGTTAGACTGTTACTTATGTATTTATACCCATGCTGTGAAGTGTGAAGGTATGTATTGTTATTAACTGATTAATATCATATACTTATTGACATTTATGCTAGTTCATATATCATATATGTTTAGGGAGGTTAGAATAAGTTTTGGCCGACTAGTCCTAGTTGGCCCTTGGCTGACTATGGCCGACTACCGACTTTGACTGCATAGGTGCCTATGCTGCAACGAGTATCATCATTAGATTCAAAAAGATAGGCACTTCAAACGAAGCTGCTTGTTGATTAAAGGACCAGGTCGTGATCAAAGATCAGCCTTAGACAACCTTAATAGACTAGCTCGGAGCTCCAATTCACACAAGTGTGAGAAGTCTTTCCAAGTTTCATAGAACCATGATCTTTAGGTTAGGCTAATTAAAATTAATTCTCCCAAATTGGCTTGCAAATGAATTCAATGCACGAATAAGGTTATTGACTTGTCAACTAATCTATGTTGAAACTCTCACGAGTCACGTCTGAGGTTCAAATGACCCAAACGTAATTGAAATCACTGGTTATCTATGAAGCACGAACACATATACGAGATAAAGATACGATTCGATATGGATACATCGATACGACAATTTTATATATATATATATATATATATATATATATATATATATATATATATATATATATATATATTGTAGTCTTCAATTGAGCGATGTGTCGGTTGCTGCACAATTGAGCGAGGGGGACGGGAGGATTGACTTTGACTTTTGGAGGCGGTTGCAAATCAAGATTCGGGTGGGAAATAATGAGAGACCAGATTTAGAGGGAAATCATGGAAGAAGATGAAGAGGAATTTGGGGGGAAAATAGGGGTGAAAAGAGGAAGAAAAAAGAAAGAAGAAATGAGGAAGGAAAAGGCGGAGGGGAACCTCACCTAGGGGTGTGCAGGATTCAAACCAAACCGACTAAACCGACCAAACCAAACCAAACCGACTGATTTTGATCGGTTTCGACACACTCAATGGATCGGATTGGATTGGGTTTTTTAAAAACCGACATGATTACATATAAAATTTTATTAAATATACCATATGTCCTTATATACCCTACCAACAACCTTTGCAATACCGTAGGATGACTCACAATCAGTTAAAAATTTTATTTAGGCCTAATGATATGACAACACAATTATTATTATTTAAGTAGAAACTAGATCCTAAAAGAAGAAAAAAAAGCCCAATAAGCATATGGGCCAAAGCCCAAACCGACCATCCATTCCAATCCAAACCGACTTTAATTGGATTGGATTCCAATTTCAGTTCGGTTTGGATCGGATTGAAAATCTTTAAAACCGACCAAGGTTGGATCAGTTTGGGTTTTACCTAAATAGGTTAGTTTCGAACCGATGCATACCCCTAACCTCACCTGGCCGATGGAGTCTTCCTCCTCTCGGATCGTCTAACTCCTCTGCGCGAATCTCTGCACCGGCTGTGCGCAACCACCGAAGGGAGAGGCAGAGAGGAAGGAGAGGGGTCGGATGTCTCCTTGCTTCGACTCCTTCATGATCGCTGCTCTTCCTCTTCCTTAATCGAGCGAGAGAGAGATGAGAGGCTGAGGGATCAGAGGTCGGGAGATTGGAGAAGACTAATTAGGGCTTTAAAACCCAACCAGTTAACATAGGGTGAATATATGGTCATAGGTTTCGGGTTTTAAAACCCAACCCATTAACAATAAAATCATAGGCGTATCCCCGGTGTACGTATCCCGCTGTATCCGAACATATATATTTTTTCATTTCGGATACTCTATAACCGTATCAGATACGTATCTGGGCCGTATCCGTATCTAATAAGGATACAACACGAGTACGAGTGGGGGGTGTGGAGTATCCATGCTTCACAACTGGTTATGTACTATGTAGGAACATTTCCTTATTTGGAAAAACAAAATGAAATTAAGTTTATTCTTTTCTCCCAAGGTCCATAAACCCCAATGACACTCAAATAGTTTAGAATCTCATATGTAAACCTTTGTAAAACACCAAAGAAAATTGGTTGTTGATAGTGCTAGTGACACATGATAAAAAGAATGAAAAGTGAAAAGATGTCAAAGTCGATAATAAAGGGTTCTTAGGATAGGACCGATACGTTTTTTGGCACCTGTAGCAGTTTTCTTTTGCTTGTATTATTTGTCCTATCATAACTTCCAAATTCGTCACTTGCATGCAAACTGTTGCAAACACCTTCTCCTTCTCATGTGTCGGTGTCCTCATCTATCTTTTTCTTTGGTAATGATCACAGAAACTACAATCCTCCTTTTGCAGTTGCATCCTCTTATATTCAAGCCTAATAGATAGAAGCATTTAACAAACTTGTTTCATGGCGACATTCTTTCTTCTAATTTATATAAGTACTTGTGGGTGCTATCACAAGTTACTCTCTCCTAAACAATTTAGCTTCTACTGCACAGTGGCAACACCACATGAACATTCACTCTTTTATCTTTTGAACGAGAAAATGAATTTTCACGTTTTTCTAAATTTCTGTAAATCTGAAAACCCAGCTAATTATCCATCATATCAAGCTGTTACCGACATGGGTATCAAACTCCCAATCCGGATCTTACGATTCTACGATTCTCGATCCCTATGATAAAAAATCGATCCAAAGAGTACTGTAGACTTCGAAGTCAGTTGAATCCTAAGTAGACTCCGTCGATCCTAAGTAAACTCCCATGGTCCTACGATTTTTACGTAGACTGTCACGATCCTGACTCCTGAGTAGATTCCCAAGTAAGTTTATTATGATGCGAATGAAGATTAGGGAGAGGAGATAGAAGTCATTTGAAGTCAATTTTAATTTTAAATATTTAATAATTATTTATGTATTTATCTAATTCAAGTTTTTTTTATATTTTATGTGTTGAACATGCTAGTACACCAAAGCCAAAGGTTAAGCATATATATGAAGCTTGTGAAGATGATTTTGATGAACCTTTCTATGTTTTAAGGGACTTAGACAATGTAGGTTATGATACTTGGGAAGCATATTTAGTAATTTTTGAAGGGAAGAACTGCAGGTTTAACTTGTTAAATTTATGTTTTGCTTCATTTTGTAGTACTTAAGTTTTTTTTTTTTTGAGAAATTGGTGTTACCTAGTTTTGGAATTCGTTATAAGTGGGTAATATAGATGTAATTATATATTATTGACCTTGATCTTTTTGCACACTTTTTGCAACTTGCAAGTTACACTCGTAAGCGAAGGCTTTATCTTTTGACATGCATTTATTCAATTAATTACACTACATATTTTTGTTGAGTTTTTGGCTTATGTTTAATAAATATTTAAGATTTCTTTAAACATATATAAATTATAATTTAAAGTTTTTTCTTTTTTTTTAATAGAATCTTATGCTCCTCGATCCGATCCTACAGACATCCCTATCGATCCTTGATGGGATCCCGATCTTGACAACCTTGTTCACCGAACACAACAATCCTTGTCAATGAAGCTGCCACAACCATACTACCGGCTTCAACTCCCAACTACTGCTGTCCATTAAAGGTCATTTACAACCACCACCGCAAGGGTTCCCTTAGAGGTACACAACATAAAGAGCATGGGGTTTTCACCACATGGAACATTGAAACATGAGTCATAGGGGTGTTTGTGAAGATCACAAGTCACATAGTTTCTTCTTTGGGAAAATCCTTAATAGCCACTATGGCAGGTCATGTCTTAGAAGAACAAGTAATAGAAATACTGTTGCAGTCCTCAGGATAAATGCCCTGCATTTAGGATTCCAACCTCTTGGTAATTTGCCAAAAACAAATTCTTTATACCGTTTGTTAATTCTTGGAACTAAGCATAAGGTAACTAGAACATTGGTCTACGGCTGTAAATCCTTCTAATTTGTTTATGGAGGGGGAAACATGTTTTCATTCTTCTCCACAAGTTCAACATTTGGAATCATTGATGGGACTACAACAGCTTATCATTTGATTTACCTCTTATGGTATGTCTTGACTAAGTTGCCTGAGTAACTAATGTGAGCGGATCTATATGAAATTGCTTATGATTGAAATGACTTGATATCATTACCTCTGCAAATTTAGGCAGCTCCTTGTAAGTTCCCACCACCTCCATCAAAGGTTTCCATTACACTTTTGACCAGACCATCTACTAAGAACAGCCGGTAGAAAAAATAGAGCAAACACGAAACCCACTCACTGAATGAAAAAATAGTACTCACACGAAACCCACTCACAGATTAATCATCTTCCTATCTAGCACTATGAAGAAGGTCCATTGCCTCTAGATAGGTCCCTTGACCCCCAAAGTAATTTCTCGGAGCTTCTGAAATCCTTTATCAGTAGTTGCAAACTTCCTCACACAATTAATGCGGTTCGAGATACCAGCCTTGAACTGCAAACATGATGGCATTGATCTTCCTCGAAGGCTCACATGTAGGAGAATGGAAATGTTGAAAACACTAATTTGATGGCAATGATCTTCCTCCAACCTAATTAACACATTAATACCGCATCAAAGACTTTCCATACTATCAATGAGCTGCAAGTTTAAGGTGATGTTTATTAGGTGAAACCTAATGAAGAGAAAGGATATATATTTTTGGAGGATATCTAGCATGTGACTACAGTATGCTTTTTGCTAAGGGTTATGTTGAGCAAAGGGTAGCTAGGATTAAAGTGCTTCATGATGATTGAACTATTTTGGTGAACCCTTGATAAGTATGCCTTCAAAACCCTTTCTAAAAAATCATTTTAGCATTCTACATGATTCTCTGATGTAACAAGAGCATGCTGTGTGTCATTTATAATGAGCTTATGAATAGACACATACAGAGAGACAATGTTATCTTGTAAACACATGTGCACCCATGTTACTCGAATGATACAATCAGTCACCCTCTCATAATAGATGAACAATATGCTACATGATCGATAAATGATTAATGCCATTAACAAAAAAAATATAGACATGAGGCATATTTAGGTCCACCTTTATTTCTGATATTATATATTCATACTTTTGGTTTATTCCTTAGGTTTTCTCCTCTGCCAATATCTGCTGTTTCTGGCACTGGAACTGGGGAGTTCCTCGATCTTGTTTGTTCAGAGCTGAAAATAACTGAGGTACATTCATCCAATATATGTAGGCATTATCTTCATGCAATTCATAATATGTCTGATGCTACTGGATTTTCATAAAGGTCATGCAAAAAATTCATGTGAGATAACAGTACTTTTCTAACTCAATTAGTTAGTCTGATTTAATTCAAAAATATAACAGCAGAGTCATCAATATGTTTAATGATGACTACATATTGACGCGAATCTTGAGAAAGGCTCACAGAAAGGCTAAAAAAGTTGCTCATGATGTAAACCTAATAATATATGTAACAACAAAGTTGCCTGGCTTAATTGGCAAAAAAAAAAGGCTGGCTTTGAGTTACCCATAAAATAGGTGAGAGGAATACGAACTTGGTATTTGCTAGGGTTATGATTACTTTTGTTTGTTAGTGTATTGGATATGAGGGAAACACTATTTGAATGACCCCTAAAATTAGATATGTTCATATCATTTTCGGGACTTCTATCCTTACACATTTTACTTTATTGGGCCATCTTTGTGTTCATGTTCCTTTACTCATAATGAAATTGTTTTCATATTTCAATATTTGATGTGGATGTCACTATTCAGGGTTCAGAAAACACAGAAGAGGAAGAAGGATACATACCTTCCATTGCCATTGTTGGTAGACCAAACGTGGGGAAGAGTAGTATTTTGAATGCAATAGTTGGAGAGGACAGGACTATTGTCAGTCCAATCAGCGGGACAACTCGTGATGCTATTGATACTGAATTTACTGGACCTGATGGACAGGTTTTTTTTTATAAGTACAGTTTGAGCTCATTTGTTGTCTTTTCTAATGTGTTTGATACATTTAATAAACATAGAAGGTTAGCACCACCAGCACGTGTGGGATCTGGATCTAACCATCCATTTAAATACCAGTCATAGTGTCTCTCCCGCAGAGGGTGGGTCAGATTCGGGTGCCATACACGCAGATGGTCTGGACGCTGGACTTTTTCATGTTTAATGATCTAAATGTTGGTTGTCCAAATCAGAAGCGACACTACAGTATCTATACAATCTTATCATTCTTCATATGTCCAGTGTGCATAACTGTATCACCTTTTCTGTAATATCTCTTGTTTTCATCCAAAATATATTGTTTACCGAAACTTGTGCTTGGTGTTGGTAGCGCTTAAAGTGATCACAATGAGCATCATCATATTGTTATGGCTGTCATCTTGACTGTAAAAGAGTTTTGAAATAGTATATTAACTTTTATTCATCATGATAAAAGAATGATATTTAATTGACGTCATTTTGCAGAAGTACATACTTATTGATACTGCTGGCATTCGACGAAGAGCAGCAGTAGCTTCAGCTGGTAGTACAACCGAGGCATTGTCAGTAAATCGAGCATTTTGTGCCATCCGTCGCTCAGATGTGGTGGCTCTTGTTATAGAAGCCATGGCCTGCATTACAGAGCAGGTATTTTGCCTAGGTGCACTATCTAGTGTGTTTCAATTAAGCATTCTTGCTTAATTATCTTTGTTCTCTGAATGTTAATGGATATTCCGGTTAACTATTGGCTTCATTTTCCCCAGAACTATACCTATTGTTGAGGTTATTGCAGATTGCAGTAGATGTTTCACAAGTGAAATTGTTCCTTGCATCTTTGCAGCATAGAACTATTTCTAGGTAGATTTTCAAAAAAAGGGAAAGGTAAAAAGACAAGAAAAATCTAGGTAGACATTGCCTAGTATACCTACTATTGAACAATTGCAGCAAATGTTTACAAGTGAAATAGTTTTGTGAATTTTTGTATCTTATAAACTATGTCTAGGTAGTACTGAGGGTATACCTTTGGTGGTGTGGTTATAATGTTGATGGATGTTAATGTATATGGGTTGGGTTCTATGTACAGTCGGGTCGGGTTGTGTGTGTATGCATGTACATATATATTGGGCTTCAGTCCCTCAATAGAGAAGCATTCCAATCTCTCCAAACCCTAGCCATCATCTCCTAACATGATATTAGAGCTCTAGGGTTTCTCCGTGGTGAAGACGACTCTCCGGCACATTGTGGTTCAACCTTGAAGACTTTGCACGTTGTGCAGAATTTTAGGGCAGAAAGCAGGTAAACTATGGTTTTGATCTAGCACTGGTGATCGGATTGCAATGAGATTTGATGGGGTTGTAGGTTTAGGTGTTAGAGAGGTATGGTAAAATTTTTGGAACGATCAAGCCGTCAGATGTTGAAAGATCAAAGAATTACTAGCTATGGACTGCACGCTCCATAACTAAAATTCTATGAATTTGAGCTTCAATTCGGATCAAACTTTTGGGGCTTTTGATGGTGGAAGGTCTAGGGATGATGGAGGGTTATTTATGATCAAACGGGGAGGGATTTGGATAAGGTTTGATGGGTTTTCAATTCGGACCATTCAACATGCAACCGAACGATAAAGGAATTTGGCAAGTTTAAACTGGCATTGGCAACTCACACGAAGAATAAAACATGAGTTGGAGCTGATAGAGGTGATACTTAGCCTTACCTCTTTGCCTTTTAAGAAGAAGATTTACATTTTGAATCATTGAGGTGAAAGAGTCCTGCAATTTGACACATTAATATTAATGGCACATTTTTATTTGCAAATATTTAATGTGCATGCATGTCTACATAGTTGTTATTGTTGGGTTTGTGTGTTGCAACTCATTCATATATTTTTCTTCTATAAACTTCTCTCACTTTGTATAAGTACTAACAGGTAGCCTCAAAAGTACACTATTGGCTTTCTTTAAACCAATTATTATCATATACCACAAGTTTATTATGTATATTTCTGCTGCTTCTTGGATGATCTGGTCATAGTATCTAAGTAGTTCGGTCTAATCCTTTTTACCTTTTTTTGTGCTTTACTAAGGATTTCAGGATCGCTGAAAGAATTGAACGAGATGGAAAAGGCTGCGTTATTGTTGTAAACAAATGGGATACAATACCAAACAAGAACCAACAATCAGCAACATATTATGAGCAAGATGTTAGAGAGAAGCTCCGCATTCTCGATTGGGCACCAATTGTTTATTCAAGTGCAATAAGCGGCAATAGCGTTGAAAAGTATGTTATGATTGTGCCTTGCTATCCAGTGTTTGTCTTTTGGTGTTATATTTGACGAGCTTGTGATATTTGATATACTTTTTCAATTCTTCAATTGGGTATTATTCCCTATGCTTCCCCTTTTGATAGTTTTATAATTTCTAATGGATTACGCCAATAAAAGCTTGTTCCTTGCAAGATATTTGTATTAGAATCTAAAAGCAACATTTATAGTTCAAACTATAAGTCCATTGTGTATGTGTGTGTAACGTAACTTCATATATAGTCTTTATTGTGCTATTTTCTTCCTTGTGTCTGTGTGTGCTACATAACACGAGGCATCCACCATGCCTTTGTCCCCTTCCTAATCCTCCATCCTTTCCCTTCCAACGATCCCCTCTCTCTTTAGTCCCCTCCTTCACACACCACACGCCCTGCTCCGCCACTCCAACCTCTATCACCACTACCATCGCTTTGACGTACCGCCCTTCTCTCCAATCACCTTTGCTCTTTTGTCTTCCCCCTCCCCCCTCTTGTCCGCTACGTGACTACGTCACGTCACCTATCTTGTTTGGTAGATCAATAGACCAGGAGTGTCTCATGGATCAGCACGGAGGTGCACATTGGAGCAGTGGAGTAGGTTGGGGTTGAGCGAACCTCTTTAACTGCATGGAGTAAACATAGCCACTCCACACTCCACATAAGCGGCATAAGAAAGGATGATAGTCTTCAATATAGGTTATATGTGCCTTTTAAACAAATTCACTTCATACACTCACCAATCAATGTTTTCACTTTGTAGATCATTTACAACCAATGCATCATTTTCCTTTTTGAAGATTCATCAGCTCTCAGGTATCTTGTGTAAGGTATTTATTAAACACTTTTCTCTTTATGTAGAGAGGGAATCCCCAAACATCCAAGGCACCCACTTTGTAGACACTTTTCTCTTTGTTAGGAGATGACGGCTAGGGTTTGGAGAGAATGGAATGGTTCTCATTGAGGGACTAAAGCCCAATATATAAGTACATGTATACACATAGAATCCGACCCGACTGTACATAGAACCCGACCCGGTATATACATTAACACTCCCCCTCAAACTCACGGTGGATCATGTACCGAGAGTTTGCTTATAAAATGACGAAATCTAGCAATTGTCAGGGGCTTGGTGAGAGCAGTCTGCTCTGTTGAGGGAATGAACGGCAGAGAGATGATGTTGGCAAGAAACTCCTGCCGAACATAATGACAGTCGACCTCGATGTGTTTGGTCCGCTCATGAAAAACCGGATTGCTAGCAATTTGAATGGCACTCCGGTTGTCACAGAATAGAGGTGTAGCCCTAGAAATCCTGACTCCCAAGTCGAGTAGAAGACGTCGAAGCCAAATAATCTCTGCAGTGGTGGAAGCCATAGCTCGGTATTCGGCTTCGGTGCTGGAGCGTGCAACAGACTCCTGTTTCTTGCTGCGCCAAGAAATAAGAGAATCACCAAGGAACACGCAGTAGCCGGTGGTGGATCGACGAGTAGCAATATCTCCAGCCCAATCTGCATCGGAGTAAGCACGCAAACCAGTGGAGATGTGGAGGGAAACAACAGCGATCGAGTGATAGTGCCACGGAGATACCGAATAATTCGAAGGACTGCTGCATAGTGAACCGAGCGAGGAGACTGAACGAACTGACTGACAATACCAACGGCATGGGCAATGTCAGGCCTCGTCATGGTGAGATAAACGAGCATCCCAACCAGCCGCTGATAACGAGAGATATCCTGGAGAGGCTCACCATCGGTAGAGAGGAGCTTTAAGTTGAGCTTCATAGGCGTGTCAGCAGTACGAGAATAGTAAGAGCAGCCTCGGCAAAAATATCAGAGATGTACTTTTGCTGGGAGATCAACAATCCTCGAGCTGATCGGGCAATTTCAAGTCCAAGAAAGTACCGGAGAGGACCTAGATCCTTCATCTCAAACTAGCTCTGAAGGTGACGCTGAAGGGAAGCTATGGTAGCACTGTCATCCCCGGTGATGATCATATTATCCACATACAGAAGTAGCACAGCAATACCCTGACTGGAGGAGTGGGTGAACAGAGCGTAGTCAGAGTATCTCTCGACAAACCCATCTCCCAGAACTGCACTGCGGAAACGCTCAAACCATGCCCGAGGTGCTTGTTTGAGCCCGTAGATAGCACGGAATAAACGACAAACGTGCCATGGACGAACTGAAATGCCCGGAGGAGGAGCCATATATACTTCCTCGGAGAGGTCACCGTGAAGGAACGCATTGGTGACATCCATCTGATGGAGAGGCCACCCTCGAGCAGCTGCCACAGCTAAGAGGGTGCGCACAGTAGTCATCCGAGCAACTGGAGCAAACGTCTCCTCATAATCAATCCCATACTCCTGGGAGAAGCCACGAGCAACGAGGCGGGCCTTGTGTCGTTCAATGGATTCGTTAGGGCGAGTCTTGACCTTGAAGATCCACTTGCAGCTAACAGGCACCACGCCTGAGGGACAATGCACCAAATCCCATGTCTGGGTCCGCTGAAAAGCTTCAAGCTCTACTGACATGGCCTACCGCCACTCTGGGTGTAAAGATGCCTCAAGGTACGACTGGGGCTCCCGGTGGGTGTGAAGTGCGGTAAGAAAAGCCTGATAAGCTGGAGAATAGGAGGCAATGGCAGAGTAGCCAGAGGAGTCAGGAGAGTCAGAGGTAAAGGCAGAGTAGCCAAACCTGTCCGGAGAGTAGTCATATATGTCAGGAGGGTGATGTTCGCGCGCCGGGTAGCGCCGAACTGGAGCAGGATCCACGACCGGTAAGGAGGGAGCAACAACATCAAGCGAGGGAGTACCAGTGTGAACCGACTTTGGAGGAGGAGCTGCAGACCGACAAACATAGATACGAGTAATAGGTGGTGGTGGTGGAGGTGCCGGGGGAGGTGGTGGAGATGAGGGAGGTGGAGGTGGAGGTCGAGGTGGTGGAGGAGGCTCAACCGGGAAGGTAGGCGTAGGAGCAGGATACGGAGGTAGGAAGGGGATGTTGAGAGGGGGTGACGACGTAGAATATGACGTAAGTGGTGAGGGAAGATCCCGGGACTCAGTGGAAAAGTACGGGACATCCTCTACAAAGGAGACGTGGCGAGAGATACGGATCCGGCGAGCCAAGGGATCGTAGCATTGATAGCCCTTGTGCTCCCGACTGAGTCCTAAGTGAACACACCTAACAGACCTAGCAGAGAGTTTGGTGCGCTCATGGGGAGGGAGGAGGACGAAACACGTGCACCCAAAGGTACGAAGAAGAGAGTAGTCAGGAGATGTGGAGTAAAGCCGCTCGTATGGGGAAACACCAGAGGGATGAGGACAGAGTGATGTTGATGGGGACATCGAGCAACGCCCATGGCGCGTGTACCAGCGCAGGAGGCGCCCCCTGAGCCTATGGCTCTGATCAGACAGCCTGCACCATTGTGGATGTTTGTATTTGTTTTATTTTCTGCATTGTGTTATTTAGTCCCACCTCGACTTTCAGGGGTTTTCATTTGTTATCGCAGGCCTTTATATAGGCCTGCCCATGGAACATGTAATGGCACTGAATAATGAAATAAAAATTTTGTTTCTCCACTATTGTGTTGAGTGACAACAGAGTGAGGTGTGTGAAACCCCAATCCCAAACCCTAGGCGTGTGAAACCCTAGGTGGGTACTAGGCGTGTGAAACCCTAGCCCAACCCTTACCTTATTCCGCCTCCTTGCTCCGCAACCCAGCCACCAGCCCGCCTCCTCCTTTCCCCCGGCCCAGCCAACACCCTCCCCCCCTTGCCGCCGCCCCTCTCCCTCCCTCCCTCTCACCCGACCGGCCCGACCCCGTCGCTAACACCCTCCCCCCCTTGTCGGCGCCCCTCTCCCTCCCTCCCTCTCACCCGACCGGCCCGACCCCGGCGCCAACACCCTTTCCCCCCCTTGCCGCCGCCCCTCTCCCTCCTTCCCTCTCACCCGACTGCCAAACCCCCCCCCCTACCCGACGCCGGCCCCCACCCGACTGCCCAGCCCCGACCCCACCTCCCTCTCCTCCGCCACCGAACCCGACCCGATTCCCTCCTCCTTTCTCCCCTCCTGCCTCTCCTCTGCAGCCCGACCCGCAACCCGACCCAACCCGACCCCTCCTTTCCTCTACAGTTCGCTCCCAACCCGACACCAACCCTCATCCCCGGCTTCGCCCCGTGCCCGAGTTCGTGTTCCCCGACGCACGTCAGCATGCTTGCATGGCCGCACGACTGGATGGTTGACCCGGACGCTGATCACGGGTTCAATTGAGGGTGCTGACGGCTGACCCGGACGCTGATCACGGGTTCGATTGAGGATGCTGACGACTCCTGGATATTTGATCATCATTTTCGGGGTCCCTATTCCTGAGGCCAAGCATGAGCCTCAGTAGGTACGTCTCTTTCCAGTAGGGTATTTGCGGTAATTCTACTAATCGGATCTCCAGTATATTATCTGTGCCGACGGCTGTCCACCATCGTGAGGTTGTGCGTCCCCACCTGCCTGTTAAGTTCATTAGTATTTGATATTGCGGGACGGACTCGTGCCGTTTAGTTTAAGCATTATTTATTGTAATTCTTAGAACTGAGATCGAATTGCCTGATGCGAGTAGTTTCTGTTAAAACCCATTATTCCCTGTTGATGGTTTGAATAAACTTCCTACCTGAGACTTTTAATTCATAGCGAAACATTGTGAGTGCAATTAGACCACTGATTTCCTGTCCACCTGCATTTGTTTCGCTTCATTTTGGTATCAGAGCATGGTTGTAGGTAGGAACTGTCATGCATTAGTTGTACTGCATCTAGAAAAAATTTTCTTTTAACTTTTGCATTTGATTGCCATATTTAACAAAAAAAAAAAAAAATTCAGCATGCATCATGTTGTGAGTTTGTCTTTGCATGCCAACCCCTGAGGTAGGTCCTATCTGTTAGGAGAGTCGAGTGAGTCGGACAATATGGATCCTGATGTCTTAATTAGGGCACTTGCCGAGTTAGCCCAAGGAATAGCAACTATGAACCAGAACCTCACCGCTTGTCAGCGTGACACCAATGGCCGTTTTGACCGTTTGGACCAAGCTCCACCGCTAGCTCCACCACCCCTAGGTACTCAAGATTTTCGGCCACCTTGGCAGAACAATCAAAATCCGGGTAAACAGTATCTCCGGAGCATCAGGTTAGAGGTGCCCTCTTTCGATGGCAGGCACGATCCCCAATTCTTTTTGGACTGGCTCCAGTCCATGGACCGATACTTTGCCTGGTACCCTTTAACCGAACCGCGAAAAGTGCAATTCGCTGCCATGAAGCTTAGTGGACCCGCCAGCCAATACTGGACTAATTTAGAAGCCTTGAGAGCCGCCAAAACTCAGGATCCCATTGATACTTGGGTCACCATGAAGAATGAGCTAAAAGGCAGGTATGTGCCCCCATCATATCGAGCCCACCTATTGGACCAGTGGCACCAATTCACCCAAGGCAACAAATCAGCCAGGGACTATGTCACCAAATTCGACGAGTTCCTAACTCGCTGCAATGTCCTCAGAACAGAAACCCCTGCCCAGGTCCTGGCACGTTTTCGATCAGGTTTGAGAGAAGACCTGAGAAGTGAGCTCCTTGCCCGAGATGTTACAGAGTTGGAAAGAGCTTATGCCTTAGTTCAGAACCTCGATAGCATTAGGTCCAACCATTTCCATCGGGATCAAGATTCCCGAAGCAAAGTCCCTCGGCCTTTCTCGGATAGCTACCTAAGTCGGCCCTACCCCAATGAATCCCAACCAAGAGCCGACTCCACCAGTAGAAGCAATGAGAGAGACAACCATGGCAAGGTCCCTGAGAAAGACTTCTCCAAAGTTAGTCCCCTCATCACGTGCTGTAAATGCCAAGGCTACGGACATGTGACCGCAAACTGTGCAAGCCATGTCAAAGTCAACATCATTGATGGCAATCTCATTGAAGTGATAGAGGCTAAAGAGGCATAATTCGTCTATCAAGCTGAAGAAGAAGATGGAGACTTTGATGATGATGACGAAGCCATCTTGACTTCCCTTAAACCAATGTCATCTCCCTCCATGTCAGTTGTTAGGTGCGCCCTGTCTCAACCCAAGGACAAGAAGGTCAAACTGGGTCCCTGCCAACCTAAGAGTAGTCAGGCCGAACAGCAATCAACTCTAGCTAAAAAGATTTTCAAAGAGTATGATTCGGTCCTAATCTTCGTAGACCGATTTTCTGAGGTGACCCATTTCCTCCCTTGTTCCAAGACGTCCGATGGCGTCATAAAGTTACACGGATTGCCTGAAATCATGCCCAACAAGGATGTCAAGATCACCAGTTTTTGTTGGAAAATCCCATGGCACAAGCTGGGCACTAGGCTCCAGTTCTCCACTACCTTCCATTCCCAGACCAATGACCAGACTGAAGTTGTCAATAGGAGTCCGGGAAACATTGTCCGTACCTTGATAGGTGAACTTGTTAAGACTTGGGATCTGAAACTGTCAATAGCCGAGTTTGCATATAACACATCTGTCAATAGGTCCACCGGTATGAGTCCTCATGAAGTCATGTATGGGTTCAAACCTAGGCAACCAGTCGATCTTATTCCCATGTCTGAGCATCATAGAATTTCCAAGTCGGCATCTGTTTTTGCATCTCATGTGCATGATCTACATATGGAAATCAGTAAAAAAATTGAACAGAGCAATGCGAGCTATAAATTAAGGGTCGATGCCCGGATGCGAGTTCAGACTTTCAGTGTGGGAGTTTATGTGATGGTCCGGGTTCGTCCGGAACGACTTCCTTCGGGAGCCGTTAAGAAACTACATGCACGCAGTGTAGGTCCTTTTCGGGTCCTAAAAGAAATAAATGATAATGTTTATGTTATTAAATTACCCAAGGGTTTTGGCATCAGTCCCACCTCCAATATTAAAGATCTAGTGGCTTATAATGGCCCATATTTTAACCCTAGAAATCCGCTGATAGTTGAGCCTACCCTGGACCCAGCCCCTGAGTGCCCTCCCCTACCCCCACTCCAAGAAATATCCCCACCATATACAGCAAAAGGCATTGATAACATTCTGGATGACGAGATTGTCTCTAGTAGAGACGGTGGAATCCGGTGGTACCTGGTTTGCTGGAAAGGAAGGCCCCATTCTGAGGACGCGTGGATTGAGCATCAGGGACCCCAGCAGATGGACCCAGACCTGCTGGAGCTGTACGAGAGCCACACCGAGCCTTACTCGACGGAGTCGAGTTCTCTCCCACCCCGGGAGAATGATGGGGACATCGAGCAACGCCCATGGCGCGTGTACCAGCGCAGGAGGCGCCCCCTGAGCCTATAGCTCTGATCAGACAGCCTGCACCATTGTGGATGTTTGTATTTGTTTTATTTTCTGCATTGTGTTATTTAGTCCCACCTCGACTTTCAGGGGTTTTCATTTGTTATCGCAGGCCTTTATATAGGCCTGCCCATGGAACATGTAATGGCACTGAATAATGAAATAAAAATTTTGTTTCTCCACTATTGTGTTGAGTGACAACAGGGTGAGGTGTGTGAAACCCCAATCCCAAACCCTAGGCGTGTGAAACCCTAGGTGGGTACTAGGCGTGTGAAACCCTAGCCCAACCCTTACCTTATTCCGCCTCCTTGCTCCGCAACCCAGCCACCAGCCCGCCTCCTCCTTTCCCCCGGCCCAGCCAACACCCTCCCCCCCTTGCCGCCGCCCCTCTCCCTCCCTCCCTCTCACCCGACCGGCCCGACCCCGTCGCCAACACCCTCCCCCCCTTGTCGGCGCCCCTCTCCCTCCCTCCCTCTCACCCGACCGGCCCGACCCCGGCGCCAACACCCTTTCCCCCCCTTGCCGCCGCCCCTCTCCCTCCTTCCCTCTCACCCGACTGCCAAACCCCCCCCCTACCCGACGCCGGCCCCCACCCGACTGCCCAGCCCCGACCCCACCTCCCTCTCCTCCGCCACCGAACCCGACCCGATTCCCTCCTCCTTTCTCCCCTCCTGCCTCTCCTCTGCAGCCCGACCCGCAACCCGACCCAACCCGACCCCTCCTTTCCTCTACAGTTCGCTCCCAACCCGACACCAACCCTCATCCCCGGCTTCGCCCCGTGCCCGAGTTCGTGTTCCCCGACGCACGTCAGCATGCTTGCATGGCCGCACGACGGGATGGTTGACCCGGACGCTGATCACGGGTTCAATTGAGGGTGCTGACGGCTGACCCGGACGCTGATCACGGGTTCGATTGAGGATGCTGACGACTCCTGGATATTTGATCATCATTTTCGGGGTCCCTATTCCTGAGGCCAAGCATGAGCCTCAGTAGGTACGTCTCTTTCCAGTAGGGTATTTGCGGTAATTCTACTAATCGGATCTCCAGTATATTATCTGTGCCGACGGCTGTCCACCATCGTGAGGTTGTGCGTCCCCACCTGCCTGTTAAGTTCATTAGTATTTGATATTGCGGGACGGACTCGTGCCGTTTAGTTTAAGCATTATTTATTGTAATTCTTAGAACTGAGATCGAATTGCCTGATGCGAGTAGTTTCTGTTAAAACCCATTATTCCCTGCTGATGGTTTGAATAAACTTCCTACCTGAGACTTTTAATTCATAGCGAAACATTGTGAGTGCAATTAGACCACTGATTTCCTGTCCACCTGCATTTGTTTCGCATCAGATGTTGATGAGGTGAACAGCGGTCAGGACAGCTTCAGCCCAGTACGAATGTGGAACAGAAGCAGACAGAAGTAGAGCTCGTGCTGTTTCGAGGACATGGCGATGTTTGCGCTCGGCGACTCCGTTTTGTTCATGGGTGTAGGGACACGACTGTTGGTGAAGAGTGCCGTGAGTTTGAAGGATCTTGCGCATCTCAGAGAAGAGATACTCTTGGGCACAATCAGACCGAAAAGTCCTAATGCGCCGACCAAACTGGGTGTGAAGCATAGTAGTGAAGGTCCTGTAAATATGAAGAATCTCGGAGCGGCGACGCATGAGATAAACCCAGGTGCAACGGGAGTAATCATCTATGAAGCTCATATAATACAAAAAACCAGTAAAAGAGGCAACTGGAGCAGGACCCCACACGTCAGAGTGCACGAGATCAAAAGGGGCGCTGGAACGGGAAACACTAGTAGAAAAAGGAAGAGCAAGGTGCTTTGCTAATCGACATCCAGTGCAGACAGAGAGAGGGGAGGACACCCGACCCAAAGCGCCAGAGCGAAAAACGCTTTGGAGTCGATCACTGGATATGTGACCTAACCTTCTGTACCATAAATCGGCATCAGAGGTAACAGACAGAGCCCACGGAGTGGAAGTGGGAACCTGAAGGTGATCCAACTGATATAGTCCCCCTGCTCGACGACCCAACCCAACTCTCTGACCCGTCCGCGGATCCTGCACATAACAAGAAGAAGAAGTAAATGTAATGATCAGGCCCGAGTCACAAAGAGAACTAACATATATTAAGTTAATGTTTAAGCGGGGAGCAAGATGAACATGAGGTAAGGTTAGGCGACCAGTGGGATCGGAGGCAGGGGTGATGGATCCACACTGCGAAATGGGTAGACGAGTCCCGTCAGCAGTGTGGATCCCCATATGGGTAGGAGCAGGGCTACAGTCCGTGAGGACAGAAGGATCAGAGGTAAGGTGGCAGGAGGCACCCGAGTCGAAGATCCATGGAGCAGTAGTACCCGTAGTGGCAGAGAGACTGTGAGCTGTCGAAGAGCTGGTGGAGGCGAGGTATCGAAACAGTAACTCCTCAAAGCGTTGGAGACGATTGGAGTAAGACCGAGACTGAGCAGAAGTACCCGGAGTGGCAGAGAGACTGTGATTTGTCGAAGAGCTGGTGGAGGTGAGTTATTGCAACAGTAACTCCTCAAAGCGCTGGAGGCGGTCGGAGTAAGACCGAGACGGAGCAGGAGTGGTGGTAGGCGGTGCTGGAGTAGGGAGATCAGCAGCAGCAGCAGTCTCGCCATCATGGCGGAGGGGATCCTGACGACGTCCACAGTCGACTGACGTGGTGGAGGGACGTGGTCCGAGAATACCATCAAAACGAGAAGACGGAGGGACTCGACGAGCAGCGACTGTGTGCAGGCAGTATGGGAGCCGAGAGATGCTGTAAGAAGCCATACCCCTAAAGTATGGGGGCGAGCCGGTACAAGGGAGGTCTAAGGCAGTCCGTACAGAGGAGACGGACAGTTCGGTACAGAGGAGAAGGGGGGGCGGTGGGGCTTCAGGGGGTGCAAGGGAGGGTGGAGGGGGGCCTGCGGGGTGGAGGGAGGGGGCCTGTCGGGCGGAGGGAGGGGTCGGGGAACTGGGCGGGCGGCGGGGATAGGTCGGGGAGGCCGGGTAGGTGGAAGGGGAGCGGTCGGGGAGGTGCGGGGGGACCGGGCGGGGGGAGGGGAGGTGCGGGGAGGGTCGGACGGGCGGAGGGGAGGGGGGGGGGGCCAGGGCGGGCGGAGGGGAGGTGCGGGGGGAGCGGCGAGGAGGTGCGGGGGGGCGGGGCGGGGGGAGGGGAGGCCGGGCAGGTGGAGGGGGAGCGGTCGGGGAGGTGCGGGGGGGCCGGGCGGGGGGAGGAGAGGTGCGGGCGGGGCCGGATGGGCGGAGGGGAGAGGCGGGGAGGTGGGGGGGGGGGGGGGGGGGGGCAGGTCGGGCGGAGGGGAGGTGCGGGCTGAGGGGAGAGGCGGGGAGGTCGGAGGGGGGCTGCCGGGTGAAGGGGAAGACCGGAGGAGGGCTGCCGGGTGGAGGGGGAGATCGGAGGTGGCTGCCGTCGTTGCACGAGAAAACCCTAGTGCTCTGATACCATGTTAGGAGATGACGGCTAGGGTTTGGAGAGAATGGAATGGTTCTCATCGAGGGACTAAAGCCCAATATATAAGTACATGTATACACATAGAATCCGACCCGACTGTACATAGAACCCGACCCGATATATACATTAACACTCTTTATGTGGAGTGGCTATTGTAGACTTCTTAGACACATCCTTTCTAAGAAGTTCACTCCATGTAGTTAAAGTGGTTGGCTATGTTTAATGCCAAATCGATCACACATTGTTTGTCAAGTGGGTGAAATTTATCAAAACTTGCCTTAACACTTTAGGCAATACTCACTCGCAAATTTTATTATTAACTCGTAATTGGCATATAAACGTTTTGGAAGACATTTTTGTTACTAGAAAGATCTTGGTCAATAACTGATGAAAGCTCTTGCAAAAGATTAGGTTTCTTAAATCTCTCTCTTGGATTGAGGTTCAGTCAAAGGAAGGCATCTCTATATAATGAAATTACATGTAGCTTGGGGTATGGCTTAACCCCTTCCTCTCCCTCTCGGAGAGGAATTCCTCAAAAAAAAAGAAAAGAAATTACATGTTGCAAACCGACCTGAACTCTTATGAATTTTTATTTGGAATTTGTTGAAATTGTAGGGAAAAAACTTTCTGTTTTTTGGTTTTACTGATTTTTTTGGGTCATCCTTTCTCGTTTTGTCTGTATGAAGGAGCCTTAATATTAACATGAAGACTAGTGATGCGATGCGTATGCTCAAATAAGTCCAAGTGCAGAATTTAGAACATTAACATCAGATTTCAGCATATAAAATCAGATTTTCAGCAAAGTCTAAAATCACAGTTCATCATCCATTCAATCCTAATCAGATTTAATTCAACGAAATAGTAAAACTGACAATATGAGAATTAACTTCAGATAATAATGACTGAATTCCAGCAATAAGATGATCACAATCCCAAATAAATAAAGCTAATGTCTCAAGAACAACCAACAAAGACCTAACGATAAAATCCTAATGGATGAGATCTTCAGGAAAACCAAATATTTAGGGAACCCTAATGGAAAATTCAGCAACAAGGCCGGTTGAGAAAAGATGACTTATCACATGGAAATTATCGAAGGACGATACCAAACCGTGCTTAGGTCAATGCCGGCAGCTTCCCGATACTCCGTGTTGCAGACGAATGGCGCGGAAGGGGGAGGTGTGGTCCAGAAGACGGGGTGAAGAAGCCGAGACGATGATCTTGAAGAAGAAGAAACTCCACGTCGATCTTCCGTGAAGCCGAGGATGAATAGCGAGGCGACGGGGTAGAAGCTTGCGAAGGAAGAACAGGATGAGAAGCAAGGAAGAATTCGTCGGAAAGGGTAAACCGAACAAGCGAGCCGCTTCTCCGTTTCTAGGGTTTCAATTCATATTCATCTCCCTTCATGCGATTAGGGTTTTAGGCTTTATAGGGAATGAAAGCACAAAGGCAAAAAAGGAAAGAAAGAGAGAGAAGGGCCGGTCGGGTAGAGAGAGAGAGAAGGACGCGCGGAAGAGAGAGGGGGCGCGGGGCGTTCGCGGGAGAGAGAGAGAGGGCCGGTCGGGTGGGGAATAGGTTAGGATTTTGGGTTTTTGGCTTCCCTTGAAATCTCATCCATTGAGATCTATCCCTAACTTAAGATCCTACGGCTAAAAAGTAAACACGGAAATGAGTCAGTTCGGCATCTGTGGCTCGAACCGGATGCGAACATGGCTCGCACCTACCCAAACCAGAAATAAAAACTGAAATAACTAACGATCCGTTGGTCGGATCGAAATAAAGTAAAAACCAAAACTATGGGGCTTCGATTAAGCTTTCCACTGATGCAGACGGATCGACGATCGGGTTCCTGGATCTCCGGCGCGGATGAAAATACGCCATCAGCTGTAGAAAAACTGCACGTAGTGGCTCGTCTGCATCAAGTCCCCCGGACTCAAAAGAACTCGACTCCTGTCGAGCCAGGTCCTGGGTCCGGCGGAGGCTCTCCTGGCAGCAACTGCAGCCGCTGCCTCTGATCTGACTGCTCTCCCGGGTCCGGTGGCCAAGTGATCCGCCTCAGGTACACGGCAACTCCATCTCGTAGCCTCTGCCTCTCGACGCCAAGCGAAGACCTGAAAGTCAATACCAACATCCTCCGCGGCACGATAAGATCATCAAAAGACTCAGATAATTTCATGTGATAATAGGAATGTGGGTTGACATGAAATTCAAATGACATGTGAAAAGAAAGGCCGCGGGAGCATAATGTGCTGCGGGTCATCGGCTTGCGCGATTGGCAATGGTATATTTGAAAGGTCGTGGGTTGCGGGTGCATAATGTGTTGCTCAAAATGGCCTGCGCACGGTGCAAAACAAGGGGGTTCTAAACCAGGAAGATATGTCATGTCATCATCGTCCGGATGCAGTGAATAAAATAAGAAATTACAGAACTCATCATGCCAATTGTTATGATTTCGAAAAATTAAAGATGATGGGCTGGCTGAAAGTTGAAAGCATGATTCATAATTATTTTGCATCGAAAAATGATTAAACATGGCAAAATCTTCATTATTGCTTAATTCAACACTTGGAGGACAATGGGAATGCACATATGAATGATCTATGAATGAATGGAGGTCAGGCAAATGATGAATGCCTACCGACTCTAAATGCGATGTGCATGCAATGGAATTCAAAATGTTCTCTAATCCCTTATCGATCTTCAGTAAAGCAGATGGACATCCAACTAAGTTTTCAGCGAATGGTGGCATGGACGGACTCTGACTCAGAAGGGCTTGAGGTGCATGGGATCGGTGTTTCCTAAAACATGTAGGCCATAGGGTGACATTGATGCCATCCTTCAGGAAAGTATAGGTGTTGGCTCTACCGTGATGTTGGACATCTCGGTCGAACTGCCATGGACGCCCTAAGATAACATCAGCAACCTCTAGCGGGATGATATCGCACCAGATCTCATCTCTATATTGCAGCCCAATGGATAACTTTGCCAAACAACAGTGAGTTACCAGCTGACTTGTGGTGTTGTCTAGCCAGGATGTCTTGTAAGGGTGAGCTAATGGTTTAACTTTCCATTGCTTGCTCCTAACTACCCTTTCATTTATCAGATTGGTGGTACAACCTCCATCGATCAAGAGACAAAGGTCCATTCCGTTGACAGTGCAGATTGTGCGGAATAGTTCGAACCTCTGGTTCTCGCAGTGTGGCTTAGGGGGTCCTCCACAGAGCTCGTGGGGTAACAATGCTTTGGGTGCTTGGGGTGATGGTGACTGGTGAATGACCAACAGTGGTGCAGTCACATCATCCCCCTCCAAGACTAATTATTGAAGTGTTCCCCATCAGATTCGTGACTATCCTCGTCATTATCCGCAAGATTTGTCTGTGGATGGAATTGACGGCGAGGACAGTCGGCGGACTTGTGACCCGGCTGGTTGCATTTAAAACACTTTATCTGACTCGGGTTGGGTCCTAGGACTCCTTTACCCTTCTCAGTGGGTGCGGGAACTGTGCCAGCTACAGGTGAAGGTCCAGGGAGTGGTCTGCTAACGGATCCGGATGGTGCCCTGGTGATGTCATATCGCCGGGACGCAGATCGAGAGTGGTGAGACTCGACTTTCTTGGCCCGACGGTGTGCATCACTGACCTGATACAAGTCGTGAAGGGACACCACCTCCTGAATTGAAGGCTTGAGACCGTTGACATACCTAGCGACGCTCTGCTCTTCATCTTCGTGCAGATCGTTCCGAGCTTGCAGCTTGTAGAATTCATTAGTGTAGTCGTCTACAGACTTATGCTCCTGTCGCAGGTTCTGGAATTTCTGGAACACATTCTGCTTGAAATCAGAAGGGAGGAACTTCTGTTGCATTTTTCCCCGCATATGTGTCCAGGTGGAAATCTTTTCTTTCCCTTTCCTACCCCTAGCGGTCTGCAACTGTTTCCACCAAATCAGTGCATGACCTTTCAATTTAAGGCTGACAAACTTGACTTGTTTGTCGCGGGGGATTTCTTTCCATTCGAAGTACTGGTCGATTCTCTCGGCCCACTCTAAAAACTCTTCAGGGTCCATCCTACCCTCGAACTCAGGAATTTCTATCTTGATGCCCTGATCCCAGCCCCAATGAGATTTCGATCTCCTATGACTTTGCCTACTGTGCCGCTCAGATCCATCAGAGGAACTGACGCTGTCACCTCCTGACCCTAGGTCTAACTCACTACGCCCGGGTGACGCTCTAGTCCTGTGTTCGCGACGGGGTCGCGGTGGATTCTGGGAATTATTGAAGGCTAAGGTCAAGGTTTCTATTTGGGTCTGAAGCCTCTCAATGTTATCTTGTTGCCTCATGAAGGCATCCTGCCAAGTACGGGGCGGAGACGATCCAGCCATTCTAGATTGGTTAGTAGATGCTATCGATTCAATCACGAGAGAAAGGGATGACCCTAATATGGATGCGACACGCGATGCGTGTGACTAGCTAATGCAAGATACAAACTAAAATGAAAGAAGGCAAATGAAAAAAAAAAATTCAGCAAACAGGCAATGATGCGAATGATGCGAGAGGACCGGCCGTTGCGTAAGAACGCGACGACTAGTGCGCTCTGATACCAACTTGATGCGATGCGTATGCTCAAATAAGTCCAAGTGCAGAATTTAGAACATTAACATCAGATTTCAGCATATAAAATCAGATTTTCAGCAAAGTCTAAAATCACAGTTCATCATCCATTCAATCCTAATCAGATTTAATTCAACGAAATAGTAAAATTGACAATATGAGAATTAACTTCAGATAATAATGACTGAATTCCAGCAATAAGATGATCACAATCCCAAATAAATAAAGCTAATGTCTCAAGAACAACCAACAAAGACCTAACGATAAAATCCTAATGGATGAGATCTTCAGGAAAACCAAATATTTAGGGAACCCTAATGGAAAATTCAGCAACAAGGCCGGTTGAGAAAAGATGACTTATCACATGGAAATTATCGAAGGACGATACCAAACCGTGCTTAGGTCAATGCCGGCAGCTTCCCGATACTCCGTGTTGCAGACGAATGGCGCGGAAGGGGGAGGTGTGGTCCAGAAGACGGGGTGAAGAAGCCGAGACGATGATCTTGAAGAAGAAGAAACTCCACGTCGATCTTCCGTGAAGCCGAGGATGAATAGCGAGGCGACGGGGTAGAAGCTTGCGAAGGAAGAACAGGATGAGAAGCAAGGAAGAATTCGTCGGAAAGGGTAAACTGAACAAGCGAGCCGCTTCTCCGTTTCTAGGGTTTCAATTCATATTCATCTCCCTTCATGCGATTAGGGTTTTAGGCTTTATAGGGAATGAAAGCACAAAGGCAAAAAAGGAAAGAAAGAGAGAGAAGGGCCGGTCGGGTAGAGAGAGAGAGAAGGACGCGCGGAAGAGAGAGGGGGCGCGGGGCGTTCGCGGGAGAGAGAGAGAGGGCCGGTCGGGTGGGGAATAGGTTAGGATTTTGGGTTTTTGGCTTCTCTTGAAATCTCATCCATTGAGATCTATCCCTAACTTAAGATCCTACGGCTAAAAAGTAAACACGGAAATGAGTCAGTTCGGCATCTGTGGCTCTAACCGGATGCGAACATGGCTCGCACCTACCCAAACCAGAAATAAAAACTGAAATAACTAACGATCCGTTGGTCGGATCGAAATAAAGTAAAAACCAAAACTATGGGGCTTCGATTAAGCTTTCCACTGATGCAGACGGATCGACGATCGGGTTCCTGGATCTCCGGCGCGGATGAAAATACGCCATCAGCTGTAGAAAAACTGCACGTAATGGCTCGTCTGCATCAACTAGACATCTTAATTATTCTACTTCAGATGCGTACATGGAAGTTCTAGTCGACTTTGCAGCTAAAATGGCAAAACAAGGTCTGTTATGACACAGTTTAAGGAGTTCACTTGGGCGATTAAAGAGAATGGCTACTTTTAATGCCAAGTCGATCACGCTTTGTTTGTCTTATCACGTGGAAGACTTTGTTGCTAGAGACGATCCCATTCATTAGTTGACAGAAGCTCTTGCAAAAGATTTAGATTTTTCAAAAAACTCTTCTTGTACTGAGGTGTTCAAAAGTATATGTGGCAAAGGAATACGTCTCTTATGGAATCTTATTCGGAATTTAATGAACTTGGAAGAAACCAATTTTGATAATTGAGTATAATGATTTGTTCATATGTTCGCTTGCAGCATCTAGACAAAGCATAATAACATTTTTTACATGTCCTTTCGACTACTCACGAGTTACTGAAAAACAAAGGAGCAGTCGCAGGCTATGTTGATGTTCACAGGGGGGCAGCTATGGGTTTGTTGCCTTTGTGCATCCTAATACTTCTAGTGCTTCTAATTTTAGTGTAAATGGAGTTGCAATTTTATTGTAGTTAGGACTTTCAACGTTGATATGAGTCCTAGCTTGACAGAAATTTGGAGTCTGAAATTGTTTCTTATTTTTTATTGTAGCTTTTAGACCTATTTTTTCAATATTAAACCAAATTCAGGAGTCTTATTGTAGTAAGTGTTTAAAATAGTGATACTTTAGTAGTATATTAGCTTAGGGAAGTCTCAAGTTTAATTTAGTATCATGTATGGAGTGGTAGTTTGGAGTCAACAAGTACAAGCCATTATTTAAAGTACTAGAGCACATAAATTTACTATCTTTGTTTATAATAACTTTGGAATTAAAACAATATTAATAACCAATTGTTGTAGGCGAGCGCGCAGACTTTATACAAAGTTGATCGCATATTTTGGCTCCCCACGAAGATCCAAGAGCCCGATCGGAGATCTGCTGGATGCTATGGATCCATCTTTTCATTATCAATGTTTTGTCTTTTTATTTCGTCAAGATCCCGGATCTTAAGTTATGAGCGTTTTTATTTTTGGTTAGCCTAGGTGCGAAGGTTGTTCGCACTCGACTCGAACTTAATTGGGTTTAAGTCGCCCGAACCGGTTTTACTAAGATGATCTCTCACGAAGATGAGGAAGAATGTCGGTGTGAAGAGGTAGAAGCTTGCGGTGGAAGAAAAGATGAGGAAGCACGGAAGAAGCGTCGACGAAGGTCCTCGAACGAGCAACCAACTCCATTCTAGAAAACTAGGGTTTGCAAAAAATCATCCAATGATTTCCCCTTATTAGAGTTTTGTAAAAGGATTAAATAAGAGAGGAGAGAAAGTGAGAGAGAAGATCGCGTGTGAAAGGGGGGAGTCGTGTGCAACTCGCGGACGAATGTTGCAGGCAAGGATGCCGCGCGGCTAGGAGAGAGGAGGGGAGTTGGATCGTGGGTTGGGTCCTCTCGAGGCCCTTTTGGGATTTGTTTGGGCTTCATGTGATCCCCATCATGCATCGGCATTTAATTAGATATCTACTTCCCTCAGAGATCGTTTCGTCTCGGTTTCTTCACCTCATCTTCTGGATCGCTCTCCTCCGCCACTTCTTCCGATGATTATTGGGATCGCGACGAGCATCCCCCGAGTTACATCAAGGATAGACAGTAAATCGTTCCAACACAGTAACCATCCCTCTTTGTTTTTCCTTGGCATCTTCTGTTGACTACTATGCTATTATCGAATCGTTTGAGTTTCATAGGTTTATTACCATCATCGCGGCTTTTCTTTAGATCCAATACTTTGTTGAATCATGGCCTTATTATTATGACATCATATTTATTTGATTGCTACTATTATATTAAATAAATCGTATTGTCTTTCTTTTCATTTGAATGCCTATTGATGTATTAGAAAAGTATCTTTGATAATAGCATACGATTACCTCACATGTACCTTTGCTGAAATTTACTTTGAAAGGGCTGAAAATCAATTTAAATTATTAAAATTTTGCACGTTAGTCTTTTTAAAACCCACATGCACCACCGCTTTTATTAAAGAAGAAACCGAAAGCATATTTCACAATATGTCCGGTAAATAAAGAAAATAATCTAGAAGACTAGAACTAAACTCCTACTACCATTAAACTAGAAAGTAACAATTTCTATTAACACTTCTTCGACCCTTGCTTCCGAGCCCAAGTTTAGGTAGGTCCCTCCATCATTCAGCTGCCTGGTTTCCTGAACCTTGTTAGTTTTTTAGATTTGACACAACTTGGACAATGGGGTTGTAAAGTCCTTGTCCCAGATGAAGCGACAGATGAAGGATTCAAGCTCAAGATTTATTTTCTCTATTGCAAATCCTTTGGAGACATGTAAAAACCGTAGAAACCTATATCCGAATATCCATGCATGTAGTACATTGATGCATTCTTGCATTTTATCATTGCACGAGATTTGAAACTATTTTTAAAATTAAACCGACATATGATTGTGCTTGCTTTCATTGTTTCGAGGATGCATCTTGTTTTCGATTGTATTCTTATCATTTTCGTTGCACTCACTTGAGCACCGGGTTCGTGGCATTCATTTCTGTGTCGGATTGGATTTTGGTCGGTGCTACCAAAGCCGTCTTTGTGCATGGAGACGGAGCTTTTCAAGGCGTTGAGTCATGGGCATGAGTGTGAAGAGAAGCTTGAGGCTGGAGGATTCGAAACTGCTACGCAAGCGGAGAACGAGTAACGTACTCGTGGAAGGTAGGGCGTCAAGACTACTTCGTACCGTCGGGTTGGGTGAGCCAAGTCTTGTAACCCTCTCTATTATATCGTCGGGTTGGGTGAGCCAAGTATTGTAATTGTCGGGTTGGGATTTTCTGAACCACCTAAAAATCTCATGTTAATTGGTTTGCTATATTGTCTTTATGCTTGATCTTGACATGATAGATTAAATTTTTATGCACAGGATAACTTAGTTCTTGGCATGCTTAACTAAAATCCATCGTAAAATTTTTTAATTGGGCATAATTCACTGTTGCGTCTATTCACCCCCCTCTAGGTGTTTGTCGCACTAACTCTATCTTAGTAGGTTACGTTACATAAATCCTTTCCGCTGGGTATCTTAAAATTTTGGGCAAATTATAAAAACCTCCCCTAAACTGTACATCTCATTTCATATTGGTCCCTCAACTATTTTTTGAATAATTTGATCCATGAACTATGCTCCGTATGTATTTAGTCCCCTCCATCAACTTTTTATCCCAAAAATACCCTTATCAATTTCCAATAAGACCTAAAATTGTTTTTACATATTTAATTTATGCTTACTAGGACAAGGGTATTTTTGGAATAAAAGTTGATGGAGGGGCTAAATGTAGACGGAGCATAGTTCACGGATCAAATTGTTCAAAAAAAAAGTTAAGAGGCCAATATGAAATGAGGTGTATAGTTCAGAGAAGGTTTTTGTAATTTGCCCTAAAATTTTAAACCCATGTATTATCAAACCCATGCATTGAATTGCATATATGATTAGTGGCTCCCGAATCTACACACAAGGATTTAATAGTTCTGGCCCCAAAGCATGTCTCGACTATGAACAAATTGATCATATCTCATATCTGGATTCTGTTTCGTTGCTAGGTACACTGTGCATTTCCTCTTCCAGTGCCTAGTCTTGCCTCAGTGGAAACATTTGCCTTTGGCTTCTTTGCACTTTCTATGACCTTAGCCTTATCCACCACACCATTACGACCACTTCATGCATATGCTTTTGGGTGGGCTTTCCTCTTATGATTCTTGCCGTTCGGCTTACCATGTGGATGGCCTCTTTCTATCTTCTGAATACTACCCTACCCTTTTATGATTCCTTCGGCTGCTTGGAGTGCATTCATCAGTTCACTAAGAGACAATCATCTTATTCATGTTTTTAGTTTAGCTTGAATTGATTGAATGAATTTAACAAGGTTTGAATAGATCAACCTGTGTTTCCGTTTCAATCTCAGATCCTAGAACTTCCAGTTCGTTTAGATAATCGATGACTTTCAACATATGTTGATGAACCGAAGTTCCCTTTGCTATTTTAGTATTGATGATGTTCCTCATTGTCGTCCGTCTCGTAGCCCGACTCTGTTTCCTAAGCATATCTTTTAAGTTTTGCATTATATCTGTGGTGGTGGGGAAAGACTGATGCTGGCATTGTAACACATTAGATATTGATGCTAGAATAATATTTAGTCATCATCAGCCTTTCTCCACTGCTCAAAGGCATCCTTTTGGTCCTAGGTGGCATCGTCCTTTGGTGTAGGTGGTGAGGGAGTGGTGAACACAAGGATGTACTCGTGTGCAGTCAGCATGATGTGCATATTACGTTTCCAGTCCTCATAGTTTGGTCCAATTAATTTGTTATCCTTGAGAATTACCGCTAGTGGGTTGAAAGGGTTCGGCATACTGAAATAACAAATGATCTATACATTAACACAACATTAAATAAATACTTTAGCTTTAGATTATATCTACACTCTACTACCCACAAAGATAATGAAACATTGGAAGCCCAATCTGATAAGACCAAAGGCACCTTGGGGTGCTTATGCCCTTACTATGACTATACGGGTTTATAACCCACCAACTCCTACTATCTTGACTTCTCATGCCAAGTAGGATATTGGCATCCATTTTTTCTTTAGCGATTAGATCCAATGGTATATTGCTCCTTGGAGAGAGTGTTACCAATCTAATCAAGCGTACACCATTGTCTATAATTAATAAGCAAACAAGTGAGTTATACGCCACCTTGGGGTTGTGATTCTCACCCGCCTACCTACAACTCTGTCGAAGTCTATTCTTGTAACTATCAGAATAGTGCCTTCCATAGGTGGGTTCCCAAGATCGGAGACGAGGCACTACTTGACTTACAATAGACTGACAATGGAAGGCTATGGGAATTACAGTGCATATCCCTCACCTACTTGATTATTTATGTAGAGACTTTGGCTTATTTGCTAATACTACACATCACATATATAGTAAAACTAGTTATCACAATATAATGATTAAATCTAGTAGAGGGTGCGGCTTGGTCTCTAAGACACTAGTTCATCTCATGATCATCTTGCATAGTTTAACCCATTCAATCCTCCCTTAGTTAAAACCATTAACTTGTGCTAACTACGGTGCTATCCATGGAACTAGTAATCTATCAACATAGCAGTGATAATTTAAAGAATTGTTGACATGGCATTAATTGGGCCTCGAAATAAGCTCATCGGGCTCAAGATGGCCACACACCGTCACCCTCTCCTCTCTTTGATGTGGCATTAATTGGGTCAAGAACCCCTCGCACACGCGCGCGCTCGCACACACACACACCGGACCACAAGTGGGCGTGGTTCTTTGATTAATTAGTGGAAGAATTAAAAAACTGTGATCCTTGTTTTTCTTCTTTCTTTCTTTTCCTCGTCTAATCTCTCTCTTTTCCATGATAATATCTTTTATGCCGGAATTTGAATCTTTTTCTCAGTTTTTTTCTTCTGTTTTTTCTATAATTACTCATTAGTAAGTATAGAAATACACTTAATACCAGAAAATTGGTTCCAAGTTCCAACTCAATTTTTTTTTTTATGTTCATCCGTCAATTGCTGCAATTCGATAACAATTGCTTCCTAGGACCAATTCCTACACTAGATTTCTTGCTTTATGCTATCTTACAATTGATTTCCATTAGGAATAAATTTTTTTTTTCTGGCTGAAAATCAGGAAACAATTGTTGCTGGAATTTCTGGACATCGGAAAAAGTTTTAGTTTATTTTCAGCTTTCCACTTAGTTGGGGATTTGGAAATCCTATTTGATGAAACCCTAATGCTAAGGCTACATGATCCTTTGTTCTTTAGGAAACATGTTGATATTCACCAATGAAACCTTGTGAGCTTTTGATAGTCTTGCCCTTTCTAATTTGATAGCTCACTCTATAATATGTTTATTGATGTGCAGGGATCTCTTCCCTTGGTAAACAAAGATAGGATGATAGATAACTAGAATTAGACCATTTTTATTATTTGACTTCGCTAATTATCTCTGTACTGTGCTGGTATGTGTATACTTGTGTGCTAATTTAATCCAATGTCATGAGCGGTGTCAAAACATAGTTTTTTTGTTAGCTCAGAATTACATTATTTTTATTAGTGTGTCATTTTTACGCTTCACTGTAGTTATTTCACATATATCTTCAGGATCATAGCTGCTTCTACTATGGTTGAAAGAGAGAGGTCTAGAAGGTTGGGTACATCCATTCTGAATCAAGTTGTACAGGAAGCTCTAGCCTTTAAACCGCCTCCAAGGACGAGAGGTGGAAAGAGAGGACGTGTTTATTATAGCACTCAGGTAGACTTCTTAAACTGAATTATTCACCACATCCCATTTGCCTACTTCCATTAAAATATTATATCCCATATCACTATGTTTGGGTTTGGCAGATTGTGCAATGTGACATAGTTTTACATGCATCTATATGGTTATTGAGAAGGATAACCATGGAAAATATGTTTCTTACTGATTATATAACCATATTTTGAAATAAGCAAAATAGATTAAGTAAATTGCAGATTTATAGTATTTAGGTGCACATTCAGGGTGTATTGACACTGGTGGGCATATTCCAATAATTTGTTTCTTGGAGATGAACGATATTTATCTGCTGTGCTACTCTATGAAGTAAAGATAGACCATTTGAGCAGTATAACACTTGGGTAATTCTTTGTGGAATGCTACCTTGATCGGTTTAGAATTTTCTAAGATATGAAGTCCTCTTTAAGGTGTTTCTTAATATAAGCCTCTAATTGTTACAAAGTACTTACTTGACATCAGCTGTGTGGGTGTAGTTTTTTGGGGTGACCAGTGACCATGCACACAAGAAAAGTCGCCTCCTTCCTTGGAAGTAGCGACTTTGGATGAATCATGTTCTCCACATCGGGCGAGTGGGTCGAGACAAGGACGGTGTGTCGAGAGCTTCAATACCGTGGAGCTCGAGCACCCGGCAAACACCCTTTGACTCAAGCGAGAGATACAAGAAGATCTGAGGTCCCTAGAATGGATGCCCCCAAGTTGTTCTTCCTGTTTTTGGTGAGAGGGATGGAAAGAGGGTTTAGAGGTGTACTTGACTTTGAGATTCCTACACTCAGAATGGATTTTAAGCCTTTGTATTCAAGTGTACAAGGGATTGGCCCTTTCCTTAGTGCCCGTACCCCTCCTTTTATAGGGGAAGGTGGAGGAGGAAGGCCTATCATTAAATAACACATGTTTTTCATGTTTTTTTTTTTGGTTACAAGCTCAACCTATCCCTCTCGGACAACTGTCATTTATGAGTCAGTGCTGGAGCTCGTGTCATGGATCCGTCTAGGTGTTACCCTATGAGTCGTCTGCGGAGTATTTCTACACCTCCTTTGGGTGAAATCGGTACCAGCCGTTTTACTTTGATGGATGATACATAAGCGCACCTTGATGGGTTCGAACCCGAGTTTGGGTCTAGTCTACTTTAAGATTGGCTGCAAAAGGGACATAAGAGGAAAACAAAATAGAAGAAGGGAGAGACGCTCCTCTCCCCAGGCCGTACTAATACTATTGTTCACACTGGTCCCCCGGTCAAAGAGAGGACATGGTCCCTCTTTCTACCTCTTCTTCTCATCTCTTAGTCTCTCGACTCTCTCTCCCGTCTTTATCGCTTTGTATGCCTATTTAAATGGTTTATTTGGGTTTTTTTATGGAAGATGATGATTGATTATTGCAGAAATTTTAAAAAAAATTTCAGATTTTTTTAGCATGTTGTTCATCTTGTGTGACTCGAGATCTTGCAAGGAGTGACTTCTTGCAACCCGGTGTGACTCCGGTGGTGACACCAATTGTATTTTCTTTTCCTTATCTTTGCTCTTTCTTTTAGATGTGAAAAAAAATCTGCATTTTAATTTCGTTTTTAGCCATCTTCGATATATTTGAAATCATTATTCGTTCTTCGTCAAACTTTTAAAACCTGCAGTTTTTTTCTTCTGAAAAGCTAAATCTGAGAATCTTTTATAACTTTCAATCCGTCCATCTGATCATTTTGAAATTTTAACCATAGTTGAATCATCCATAGTTTTACTTCCCCATAAATTTTCATGACTATCGGATAACCGGATCTAGATCAAATCTTGATCTTTTTTACAGTAGTGAAGAAATTATGTGTGCATTTTTCTGAAAACCTGCACCTTGTCTCATCCATAACATTTCTGATACTTGTTTGATCCTAATCGAAATCCCAAACTTAGTAAAAAGATAGAAATATTCCTCCTCTATGCTAAAATTCTGCACCTTCCCGAACATAAAATACTCATGTAACTCATCTAGAGTGAGAATCCATGATTTTTGGTGGGACCCGTAGTCCGTCCTACATCAAAAGTCTTCTATTCCCACTGAAAACCCTCCTGTGCATCTAAAGAATCAGGTTCTTGTAGCATGTAAGTCCCGGAAGTTCCTTCCAACTGGCCACTTTTATGGTGCCGTGAGATACATTAAACAGCATTGCTGGAATCTCTATAATTTGATGCTAGCCTCCAAATCTAGGAGGAAGCATATCTCTCGTGTTGATCAGCACATTCCTCTACCAAATTCTACTCCTCGCAAGAAGAATTATTTACATCCGAGAGTTTCAGTTCATGTTCCCCCTCAGACTTGGATGAAGGAGGAACTTCTATCTTTTGTGCGTGGCACCGACTCATTTGGGAAATCCTTCCTTACATTCATACACACCAATATATAAGTGTGTGTGTGTACATTCATACATACACAAGCACACACACTTGGGCAGGAAATGCTTTGACTTTCTACACCCCCCCCCCCCTCCCTCCTCTCTCTCCCCAATCATAGATAAATTAGAAATTTATTCATGGCTGGTCTTTCTTGGAAAAATAATTCAACTGTATGTAAGTTAGTAGTAGTAAAACACGAACTTAAGGTACTAGGGGCATGGCTTCCTTCTTCATCTCATCTTATATTTTTGAACAAAATACAGATGAGAGAGAAATCGGGTGGGTGTAATCACCTTATCCTTGTATGTCAAACTCACGTACAAGTAACCATCGGCGGCGGGTAGTTTGAAGGGATCGTTTCAATTCAGAGAGATTGTTTGAAGGGATCTTTTTAGTTTTTACATTCCAGAGAACAAGATTTTGATATCATAAACGATGTCATAGGAATTTTCCTAGCTGTGATATACACAACTTATTTGCATTTGATATGTATCCATGTCCCTGTGACCTGCAAGCATTATTAACTACATCAAGACTTTGTAACATATCTTGGATGTTCCTGTTTGCATCCATCAGCCATTTGGCAACCTACTATTGATATAATAATGCTATTGAAAACTTTTTGTAAGTAATTTCTGAGTTACGTGTCGAAGGGGCCGAACCCTCGTCCTATTCATAATTCATCTGGTTGTTTATTTACTTACCCTGCCATCGGCAAATTTACTCTACAGAAAATTTTCTTATTTCCGATAGGTGTACGTTCTCTTGAAAAGCCTGTATTTCTGTGCAGGCCGCTATCCGCCCTCCTACTTTTGTATTCTTTGTTAATGATTCAAAGCTTTTCCCTGAGACATACCGACGTTATATGGAGAAGAAGCTGCGGTCCGATGCAGGATTTCCTGGTACTCCTATCCGACTTTTATGGCGCAGCCGAAGAAAAGCTGAAAAGGAAGGTGAGACTTTTTAACTCGATGTTTTCCTCTCAAGTCCTAATTTTCCATTGAGATATCAACACATTATCGGAGTCTGCATTCCGTAAAAGTTCAAGAACTAAATTTGAATACAACGATCATATTGGAAGAATTAAAGATCTTTTTAGTTTGTATTAGTTGTTAATCTTATCAGTTTTCCTAAAAATCCAACTTTGCTGGTTTCACCAGGTAGGGCTGCTGATATCACGACACGTGCTCCTCTGGGCAAGAGTGCTGGTAAATTGGTTGGTACTACTTAGGGGGCGTTTGGTTCGGCTGATTTTAAGTGCTTATTGGAGTTATTTGATAAATAAGTAATTTTTTTATCCAAAAAGCCTATTTGGTAGTGTACTTTTTTTGTAGTGATTATTTTAAGTGATAAGCTCTTTTTCTCTTATTTCAGAAGCAACCGGACCGAAGCTTTTTTGAAAAGGACTGTTTGCACTTTTTGGACTATTGAGCCCCTCACTTATCAGAAAATTACAGAGGGTATAAATTGTTTTTATCTTTGACCTATCCGCTTCGCAGCCGCTTGGGAGGAAAAATGTATCGCAAAAAGTGAGGGGCTCAATAGTCCAAAAAGTGCAAAAAGTCCTCTCTCACGATCTGCAGTGAGACCTCCGCAGTCCGCCCCTCGTTTGCACCTCCTCTGCCCCTCGTTAGCCCTCCTCCGCCTCTCGTCCGCCCTCCTCCTCCACAGTCCGTCCTCAGTTTGCACCTCCACCGCAGTCCGCCCCTCGTCCCCTCCTCTGCAGTCCGCCCCTCCGCCCCTCGTCCCCTCCTCTGCAGTCCGCCCCTCCGCCCCTCGTTTGCTGTGAGATTTGAGCAAGACCTCCTCTGCCCCAAAATTATGACAATATTACCCCAAATAAGCGCTATAATAAAGAGGTTAACTAAACACATTTTTTTATTTTATCTTAATCTGTGTTGTGAAATGCTTGTTGAACAATCTGTCATGTTTCTTAATTAATCATATCTCACTTGATTCGAGTAGGGACCTTTACCTCTCTTTTTCTGAGGATGATTAGGGTTTCGGTGGCCTCGGCCTCCCCGGGCGCCATTTCGCATTGTTGGGGAGGTTGAGATCTTGATTTTTCCATTCCCCTCCTCTTCGGTTGGTTTGTTCCTGGTTTCTCCCACCAATTGGTGGATTTTGGGGGTTTCGGCTCGTGGCTTTGTACATCCTTCTCCTTCCTCCTAGTTTTGGGGTTTTGGAGTCAGCTTCCTTCCGGTGCCGGCTACTCTCGGATCTGGTGGTTCCCCCTTTCTTGTGCCGTGAGTGGCTCGACTCAATCGTTGTGGCGGCCTCTGTATAGGTCCGGTGGACTTCGCCCTGCTCTTTTTGGGAGCCCCTCGTCTTGGCATGGTGGGGAGTTGTGTGCTTGGTTGGGTGTGATGGTTCTGGGAGGGGCGGCGCGTCGGTGATTTCTTCCTGACTCCTGTGGATGATGCGGCCTCCTTTTTGCTCGGTCTCCTTCGGCCTTCGATGTCTCTTTCTGAGTGTTAGCACGTTGCCTGTATGTTTGTTTTTTTTTTTAATCCTTTTTCGTTGTTGTGAGTATGTGCTCCTTCTCTGGGCCTGGTGCTCTATGTGTTCAGGAGCTTGTGCCCCTTTCCTATCCGCCTGGTGTGGGGTAGCTTGTAAGGGTTGTGTTGTTTTGGTGCTTGGGTGGCGGTGTGCCTTTCTTTTCCGCCGGAGCGACGGTAGTTTGTATTGTCCTTTGCTTCCGCTGGCATGTGGCGTCTCCTGGGGTCCGCTGACCTCCGCTTTCTATGAACCAAAGTTATAAAATAAATCATACCTCACTCTGCTACTTTTAAAGGCAATGAAGAGTGTTGAATGGGATGGTAGTGAGAAATTGTTTGGAGATATTAGTGGAAGAGTAGTGATTCTATAAGTCGTCGGGACTGATGCATCTGAGCCGTCAGTCCCCAGCTGAGCGCCATTCGGGTTGCTTGTCATCGGATGGTCTTGATGAATCAAGCCTGCCACCTTGTTATTGGATCATTTATCTGTATCGGATCCTGAAAGCAATGGGCTTCCGTCAACTTACAGTCCATGGGCGTTGAGTTCATGAACTCAAAGTTCCCAAGACTTTGGTCAAAGGAAATATAATTCTTGCTTGTTGGGAAAAGCAGAAAAAAACACCTTTGGTACCAAATAAACCTCTCTCTCTCTCTCTCTCTCTCTCTCTCTCTCTCTCTCTCTATATATATATATATATATAATAGTGATACATTGCGGCAGGTAACGTGCGGCACCCCTTTCGGCGGTATTTTTGGAATTTGTTTTTTGGGGATTGATCACCTACCATTAGATTGGACACACAAAAAATTCAGCCCGATCCAAGACCTGTAGGCCGTCCAAATGTGTTGATCAAAATGGCGAAAAAAATGAACGACCGATAAAAGATCAACACAATTGGACGGCCTACAAGTCTTGGATCGGGCTGAAATTTTTTGTGTGTCCAATCCAAGGGTGGGTGACCAATCCCAAAAAAAAAAAAAAAAAATTCGAAAATACCCCCGAAGGGGGTGGCCGCACGTTAAGCTGCACGTTACCCGGCCGCAATGTATCACTACTCTCTCTCTCTCTCTCTCTCTCTCTCTCTCTCTCTATATATATATATATATATATATATATATATATATATATATATATATATATATATATATATATATATATATATATATATATATATATATATACTAGTAATGCCCGTGCTTGTCAGCACGCAAAAGATTTTGAGGGCGACAAAAAATTTCGAGAGCGTAGCAAAATTGCGGGAGGAGACAATATTTTAAGGATGACAATAATAATTTAAAAGTGATGATAATATTTTGAAGAAGGTGATAATATTTTGAGGATGACAACAGTTCGTGAATGCGCCCACATTCGGCTAGTCGGGGACATCCACATTTTGCAAAGGTTCACACATTCTGTAGGGACGTCCACATCCTGTGAAGGCGTCCACATTCGGTGAGTGCACCAATATTCGGCATGGCGCCCACATCAGGCATAACCGTCCACTGAAATTACCCTTCGGTAAGGCGCTTATGTTATTCAAACTGTCTCATGGATTTAATTCAATGTGTAAAAAGAGAATATGTAAAAAAAGAAATCAGATGTGATGTAACGGAACAAAACTCTTTAGCAAAAAAAACACTTTCGATGGCAACATCAGCCTATAGCGGTCCCACCCCGACGGACCGACGACCCTGACACAACCAACAATGACCACTATTGGGACATTCACTACAATCTAAGCGGCTGCCATCGACGATAACACCCAAATTAATTAGGGACATGCAATGTACATACAGGATCTTGCTGGGCATTCTCTGGTGTTGCAGCAACTGAAGGGAACCACAAACTGAGCATATGCAAGTTGGTCCCCCTTTCAGAACAGGAACTGATAGAAGTTTGAGGGAGGAGAATATTTTAAGAGTGACAAAAATAATTTAAAAGAAGTGATAATATTTCGAGGGAGGTGACAATATTTCGAGGACGATAAAACATGAAGATCATATCGGCACGCACATTTAGTGAGGGCACCCACATTCTATGAAGGCTCCAACGTTCGACGGGGGCTCCCACATTTTGCCAACACGCAAAAGATTTCGAGGGTGACAAAAAATTTTTTGAGGGCGTGACAAAATTTTAAGTGAGACAATATTTTAAGAGTGAAAATAATAATTTAAAAATAATGATAATATTTCGAGATTAGAATGGATACATTCATGGGAATGAACAAGAATGGATCGTACGAAGAAATTAGAATGGATCGTACGAAGGAATTAGAATGGATCGTATGAAGGAATTAGAATGGATCGTACAAAGGAATTAGAATGGATCGTACGAAGGAATTAGAATGGATCGTCCTAATGAATTAGAATTGATCGTTCGAATGAATTAAAATGGATACATTCGTGCGAATGAATTAGAATGGAACGTATGAAGGAATTAGAATGGATCGTACGTACAAAGGAATTAGAATAGATTATGCGAATGAATTAGAATGGATTGTACGAAAGAATTAGAATGGATCGTACGAAGGAATTAGAATGGATCGTACGAATGAATTAGAATAGATTGTGCGAATGAATTAGAATGGATACATTCGTGCGAATGAATTAGAATGGATCGTACGAATGAAATAAAATGGATCGTAATAATGGATCGTACGTATGAATTTGTACGTATGAATGAATTAGAATGGATCGAATTAGAATGGATCGTACGAAGGAATTAGAATGGATCGTATGAATGAATTAGACGTACGATCCATTCTAATTCATTCGTACGATCCATTCTTACTCATTCGTACGATCCATTCTAATTCATTCGCACGAGTGAATCCATTCTAATTCATTCGTACAATCCATTCTAATTCATTCGTACGATCTATTCTAATTCATTAATACGATCCAATCTAATTCATTCATACGATCCATTCTAATTCCTTCGTACGATCCATTCTAATTCATACGATCCATTCTATTTCATTCGTACGATCCATTCTAATTCATTCGTACGTTAGAATGGATCGTATGAATGAATTAGAATGGATCGTACGAATGAATTAGAATAGTCGTACGAATGAATTAGAATGGATCGTACGAACGAATTAGAATAGATTGTGCGAATGAATTAGAATGGATCGTATGAATGAATTAGAATGGATCGTACGAATGAAATAGAATGGATCGTATGTATGAATTAGAATGGATCGTGCGAATGAATTAGAATGGATCGTATGAATGAATTAGAATGGATCGTACGAATGAAATAGAATGGATCGTACGAATGAATTAGAATGGATCATACGAATGAATTAGAATAGATCGTACGAAGGAATTAGAATGGATCATACGTCTAATTCATTCGTACGATCCATTCTAATTCATTCGTACGATCTACTCTAATTCATTCGTACGATCCATTCTAATTCATTCGTACGATCCATTCTAATTCATTCGTACGAATGTATCCATCCTTTGTACGATCCATTCTAATTTATTCATACGATCCATTCAAATTCATTCGCACGATCCATTCTTACTCATTCGTACGATCCATTCGAATTCATTCATACGATCCATTCTAATTCATTCGCACGATCCATTCTAATTCATTCGTATGATCCATTCTAATTCCTTCGTACGATCCATTCTAATTCATTCGCACAATCTATTCTAATTAATTCATACGATACATTCTAATTCATTCGCACGAATGTATCCATTCTAATTCATTCATACAATCCATTCTAATTCATTCGTACGATCCATTCTAATTCACTCATACGATCCATTCTAATTCAATCGCACGAATGTATCCATTCAAATTCCTTCGTACGATCCATTCTAATTCCTTCGTACGATCTATTCTAATTCATTCGTTCGATCCATTCTAATTCATTCATACAATCCAATCTAATTCATTCGAACGATCCATTCTAATTCATTTATTCGATCCATTCTAATTCATTCATAAAATCCATTCTAATTCTTTTGCACGAATGTATCCATTCTAATTCATTCGTATGATCCATTCTAATTCCTTCGTACGATCCATTCTAATTCCTTCTTACAATCCATTCTATTTCATTCGTACGATCCATTCTAATTCATTCGTACGTTCCATTCTAATTCATTCGCACGAATGTATCCATTCTAATTCATTCGTACGATCCATTCTAATTCCTTCGTACGATCCATTCTAATTCCTTCGTACGATCCATTCCGTACGATCTATTCTATTTCATTCGTACGATCCATTCTTACTCAATTGTATGATCCATTCTAATTCATTCGAACGAATGTATCAATTCTAATTCGATCCATTCTAATTCATTCGCACGATCCATTCTAATTCATTCACACGAATGTATCCATTCTAATTCCTTCGCACGATCCATTCTAATTCATTCATACGATCCAATCTAATTCATTCATACGATCCATTCTAATTCTTTCGCACGAATGTATCCATTCTAATTCATTCGTACGATCCATTCTAATTCATTAGCACGAAAAAACATGATCCACTCTAATTCATTCATACGATCCATTCTAATTCATTCATACAATCCATTCTAATTCTTTCACACGATCCATTCTAATTCATTCATACGATCCATTCTAATTCATTCGTACGATCCATTCTAATTCATTCGTACAATCCATTCTATTTCATTCGTACGATCCATTTTTACTCATCGTACGATCCATTCTAATTCATTCGCGTGAATGTATCCATTCTTATTCATTCATACGATCCATTCTAATTCCTTCGTACGATCCATTCTAATTCCTTCGTACGATCCATTCTAATTCCTTCGTACGATCCATTATAATTCCTTCATACGATCCATTCTAATTCCTTCGTACGATCCATTCTAATCCATTTATACGATCCAATCTAATTCATTCATACAATCCATTCGAATTCATTCGCACGAATGTACGATCCATTCTTACTAATTAGTACGATCCATTCTAATTCATTCGCACGAATGTATCCATTCTAATTCATTCATACGATCCATTCTAATTCATTCGCACGAATGTATCCATTCTAATCCATTCGTACGATCCATTCTAATTCATTCGGACAATCTATTCTATTTTATTCGTACGATCCATTCTAATTCATTCGTACGATCCATTCTAATTCATTCGCACGATCCATTCTAATTCATTCGAATTCACTCATATCCATTCTTATTCATGAATTAGAATGAATCATACGAATGAATTAGAATGGATTCATTCGTATGATCCATTCATTCATACGATCCATTCTTACGCATTCGTATGATCCATTCTAATTCATTTGTACGATCCATTCTTACTCACTCGTATGATCCATTCTAATTCATTCATACGATCTATTCAAATTCATTCATACGATCCATTCTAATTCATTCATACGATCCATTCTAATTCATTCGCACGATCAATTCTAATTCATTCATACGATCCAATCTAATTCATTCGTTCGATCCATTCTAATTCATTCGCACGATCCATTCTAATTCATTCATACGATCCAATCTAATTCCTTCGTACGATCCATTCTTACTCATTCGAACAATCTATTCTAATTCATTCGTACGATCCATTCTAATTCATTCGTACGATCCATTCTAATTCATTCGCACGAATGTATCCATTCTAATTCATTCGTACGGTCCATTCTAATTCATTCATACAATCCATTCTAATTCTTTTACACGATCCATTCTAATTCATTCGAATGAATCCATTCTAATTCATTTGTACAATCCATTCTATTTCATTCGTACGATCCATTCTTACTCATTCGTACGATCCATTCTAATTCATTCGCACGAATGTATCCATTCTAATTCATTCGTACGATCCATTCTAATTCATTCGCACAATCTATTCAAATTCATTCATACGATCCATTCTAATTCTTTCACACGATCCATTCTAATTCATTCGTACAATCCATTCTATTTTATTCGTACGATCCATTCTAAGTCATTCGTACGATCCATTCTAATTCATTCGCACGATCCATTCTAATTCATTCGTACGATCCATTCTAATTCATTCGCACAAATGTATCCTTTCTAATTCATTCGCACGAATGTATCCATTCTAATTCATTCGTACGGATCCATTCTATTTCATTCGTATGATCCATTCTAACTCCTTTGTACGATCCATTCTTATTCATTCCTATGAATGTATCCATTCTAATTCATACGTACGATCCATTCTAATTCATTCATACGATCCATTCTAATTCATTCATACAATCCATTCTAATTCTTTCACACGATCCACTCTAATTCATTCGTACGATCCATTCTAGTTCATTCGCACGAATGTATCCATTCTAATTCATTCGTACGATCCATTCGAATTCATTCGCACGATCCATTCTAATTCATTCATACGATCCATTCTAATTCATTCATTCTAATTCATTCGTACGATCCATTCTAATTCATTCATAAGATCCATTCTAATTCATTCGCACGAATGTATCCATTCTAATTCATTCGTGCGAAAGAATTAGAATAGATCGTATGAATGAACTAGAATGGATCGTACGAATGAAATAGAATGGATTGTACGAATGAATTAGAATGGATCGTACGAATGAATTAGAATGGATTGTGTGAATGAATTAGAATGGATCGTACGAATGAATTAGAATGGATACATTCATGCGAATGAATTAGAATGGATCGTACGAATGAGTAAGAATGGATCGTACGAATAAAATAGAATGGATTGTACGAATGAATTAGAATGGATTCATTCGAATGAATTAGAATGGATCGTGTGAAAGAATTAGAATGGATTGTATGAATGAATTAGAATGGATCATATGAATGAATTAGAATGGATACATTCATGGGAATGAATAAGAATGGATCGTACGAATGAATTAGAATAGATCGTACGAATGAATTAGAATGGATACATTCGTGCAAATGAATTAGAATGGATCATACGAATGAATTAGAATGGATCGTATGAATTAGAATGGATCATACGATTAAATAAGAATGGATCATACGAATGAATTAGAATGGATCGTACGAATGAATTAGAATGGATCGTGTGAAAGAATTAGAATGGATTGTATGAATGAATTAGAATGGATCGTATGAATGAATTAGAATGGATCGTACGAAGGAATTAGAATGAATCGTACGAATGAATTAGAATGGATCGTAAGAATGAATTAGAATGGGTCGTGCGAATGAATTAGAATGGATCGTACGAATGAATTAGAATGGATCGTGCGAATGAATTAGAATGGATCGTACGAATGAATTAGAATGGATCATATGAATGAATTAGAATAGATTGTATGAATGAATTAGAATGTATCATACAAATGAGTAAGAATGGATCGTACGAATGAAATAGAATGGATTGTACGAATGAATTAGAATGGATCGAATGAATGAATTAGAATGGATCGTATGAATGAATTAGAATGGATCATACGAATGAGTAAGAATGGATCGTACGAATGAATTAGAATGGATACATTTGTGCGAATGAATTAGAATGGATCATACGAATGAATTAGAATGGATCGTATGAATGAATTAGAATGGATTGTACGAATGAATTAGATTGGATCGTATGAATGAATTAGAATGGATCGTGCGAATGAGTAAGAATGGATCGTACGAATGAAATAGAATGGATCGTACGAATGAATTAGAATGGATCGTGCGAATGAATTAGAATAGATCGTACGAATGAATTAGAATAGATTGTGCAAATGAATTAGAATGGATCGTGCGAATTAGAATTAGAATGGATCGTACGAATGAATTAGAATAGATTTTGCGAATGAATTAGAATGGATCGTACGAATGAATTAGAATGGATACATTCGTACGAAAGAATTAGAATGGATCGTATAAATGAATTAGAATGGATCGTACATATGAATTAGAATGGATACATTCATGGGAATGAATAAGAATGGATCGTACAAAGGAATTAGAATGGATCGTGTGAATTAGAATGGATCGTACGAATGAATTAAAATGGATACATTCGTGCGAATGAATTAGAATAAAGGAATTAGAATGGATCGTGCGAATGAATAAGAATGGATCGTACGAAGGAATTAGAATGGATCGTACGAATGAATTAGAATGGATACATTCGTGCGAATGAATTAGAATGGAACGTACGAATGAATTAGAATGGATCGTACGAATGAAATAGAATGGATTGTACGAATGAATTAGAATGGATACATTCGTGCGAATGAATTAGAATGGATCGTACGAATGAGTAAGAATGGATCGTACGTATGAAATAGAATGGATTGTACGAAGGAATTAGAATGGATACATTCTTGCGAATGAATTAGAATGGATCGTACGAATGAGTAAGAATGGATCATACGAATAAAATAGAATAGATCGTACGAATGATTTAGAATGGATCGTGCTAATGAATTAGAATTGATCGTACGAATGAATTAGAATAGATTGTGCGAATGAATTAGAATGGATCGTACGAATGAACTAAAATGGATCGTACGAATGAATTAGATTGGATCGTACATTCTAATTCCTTCGTACGATCTATTCTAATTCCTTCGTACGAATTAGAATGGATCGTACGAAGGAATTAGAATGGATCGTACGAATGAATTAGAATGGATACATTCGTGCGAATGAATTAGAATGGATCGTATGAATGAATTAGATAGGATCGTATGAATGAATTAGAATGGATCGTGCGAATGAATTAGATTGGATCGTATGTATGAATTAGATTGGATCGTATTAATGAATTAGAATGGATCGTACGAAGGAATTTGAATGGATCGTACGAATGAATTAGAATGTATATATTCGTGCAAATGAATTAGAATGGATCACATGAATGAATTAGAATGGATCGTACGAATGAATTAGAATGGATACATTCGTGCGAATGAATTAGAATGGATCATACGAATGAGTAAGAATGGATCGTACGAATGAATTAGAATGAATCGTACGAATGAATTAGAATGGATACATTTGTGCGAATGAATTAGAATGGATCGTACGAAGGAATTAGAATGGATCGTACGAATGAATTAGAATGGATATATTCGTGCAAATGAATTAGAATGGATCGTACGAATGAGTAAGAATGGATCGTACGAATGAAATAGAATGGATCGTACGAATGAATTAGAATGGATAAATTCATGCGAATGGATTAGAATGGATCGTATGAATGAATTAGAATGGATCGTGCGAATGAATTAGAATAGATTGTGCGAATGAATTAGAATGGTGCGAATGAATTAGAATGGATCGTACGAATGAATTAGAATGGATCGTACGAATGAATTAGAATGGATACATACGAATGAATTAGAATGGATCGTATGAATGAATTAGATTGGATCGTATGAATGAATTAGAATGGATCGTCCGTCGTACGAATGAATTAGAATGGATCGTATGAATGAATTAGATTGGATCGTATTAATGAATTAGAATGGATCGTGCGAATGAATTAGAATGGATCGTACGAATGAATTAGAATGGATCGTATGAATGAATTAGAATGGATACATACGAATGAATTAGAATGGATCGTATGAATGAATTAGATTGGATCGTATGAATGAATTAGAATGGATCGTGCGTCATACGAATGAATTAGAATGGATCATATGAATGAATTAGATTGGATCGTATTAATGAATTAGAATGGATCGTGCGAATGAATTAGAATGGATCGTACGAATGAATTAGAATAGATCGTATCAATGAATTAGAATGGATAAATACGAATGAATTAGAATGGATCGTATGAATGAATTAGATTGGATCGTATGAATGAATTAGAATTGATCGTGCGTCGAACGAATGAATTAGAATGGATCGTATGAATGAATTAGATTGGATCGTATTAATGAATTAGAATGGATCGTGCGAATGAATTAGAATGGATCGTACGAATGAATTAGAATGGATCGTATGAATGAATTAGAATGGATACATACGAATGAATTAGAATGGACCGTATGAATGAATTAGATTGGATCGTATGAATGAATTAGAATGGATCGTGCGTCGTACGAATGAATTAGAATGGATCGTATGAATGAATTAGATTGGATCGTATTAATGAATTAGAATGGATTGTGCGAATGAATTAGAATGGATCGTACGAATTAATTAGAATGGATCGTATGAATGAATTCGAATGGATACATACAAATAAATTAGAATGGATCGTATGAATGAATTAGATTGGATCGTATGAATGAATTAGAATGGATCGTGCGTCGTACGAATGAATTAGAATGGATCGTATGAATGAATTAGATTGGATCGTATTAATGAATTAGAATGGATCGTACAAATGAATTAGAATGGATCGTATGAATGAATTAGAATGGATACATACGAATGAATTAGAATGGATCGTATGAATGAATTAGATTGGATCGTATGAATGAATTAGAATGGATCGTGCGTCGTACGAATGAATTAGAATGGATCGTATGAATGAATTAGATTGGATCGTATTAATGAATTAGAATGGATCGTGCGAATGAATTAGAATGGATCGTACGAATGAATTAGAATGGATACATACGAATGAATTAGAATGGATCGTATGAATGAATTAGAATGGATCATGCGAATGAATTAGAATGGATCGTATGAATGAATTAGAATGGATCGTACGAATGAATTAGAATGGATCGTACGAAGGAATTAGAATGGATCGTATGAATGAATTAGATTGGATCGTACGCACGAATGTATCCATTCTAATTCATTCGTACGATCCATTCTAATTCCTTCGTACGAATGTATCCACTCTAATTCATTCGTACGATCTGTTGGGGGTAGCTGAAATCCGTCCAGGAGTTGGCCCTTACCCGTATGAGCTCGCCTCCTAGCTTGCCCAGAGCCCGCCCCTAGCTCCACTCGCTCGACACCAGTTCGCTTTTGACTGCGGATCTCATAGACCCCAGGATTCCAAGGGATGGGGAACTCGCCCAGGAGCTCGCCCCCCCCCCCCCCCCCCCCCGTGCTCACCAAATCATCTTGACGGGGAGCGAGATCCACATTGGGCTGGAGGGGCCTTAGGCTAAGAGCTCACTCAGAAGCTCGCCTAAAGCTCGCTCAGGAGCTCGCCGAGCTCGCCTAAGCTCGCTCAGGAGCTCGCCTAAGCTTGCCTAGGAGCTCGCCAAACTCGCGCAAGAGCTCGCCAAGCTTGCACGAGAATTCGCCTGTAGTGGCAGCGGGAGTTAGACCGTCATGCATACAAAGATACCAGCACCACAAACGCCCCCAGCTCGCGCAGGAGTTCGCCCATGCTCGCGCAAGAGCTCGCCCATGCTCGCGCAGGAGCTCGCCCAAGCTCGCTAAAACTCCCCTGTCTATCGAAGAGGTCGTTCCGGTGAGGTCCGACTCTTGATAGATGTGGAAGAGAAGCTGGAGCAACGGAGGGCAAGCTCGCCCTGGCTTCCCACCGGAGGTCGCCCACAATGCCTGAAGGGCTACCAGGTGTCGAAACCCCACAGAGGCTACGTGGACGAACGTCCATGGAAGCCCGCCTGAGTCAGTTTGGAGATCTCCCAGACTTAAACATTCCAGAATAGCCACCTGGCAGCGACAAGAAAGATGCTCTCCCCCACTCAAAACCGCTTGGCAGGCGTGAGTTCCAAAGAATGTCAGAGGCCCACGCGAGCCAGAACGTGGGGGTCTAGAAGGTGCCAGAAGAAGCGGCTAGGTGTTGCATCCCGGTAGGTTGCAAAGGGCTATAAAGGTGCCACCCTCGGCTCCAAAGTAAAGGTTCGAAACCCTTTTCCCTACCACTTTGGTATACAACAGCTCGCCGTTATGCACCTGTGACTGACTTGAGCGTCGGAGGGTCTGCGCTCCTAAGGGAGCCGGCCGTTCTCACGCCTTTTCTTTGTCTTGCAGGCAGCCCGCACGGAACACAGCAAAAAATCCCCCAAACATTTGGCGCCGTCTGTGGGATCCTTCGACTGGGTCCTGTGAGAACGCCCACAACTATACGGATGAACGCCGGGGGCTCTCGTAACCCAAAGATGGCTCCGGCGACAAGGGGACGCAGGCGACCAAGGACCCGTGCGAGGTCTGCGCGTAGCGAACCTCCTGTTGAGACCCCCCAGCCTCATGTCCCGCTCAGTGACCAGCTCCTGTTGGAGATGTTGGCCACCCAGCGGGCCATGATGGAGGAACTGACGCGACTGCGTCAGGTTCCGGCGGCCAGCCGACGGTCCGGGCTGGCGAAGACTGCATCTCCGGCGAGACCACCAGCTTCAACGTCGCGCCCGCCCATGACCATTCCGGCTCGGCAGGTTTCCCATCCGGAACCCCCGGTCGAGAGAGCGGTCGGGCGCGGGGTGCCGGAAACCCCGCTTACGAGGTTGCAGAAGCTAGTAACCCAACGGTCTAGCAACCAGGCGACCTCGCGGGCGACCGTCCCTCGCCGCCGTAGCCGGAGCACCGATTCTGACGAGTCGGAGGCAAGGTCTCTAGAGCGGGATCGCGACCCGCGCCATCGGCGACGAGGGAATGAGCCCGCGGTGGCTATACCTTCCGAATCTCGAGAGGCAGCGGCCTCCCACAGACCAACCGCCACGCTGAAGGAATCCGCGGGCGAATATGGGGGAAAATCTTCGTGCCGACTCGAAGACCTCACCTCACCAGTCAATCGAAGTTGACGTCGAAGAGATCGTTGTTTGATCTATCGATTGGAGTTGTAGTTTTTGATATGCTAACAGAGAAGCAACCAGAGAGAATTGACACGAGAAGTGATCTCGGAGTTCAGCCGAAGCCTACGTCTCCGTGCTATAGGGAGCAACCCGAATTCACTAACACTTGTTTCGAAGTGACCTCGACAGGCCGAGTGTCACTGAAGTTTCTTCGACTTGTTCAAAGACAAGAAGAAGATCAGGGTGAGGTAGAGGGTAAGAGGAGATAGAGGTTTCTGAGACAGATATCAGAGGATGGCACTGATCTGTTTTCAGAGCTCTGGTTTGAGTTCTGGAGTTTCAGGTTTTGAAAATCCGATCCTTTTACATTCGAAGGCTCTGCTATTTATAGACTTCCCGGGGAGGAATTTCGGGGCAAATGGCGGTTTCTGCTGCCGTATCTGGGGATCCTCCAGGTAAAGCTGGTGGACCCTGCTATCGTCTCCTGGGGGGATTCCACAGGCTCTTGGGCCCACCAGGCAGGGTCGGTGGGTCCCGCTGCAGTCTTCGGGGGCCCACCAGGCAGGGCCGGTGGGTCCCGCTGTGGTACTCGGGGGCCCACCAGGCAGGGCCGGTGGGTCCCGCTGTAGTACTCGGGGGCCCATCAGGCAGGGCCGGTGGGTCCCGCTGTAGTCTTCGGGGGCCCACCAGGCAGGGCCGGTGGGTCCCGCTGTGGTACTCGGGGGCCCACCAGGTAGGGCCGGTGGGTCCCGCTGTAGTCTTCGGGGGCCCACTAGGCAGGGCCGGTGGGTCCCGCTGTTTTGCATACTTCTTGCCAAAATTTGCACCCACAGTTACCCCCTCCAAGTTAGCTAGAGTTCGTTCTGGCTGGCTTGGATTTGGTGCAAAAAAACAGCAACCCCCTGTCGCAAAAAGGCACGAAGAAGCTTGTCGAATGTTAGCATAAAAAAGACTGATCGATCAATTTTGACCGATCGGTTAATTTTGGCCGATCGGTCAAGTTTGACCGATCGGTCAATTTTGACCGATCGGTCAAATTCAACCGGTCAAGGATTGGGTGATCGGTCAAAAAACATGGTTTTTTGACCGATCCAGTAGAAAATCGATCGATCGGTTGATTTTGACCGATCAGTCAAGTTTGATCGATCGGTTAAAATCAGCCGGTCAAGGTTTGGGTGATCGGCAAAAAACCTTTGTTTTTTGCCAGATCCAGTAGAAAATCGACTGATCGGTTGATTTTGACCGATCGGTTAAAATCAGCCGGTCAAGGTTTGGGTGATCGGCAAAAAACCTTAGTTTTTTGCCAGATCCAGTAGAAAATCGACTGATCGGTTGATTTTGACCGATCGGTTAAAATCAGCCGGTCAAGGTTTGGGTGATCGGCAAAAAACCTTAGTTTTTTGCCAGATCCCGTAGAAAATCGACCGATCGGTTGATTTTGACCGATCGGTCAAGTTTGACCGATCGGTTAAAATCAGCCGGTCAAGGTTTGGGTGATCGGCAAAAAACCTTAGTTTTTTGCCAGATCCCGTAGAAAATCGACCGATCAGTTGATTTTGACCGATCGGTTAAAATTAGCCGGTCAAGGTTTGGGTGATCGGCAAAAAACCTTAGTTTTTTGCCAGATCCAGTAGAAAATCGACCGATCGGTTAATTTTGACCGATCGGTTAAAATCAGCCGGTCAAGGTTTGGGTGATCGGCAAAAAACCTTAGTTTTTTGCCAGATCCAGTAGAAAATCGACCGATCGGTTGATTTAGACCGATCGGTCAAGTTTGACCGATCGGTTAAAATCAGCCGGTCAAGGTTTGGGTGATCAGCAAAAACCCTTAGTTTTTTGCCAGATCCAGTAGAAAATCGACCGATCGGTTGATTTTGACCGATCGGTCAATTTTGACCGATTGGTTAAAATTTGCCGGTCAGGTCAAAGTCTTGAACCTGTACTTTTGAGGGAGTGGTATAGCTTGTTCTTCTCCTTTGATCTTCGGCAGAGTCTTGAATATTGATGGAGTTCGATTTTTTCTGCTTTGAATCTTCGGTTTGCCTGAATGTAGCTTTGAACCGGCGGTCCGGTTCACTCAGACCGGTGGTTTGCTTGGACCGGTGGCTAGTCTGGATCGGTGGTCTGATGCTTCGTCTGGTCCCGACTGTTCGCCTGGTTTTGCGCTTGCTATGGATGGATGCCACGTGTACCTACAAAAACACGTGATTTGATATGGTGATGACACGTGTTATCTTAATTTGTGTGTCTGACTTCCTCAGAATACTTAAGCTTCTCTGGCTGTCATTTTCGCCTCACGCTTTCAAAATTTTTTTCGAAGTCCAGACTCTTTTGCTTCGGATTCCTTATTCTCTGCTCTCGCTCGATCGGTCAAATGGCCTCCTCCGAAAACTCAAAGAAGATGATCGCGGTCCCCTCGAAGAGGAAGAGGAAGGAGATTGCTGAAGAATCATCCCCTCCTAAAGGTCGTGGCAAGGGCAAGGCAGTGTTGGTGGAGTTGGGCCAACTGGGCAAAAGGCATCAAGGAGTAGGGTTTGCTTCAGCGCCATCGAGGCCGGAGCACATCCCGAAGGTAAAATTTGTCATGGGCCCCTTGCTGCCTCTGGCTGAAGAGCCTGCCTACATCTACAACACAGGTGGCGAGTTTACTGACAAGAAGAGGGAGAAGTGGCAAAGTCTGTTGGCATGCTTCTCAGAGGGGACGATCCGGCCTTCGCTGTCTGGTATTCAAGCTGGCTTTGGCATCGACAAGCAAACCGTGTTTGTGAACGTTGCCAGCAATGAACAGGTGATGGGGACTGTGGTCTCCGTGGGTCAGCTGAACTGCGGACTTCGTCTTCCGCTGCTGCCGTTTGCCGCGAGGTTGCTAAACACCTCCGGCCTTTGCCCAGGACAGATCACTGGCAACGCATGGAGGATAATCTATGCCTTCTGCCGTGTAGAGTCTGATTTTCAGAAGGAGCTGAGGGAGTGCTACTCCAGCATTCCAGATGACGAAGAGGCCCGGATCGAACTGGGTTACTTCTTCTTCCACTACCGATGGGTTTCAAGGAAAGACAGTCCTTTCTTCAACCTCACAGGAGTTTCTGCTCTATGCCCTCTCACCGACACAGTTGCCTCTGACAAGCTGTACACAGAGTGGCCGCTCTCAGTGGCTGGTGCCTGGACGCCACTCTCAGTGCCTGAGACTCCTCGCGCTGAGGTTAACAAGGAGATCAAACTGTACTACGCAGGAGGAGAGTTGGCGTGGCCTTCGGAGAGGGTTGGGGCCATCGACAACCTGTTTCTCGAGTTGACCTGTGGTACCAGGTCCTGGAAGCAGTTTTCAAACTGCCCAGTAAGGTATGGTAAGGCTAATCTTCTTCACCGATCGCAGGCCAGATACGAAGACAATGAGGTCTTGTACTCAGACTACGAGGAGGATCCTCAGTCTGGTAAGATCATCAGAAAGGTTAGGATCGAGTAGAAGGTCTATGGTGCAAGGCGCCGATTGCCCACCTCTGAGGAAAAGCTGGTGATACAGAGAGGCCCAGCGAAGAAGAAAAGGAAAATCCTCGTCAAGCAGAATGAAGAAGAGGATCAAGAAAAGAAGGATGAAGATGAAGAAGAAGAGGAAGAAGAAAAGAAGAAGGAAGATGAGGAAGAAGAAGAAGAAGAGACAGAAAACGGTAGCAATGGCAACGACGGTGATGATGAGGACGAGGAGGATGGGGGTGGTGAGGATGATCTTCCTCCCACCCCCACTGATGGAGGCGAGGGAAACGGGGGTGGTGAGGAAGAAATTCCTCCCACCCCCATTGATGGTGACCAAGAACAGGGGGGTGGTGGGGATGAACTTCCTCTCACCCCCACTGGTGGTGACCAAGAACAGGGGGGTGGTGGGGATGAACTTCCTCTCACCCCCACTGGTGGTGCAGAAGAGGAAGATTCTCTTCCTATCCTCATCGACGAGGCTAAAGCCCGTCGAATGGAGGGAGTCATGGACATGGAGGGCGAAGGCCACAAGGTGGTTCCCGCCTACCACTTCGACGATTTGAAGAAGCGCCCGGTGCGTTTCAAAATCAAGTTCTCAGGGAGTGGTGGGGTTGGAAGCAACCCCACACCCCTCGACCAACTTCCTCCAGTCACTCCCCGCATCGAAGGAGCAACTACAAGTGGGGGTCTGGAGGTCGAACAACCCCCACCTCCTCATCGCTCTTTGGCCGATGAGGTGGCTTCTCTCATGGCTGGACTTCATCAGCCAGGCGGGCAGCAAGAGGAAGGGGGTGTCTCACCTCCCCAGGGTGCTCCCTCTCCTATTCACTTGGAGAGGGAGAGCCGTGTGGGCGATGGGGCTCCCCCACTCCAGCCAGAACCCCAGCCAGAACCAACTTCCACCAAGGAGAAGTCGACCCCTCGGGGTAAGAGCTCCGACCGTGGCAAGGGAAAGGCTCCTCGAGTCGATGTCTCAGGTGCTTGCCATAATTTTGCCTTGATTGACTTGTCTTCGAAGTTTATATTTATTCTAACTCTTTTGAAGTTTTGTTCAATTTGCAGGGACTCCTGCGGGCACGACTTCGCTTTTGAGAGATTTGGGTGAGGTTGACATCAACCACCCAACTCCCGAGATCCGAAAACTCTGCAACCTTCCGGGGGCCCCGTTTGAGGAAGCCTTTCATAGGCTTGAAGTGGTGGTAAGTGCACTTGCTTGAACTGTCTTTTGAACTGAATCTTTTAATATACTTCTATCATTTCTTGTTTGTTCTTCGCAGAACTCAGCGGTTCTGAAATTTGGCACAAAGCTCTTCAAGAAGTACGGAGAGCGAGAGGCTTCAGCTGAAGTCTCTCGCCTAACGGCTGAATTGGAAGCTGCCCACGAGGAAAAGGATAAGCTGAGGGATCTTCTATCCTCCAAGAAGGAGGCTTTGAAAGCCAAAATCGAGGCTTTTCGCAAGGAGAAACTCGAAAGCAAGGGCTGGCAGAACGGCTTCGAAGCCCGGGGTCACGAGCTCGAGGAGTTGAGGAATCAATTTTTCAAGATCGAGAACTTGTCCTTCGATCGCGTGGCTCAAATAAAGGAGTTGGAGGCTGAACTTGCTGCAAGAGATGCCGCTTTTGCTGCTAAGGAGAGAGCCTCAGCTGCGAAGGAGGAGGCCCTCAACAAGGAGCTGGAGCAAATGCGCACTGAATGCGCGAGTTACAGGGAGACGACGGAGAAGGCGGTGGAGGCGCTCAGGGTCCACGCTAGCAGCGTTCGATCGTCTAAGGCTTCTGTGGCGAGTAAAGCTCGAGGCGGATCCGAAGGAGAGAAGTCGCGCGCTCCCAGTGTGGCTAAACCCTGATGTACTTCTACCTTCTTCTTTGTTGTTGCACTTGTAAACTCTTGATATGTAACAACTTACTCCTGTACTTAGCCAATTTTTGATAATAGAAATCTCTTTGGTGTTTGAAATTGAATGTCTTGTGTTGAACTCTTTGAATGATGTATTCTGGATAATCTTGGAACGCTTGAAGGTACATGAAGGTACATACACTTGAATGTAAGGGGCCGAGTCGCAACTCGATCACCCAAACTGTTGAGTAACTTGAAAATTGAAGGTTGTGTTGTAGCACAACTTGAAATCGTTAACATTTGTATGTGAGGGGTTGAGTCGCAACTCAAGCACCCAAACTTGTTAGACGATATTAAAATTGAGAGTCATTTAACGTTTGCACGTAAGGGGTAGCGTCGCAACATAAACTTCCAAACTTGTTAAATGACCAGTGACTTGAAGGTTGTGTTGTAGCACAACCCGAAACCGTTTAACATCTGCCTGTAAGGGGTCGAGTTGCAACTCAAGCACCCAAACTTGTTAAACGACCTAGCAATTTGAATGCTGATAGCTTTGAACTTGAATGTAGTTAATTTGAAACTTCTCCAGCATTTGAATCGAGAAGATGAATATTTGAAAGCAATCTTTATTCAGCTTGGAATTTCCACTTAGAATAGAGCATTTTGAGATATCTAGCTTTCCAAGCTCGTGGCAGTCGATAGGATCCTTTGCTTTCTCCTGATTCGACCATGTATGGAATTTCCCAGTTGGGAGCAAGTTTCCCGATGCTGTGTCCTCTGGCAATACGAATGGTTGCTTGAAAGTTGACCATCTCTAACCCCCAGATCTTTCAATATCGAGGGAGATATTCACTATCGATGTTTGACAGAATGATCTTGCCTGCCTTTGACAAATTCTTGGAGATGTCCTATACGTAGCAGATCTTCCAAATGATACCTTAGCCGGTGGCATTGATCGGTAGAATGGCCATGACTGCGATGGAAATCACAGTAGACTGTTTTGTCTGCAGTGAACTTGGTGTCGGGCTGCAGTGGATTAGGCCATCGAAGGAACTCTTCGTGCTGAATGCGATCGAGGATTTGCTCGATTGGTAGATTCCACTCGGTGAAAGTGGTCTTCTTTGAAGGAGATCGGCGTCCATCGCTTCTTGACCGCTTGTTGGCTGGAGGAGCTGCTGCCTCAGTGTTGTGAGCTTTGGCAGCATACTTGGGAGCTTCTCTTTCCGCCGGTCTTCGCTTTGTTTCTCGCCCTTTGCGAGCAACTTGATCATCTTCAACTTCAATCTCCCTTTGGATTCGATCGAACATAGCACCCAGAGATGGAGGGGGATTGCGGATGAAGTCATTGTAGATGTGTAGATCGAAGCGGAGGGCGTTCTGGAAAGCCAACATGATGGCTTCATCATCCAGATGTCTTCCGGAGAGAGCAGCATGCTTGTTGCGAAATCTCCTTGTGAAATTGCGGAGAGTTTCATCAGCACCCATCCTTAGCCGATAGAGGGAGTCGAGTTTCTTCTCTGGCTTCAGATTGAGTTGATAGTGCTGCACAAAGAGGTTAGCCAAAACACCGAACTGGGTGATGGACCTAGCTCGGAGATTGTGATACCAGTCGAGTGATGGCTCATCGAGACTTCCAGCAAAAGTGCGACAAAGCACGTTGTTCTCTTCTTCGTGTGGTGTCAAAGCTTGCTTGAAGGCAAGGATATGGAGAGTCGGATCTCCTTTGATGCAGTTGAATTTGGGGAGGATAGGAGTTCTCCATCCCCTTGGGAATGTTGACTCGAAGAGACTTCGATGGAGAGGTCCGGCGGAGGAATATCCATCTCTACGACTGTATCCTCGACCTGGATGTAGATCGAGAGGTAGAATCGAGAGGTCTTGTTCAGGCCTCTGAATATCAGCAGGTTGAAGTCGATGGCGAAGGTCCGATCCAAGTCCACGTTGAAGTGGAATGGAAGGGGAGACTTTACTCTTTGAAGGAGCGCCTTTCATTTGGTGCTTTCTTTGTATGTTGAGCTTTGAAGGTGCCCTCTTGTCGCAGTTGCGACCAGAAGATGATTGGGAGGACTCGTCGTCGAGGCGGTCCCAAACATTTTGCTTCCAGGGGGCAGCAGAGGGAGTTGGGTCGCGTCGAATCCTCTCGAGGGCAGCAGTGTCCATTGACCTCTGTTGCTCGGAGTGGATTGAATGTCGAGGAAGATCGACCCTCTCGCTTGCAGAGGGAATAGGTAGAGCGATCCCAGCCTCGGAAGCTGCTTTCTTAAGAGCATCCCTCTCAGTGGTGAGAGTAGCATTTTGCTTCGCCAATTGGAGCAGTTGGAAGTCGACCGCAGAAATTTGGTAGGTCGATGGAGGGTCTTCAGCAGGAGCGGGGACTGTTTGCCCAATTGATTGCCGGGCAGGATGGGCGATCGGTCGATCGACAGATCTTCCGCTCCCCGAGCGAACCCCCATCTCAGGAACAGCAAGGGTCTGTCCGAAGTTGAGCCTTTGACTCATTGATCGAGTCTCAGGACGAGCTTGTTGTTGAGTTTTACTTCCTTCTGGTTGACCCTGGTGTTTCATCCTCGCCATTCAGAGAGCGAAAGGTGCAACGAGAGTGCCGACGTCCGATCAGTTGTCTGATCAGCCGAGGGGGCGAGGAAGTTTGACTATCAAGATCGGTTGTATGCTCAACCGATCAAGTAGTAGCGGAGAGCTCGACTTTTTGCTCGGATCCCACAGACGGCACCAAACTGTGGGGGAAAATCTTCGTTCCGACCCGAAGACCTCACCTCACCAGTCAATCGAAGTTGAAGTCGAAGAGATCGTTGTTTGATCTATCGATTGGAGTTGTAGCTTTTGATATGCTAACAGAGAAGCAACCAGAGAGAATTGACACGAGAAGTGATCTCGGAGTTCAGCCGAAGCCTACGTCTCCGTGGTATAGGGAGCAACCCGAATTCACTAACACTTGTTTCGAAGTGACCTCGACAGGCCGAGTGTCACTGAAGTTTCTTCGACTTGTTCAAAGACAAGAAGAAGATCAGGGTGAGGTAGAGGGTAAGAGGAGATAGAGGTTTCTGAGACAGATATCAGAGGATGGCACTGATCTGTTTTCAGAGCTCTGGTTTGAGTTCTGGAGTTTCAGGTTTTGAAAATCCGATCCTTTTACATTCGAAGGCTCTGCTATTTATAGACTTCCCGGGGAGGAATTCCGGGGCAAATGGCGGTTTCTGCTGCCGTATCTGGGGATCCTCCAGGTAAAGCTGGTGGACCCTGCTACCGTCTCCTGGGGGGATTCCACAGGCTCTTGGGCCCACCAGGCAGGGTCGGTGGGTCCTGCTGCAGTCTTCGGGGGCCCACCAGGCAGGGCCGGTGTGTCCCGCTGTAGTACTCGGGGGCCCACCAGGCAGGGCCGGTGGGTCCCGCTGTAGTACTCGGGGGCCCATCAGGCAGGGCCGGTGGGTCCCGCTGTAGTCTTCGAGGGCCCACCAGGCAGGGCCGGTGGGTCCCGCTGTGGTACTCGGGGGCCCACCAGGCAGGGCCGGTGGGTCCCGCTGTAGTCTTCGGGGGCCCACTAGGTAGGGCCGGTGGGTTCCGCTGTTTTGCATACTTCTTGCCAAAATTTGCACCCACAGCGAACAGCGAGGAGGCCGCCGAGCGGTAGCCCCCGAAGGTCGCCACGGGGTGGATCCGAACCCCCCTCGTGGGAGCCCGCACGGCCGCCTAGGACCTACGCAGCAGCCTCTGGGAGTTATCCCCAGGCACTGGCAGCGACCTAACGCGACGGTGGACCTGCTGGAGGACCTCGCCGCCCACGGGGGTAGCTCGCCCTTCACGAGCGAGGTGCACCAAGGAGGTTTCCCTCATCATTGGACCCCGCCTAAGTTTGTACTGTTCGATGGATCGCAAGATCCAGTCGACCATTTATTGGCTTACCGAAAGCTGTTATTTTTTCGGGACCAAGACCATGTCTTGTGCCGGGCTTTCCCGAGTAGCTTGACGGGCTCCGCGCTAAATTGGTTTCACAAACTGCCATCGGGCACCATTCCAGACTTCCCTACTCTCTCCAGACTATTTCTGGAGCAATACCGCTGCAACAGGCAGCCCCCGAAGAGGATTGAGTCTCTCTTCACCTTGGCCATGGGAGCCCGCGAAACCCTTCGAAGCTTCGCGACGCGCTTTCGAAGCGCCTACCTCGCTCTGGAGGATGCTGTCGGCCAAGATCGCACAACGGTGAGCGCTTTCCGGAACGCCCTCCCCGAGGGGAGCAAACTTCATAACGCGCTGGTGATCAAAGATCCTCGCACGATGGTTGAGCTCTTCGCCCTTGTCCAGCAGCACATCAAGCTCGAAGATGCGGTGTTAGACCGGAAGGGAATGGCAGTCGAGCAGCGACCACCCCCGGCTCTGCGACCTCTCGTCGTTAAGGCCTTGGAGAGGCGGGAGGTGCCACCGGCGGTACCTTTTCCCGGACCGCCCGCAGCTCCTGCCGTACAACCCGCTGAAGCCCCCGCGATGGTCGCTGGAAGGCCGGCGAACTGGCGCCTGCCTCCGGGACCCGGGGAGCGGGACTTCACCGTGCTAACCCACTCGCCAGGACAAGTCTTTCACCAAATTAGGAATGAGCCTTTCTTTCAATATCCACCCCCCCTGCAGGTCGGGGAGCCCGGCTCAACCGACAATTCGCGGTGGTGCGCTTTTCATCGCAGCCCCGGGCATCACACCAACAGATGCCGGGCTCTGAAGAACCACCTCGAGGACTTGGTCGCCCAAGGTCATTTGGAGCAGTTCATTTCGCCCCCAAGGAGATTGGAGGTGATACTGACGCGGGCTCCCCGGGAGGGAGATCGCCCGGGGCCTGCTGAGCCCGCTTTGCCTCCACCTCCCCCGGGAGGGCCGGCGGTCTGTCACACCATCAGCGGGCGCCTGAACGGCCCAAGATCCAGCAACGAGATTCGGCGACAAGTTAGAGAGATGGAGCGGGCTCAGAAGGTATTCTCCGTTTCTCTAACCCCTGTATTGCTCCAAACACCGAGGGTAGAAGCCCGAGACTTTATTTGGTTCTCGGAGGAGGACATGGCCGGGGTTGTTACCCCCCACAATGATCCCCTCGTCATACGCCTTATGATGGCGAACATCGAAGTAAGGCGGGTCCTGGTTGACCCAGGAAGTGCCGTAGACATCCTGTTCTTGTTGGCCTTCCAGCGAATGGGATTGAGACAAATCGATTTGTCTCCCTCAACGAGCTCGCTCACCGGTTTCACTGGCGAGGTCGCTAAGGTGGTAGGGGAGATAACCCTCACCGTAACGGCGGGCCCGGAGGTATGTCAAGTCCGTTTTGCGGTGGTGGATGGGCAGTCCGCTTTCAATGCCATCCTAGGGCGACCTTGGTTGAGGCAGATGAAAGCGGTGTCCTCGCCTAACCACCAGGCCCTCAAGTTTCCCACCAACGGAGGGGTCGTGGTCATTCGAGGAGACCAGGTCGCGGCTACTAGGTGCGAGCAGGATGTCTTTCACCTCGCAGACGTTGAGGTCACTGAGGCCAAGAGGCCTGCGCCCTCCTAGCAGTTAATGTCCACCTCGGGCGGGCTCCCTCAAAGCCCGAGAGAGGTCGCCTCGCTTAGATCCCCCACTTCACCCCCGGGTGGGAGCGGCGGGGATCTTGAGCTCGAGGAGAAAGGTCGCCTACCAGGGTCCCAGAGAAGAAGTTTTCCCATTGCCGAGCTATTGCAAGAGGTCAACATCGGTGGCGAGGACGGACTGAAGATCGTCCATCTCGGAACCTCGCTAACCAAGGGCGAGGTCTTGGCCTTGACCGACATACTCAGGGAATACTGTGACGTATTCGCCTGGAGCTTCGCGGACATGCCAGGGATTGACCCGGAGGTCGCCTGTCATCATCTGCACACCATGAAAGAATTCCCGCCGGTCAAGCAAAAAGCTCGGCACATACCTGCTGCGAAGTCAATTGCAGTGGCGGCGGAGATAGACAAGCTAGAGCGAGCTGGCTTTATACGCGAGGCGCACTTCCCCGAGTGGATCTCCAATATTGTGGCGGTGCCCAAGAAGAGCGGGGCGGTCAGAGTGTGCATTGATTTCTCCGACCTCAATAAAGCATGCCCGAAGGACGGTTTTCACCTTCCACGGATAGGCGCGCTGGTCAGCGGAGCTGTCGGGTTCCAGGCCCTGTCCTTCATGGATGGATATTCTGGGTATAACCAGATACCTCTCCACGTCGACGACCAAGAGAAGACCGCCTTCTATTTTGGGGCGGGCTACCAGAAGCTATTCTGCTATCGAGTGATGCCTTTTGGACTAAAGAACGCTGGAGCGACCTACCAAAGGTTAGTCACTCAGATGTTTAAAGATCAGATCGGCAGAAATGTCGAAGTCTATATAGACGACCTCCTGGTGAAAAGTCGAAAACGAGAGGGGCATGTCGCCGATCTCCGCGAAACCTTCGAAGTGTTGAGAAAGTACCAAATGAGGCTAAACCCGGCAAAGTGCGCATTCGGGGTGACTTCTGGGAAATTCCTAGGGTACCTGGTCACCCACAGGGGGATCGAGGCCGACCCTGGGCAAATCCGAGCACTTGTCGAAATGCCCGCGCCAAGAACCCGGCAGGAGGTCCAAAGGTTGAGCGGGCGAATCGCCGCGCTCAATCGGTTTATCTCCAAATCCTCAGATAATTGCCGACCTCTTTTTGAGCTACTACGAAAAGGTGCGAGCATTTGTTGGGATGAAAAGTGCGAGCTCGCTTTTCAAAAGATCAAGGACTATCTGGCGAGCCCGCCAATCCTAGCGGCACCCAAAGATGGCATCGAGCTTGGTGTATATCTCGCGGTTAAAGAGAATACGGTAAGCGGGGTCCTTGTTGTAGAAGAAGCAAAGGTGGAACGGCCTGTCTACTTTGTAAGCCACACAATGCTTCCAGCCGAGCTCCGGTATCGACCAATCGAGAAGGTCGCATTGGCCTTGGTCCTTACCGCGAGAAAGCTTCACCCCTACTTCTCGGCGCATACCGTCAAAGTCATCACGGAGCACCCTCTGAAGAGCGCGCTCTCCAGACCCTCGGTAGCTGGCAGGCTCTATCGATGGTCCACCGAGCTCGCCGCCTATGGTTTGGAGTATGTCCCTCGAGTTGCTGTCAAAGGGCAGGCTCTCGCCGATTTCTTGGCGGACTTCCCCATAGAAGAACCGGTCCAGTACCAGGAGGATGAGCCAACTGAGGCACACCCTGGGAAGGCGAGATTCTTGGACAACCAAGGCGAGCTTCCTCCAACTAAGCATTCAGAGATGGCGGGCTGGGAATTATTCGTCGATGGATCCTCCAACGCTTCGGGGGCCGGTATCGGGGTTGCACTGATCGCCCAGTCGATACTTCTTGAGAAATCAGTCCGGCTGGATTTCGCTGCAACCAACAACGAGGCAGAATATGAGGCACTGGTCGCCGGACTAGAGCTCGCCCAAGAAGTAGGCGCCAAACGGTTAAAGGTTTTCAGCGATTCCCAGTTGATCATTTGTCAAATCAATGGGGACTATGCCTCCCGGGATGCACGAATGGCGGGCTACATGGATTTGGTAAAAGGAAAGGCCGCAGAGTTCGAAAAGATATCCTTCGAGCAAATTCCTCGAGCCGATAATAGGCGAGCTGATGCTTTGGCAAACGCTGCCTCCCTGCTGGGAACATCAGAAGCTCGCCAGATTCTCATCGAGGTCCAAAATCAGTCTCGACTCCGATTGGTAGAGCCCGCTGTTAACCAAGTCTCTGCCGGCGTATCGCCCGGCGGGTGGATCGCTCCCATTCTTCGTTTTTTCCAGAGGGCGAGCTTCCAGAGGATAGAGAGGAAGCACGGCGAGTGGAGAAATGCGCTGGTCGCTATCTCATTCGCTGGGATCGCCTCTTTCGAAGATCTTTTGGCGGGCCAAATCTTTGTTGCATCGAGAGCCCGGAGACCGAAGAAGTTTTGAATTGCCTTCACTCTGGCGAGCTAGGAAACCACGCTGGTGGGCGATCTCTAGCTGTGAAAGTACGGAGGCAAGGATACTGGTGGCCCACTCTGGAGCAAGACGCCTTGAAGGTCGCACAAAGCTGCATCCAATGCCAGAAGCACGCCACGACAAATCATATGCCCGCAGAGGAACTTCATCCTCTGGCGAGCCCCTGGCCGTTTCAACAGTGGGGGCTAGATATTGTGGGACCTTTCCCCATATCAGCCCGGCAAAGGAAGTTTATCTTAGTGGCTACGGACTACTTCACCAAATGGGTGAAAGTGGTCCCGCTAGCTAAGATAGGTGAGAAGCAAGTGAGAGACTTCATTTGGAAGAATATTTTCTGTCGTTTCGGGCTGCCCCGAGTACTCATCACCGACAATGGTCGCCAGTTCGACAATCGCTTGATCAGAAGCTTTTGCGTTGAATATGGGGTCGACCTAAGGTTCTCGTCCCCAAGGTACCCTCAAAGCAACGGGCAGGCCGAAGCTACGAATCGTGTAATCCTAGACAACCTCAAGAAAAGGCTGGAAGGGAAAAAAGGATTGTGGGAGCAGGAGCTCGATGGAGTCTTGTGGGCCTATCGCACTACTCCACGTCGCTCAACTAATGAGTCCCCTTTCAGTCTCACTTTTGGTTGCGAAGCCGTGCTACCAATAGAAGCCGAGCTGCCCACTGAAAGAAGGCTTGCGTCGGAGGAGGTCGACAACGACAAACTGCTCGTCGACTCCCTCGATCAGCTCGAAGAAAGACGAGAGCGCGCAAATCTACACCTCGCCGGATACAGACAAGAAATGAAGCGCGCATATGACAAAAGAGTCCGCCATCGGGCATTCAAGGCTGGTGACATGGTAATGAGAAAGGTGTTCGCAAACACGCAAGAGCCTAATGCAGGAAAGCTCACGGCGAACTGGGAAGGCCCCTATATAGTACATGAAGCAGGAAGCTCCGGGGCTTACCGGTTGATGACCGCCAAAGGCGACCTGTTAAAGCGACCTTGGAATGCTTTGCACCTTCGCAAGTTTTATGCATAAGACCAAGGAATTTTGTAAATCATCTTCTAAAGAAGTTATGAATGAACGATGGAGGTTTCAACAAAGAATTTAACTCGGAAGCTCGGCACAGCGAGAGCCCACATGATCTATAAAGTGTAGTCCGCCGTTGTGCGGACTTAAAGCAAGACCAGGATCCTCAGAGGCAGCCAGTGGGCGACCTTGAGCTTCCCGGGGCAGTCCGCCGTTGTGCGGACTTAAAGCAAGACCGGGATCCTCAGAGGCAGCCAGTGGGCGACCTTAAGCTTCCCGGGGCAGTCCGCCGTTGTGCGGACTTAAAGCAAGACCGGGATCCTCAGAGGCAGCCAGTGGGCGACCTTGAGCTTCCCGGGGCAGTCCGTCGTTGTGCGGACTTAAAGCAAGACCGGGATCCTCAGAGGCAGCCAGTGGGCGACCTTGAGGCAGCCAGTGGGCGACCTTGAGCTTCCCGGGGCAGTCCGCCGTTGTGCGGACTTAAAGTAAGAACGGGATCCTCAGAGGCGGCCAGTGGGCGACCTTGAGATTCCTAGGGCAAGTCTGCTGAACAGGATCATTGAGGGAAATTAACCGGGCAGGGGGCAGCTAGCACTTATTAGTTTCTTTCAAAAATAAAATGGTTTTAAGTCTCTGAGTGTAGGGAAGTTTTTGAAGACATTTGGTTCGCTTATCGTTTTCCGAGCTCAGAGACTTTATTGAGTTTTAGCGAGCATGCCGAGTTTTTCGTTTGCATATACTTTAAAATAAAAAGGTTGAATCGAATTGGCTGCCTCGCCCGGGGTATCACTCTCGAGATCGCTGCGAAAGTCCTAAAGTGGACTCATGAGCGGACTCGCAGAAAGAAAAGAAACACAAAAGAGTACACAAAGGCGAACTCAGAAATATTCTATTCATCGCATTTATCATAAAAAACTACAACAGGGTTACAAAAAAATATAGCCTAGGCTGTGCCCGCGCCAGCGCCCTCGTCGTCGCCGCGCTTCCTCTTCTTTGACCTTTCGGTCTTATACTTCTCGATGGCGTCCAGCGCGCCCTTCTTGAGAAGCTCGCCCAGCTGCAACTGGAGGCGCTCTCGCTGGGAGTTGAGGTCGCGGAGATATGCCTCCTTCAGCGCCGCGATCTCGTCTCGGGAGGCCACCACCTGGCTGCGGAGCTCGAGAATCTCTTTTTGGGCGGCCTCTTTGGCTTTGGTCGCCTCTTGTAGGTCCGCGAGGGCGTGGGCACGAGCGTCCTCGACCGAGGCTAGCCCCGTGGTGAGAGTGGCAGCCCGCTGGCGCAACTGGGCAACCTCCGTATCAACAGAGGTGGCCTGCTGGCGCAGCCGGTCCACCTCAGCTCGGAGATCGCCGGAGTGGTCCGCCTGGTGAAGATGGTGGATGTGCTCGTCTACTCTCCTCTCCGAGCTATGGAGAGTGTCATCGTAGAGGGCGATAGTATCCCCCGCCACACCAGCGACCTCATCGGCGAGAGCCCGGCTGACCCGCTCCACCTATGGCAAGGTAAAACAGTTAAAAGAGTTAGAAGAAAATTAGAACAGGAAAGGGATATAAGCCAAAGGAGTGGGAAGGTAATCTTACCTCGACGAGCCGGTTGATGAGGACGATGTAGGGAGTCTGGGCGAAAATGTTGCGCCCCAAGATCTCCCGCGTGTAGTAAGGGGCGCGCTCGGGGCCGCCTGAGGAGGAGCCCGCCTGGCTTCCCTCGATCGGAGCGGCTGGAGGAGGCGCCGCGGCGGCAGCATCAACGGGCTCAGGCACCGCGGGGGCCACGACCGGAGCGGCCTCAACCCCTTGGGCGCTGGGACCAGGGTCCGAGGCTTTCGAGCTGGAGCTCGGAAGATCGTCCAGGATGGTCCCCAGGTCCGGGGACCAGTAGACCAGCCCGCCCAGATCCTCCGGAAGGGCCGGAACCACGAGAGTCGTGGGCACAGGCGCGCTGGTAGCAGCGGGCGCGGGCGCGCTGGGAGCCGTGGGAGCAGGCGCACTGGCAGCAGCGGGCGCAGGCGCGCTGGCAGCAGCGGGCGCGGGCACGTTGGGAGCCGTGGGCGCGGGCGCACCGGAGGCAGAGGGCGCGGGCGCACCAGGAGCTGTGGGCTCGCTGGGAGCGACGGGCGTGCTAGGAGCATCGGGCACGCTGGCAGGCACGGGCGCGCTGGGAGCGGAGGGCGCGGGCGCGCTGAAAGCAGCAGCCGCGGACTCGGGTGCGGGCGCGTTGGAAGCAGCAGCCGCGGGCTCGGGCGCGCTGGAAGTGGCGGGCGCGGGCTCGGGCGCGGGCGGGCTGGGAGCAGAGGCCGCGGGCGCGGGCGCGCTGGGAGCAGGCACAGCCGGTGCCGGGGTCTTGCTCGGAGCGGGTGCAGGAGAGGCCGAGGTCGGCGACGCCGGTCCCTCGAAGGGTGGGGGAAGTCCCGCAGTTGCAGGCGCGGGCTCGCCACCCGAAGCCCGCTCCTCGTCATCAGAGCTGGAGGTCGTGCTGAGATCATCGGCTGATCCCAAGCCCGCCTCCGCGAGGGCGGCCTTCCTCCGCTCCTCGAGGACCTGTTGGAAGGCTTCGTGAGCCTCCCGAACAGTGTTGTCCTCTCCCGATGGGCGGGCTGAAGGAGTCTTCTTCTTCTTCGTTTTCTTCTGCGAGGCGCCCTCCTCTGGATTCATCACCGCAACAAACAAAGTCTTAGAGAGGTCACCTGGGAATCCGCGCATCAACACTTCAGCCATTGGGGATTCCACTTCCGCCATGCTGAGAAGAAGCTCGACGCGCGGATCCTCGGGCTCGACGAAAGAGATACGACGACGTCGAGGCTCTGGGATTGGGACCCTCGGAGGAAGAATAGAGAGGGAGGTCGCCTTAACTGGGGCTGCTTCGCGGGCTGGTGGCGGAGGCAGGGCGACGTCCTTCTCGCGAAGCATCTCGAGGGTGTCCTCGTCCGCGACCTTGATGGGGGAAGCCCTCTTTTTCCCCTTCTTCACCGAGGTCCCAGCCGCGGAGGTCCCAGGGGCTGCCGCAGAGGTCGAGCCAGCGCGGCGGGAGACCGTCGCCTTTTTGCGCATCACCTTCTGCCGGGTGGTGACGACGCCAGTCCGGAGATCCTTCCAGAGGAAGGAGAAGTCCGGAGCGAGGACTTTCTCGGGAGTTCGTCCCCCGAGGAAGTGCAAGATCGCGTCGTCGAGAGATGTCTCTCGAGCTGCGGTAATGCACTTCTTCCCCTTCGCCCGGTACTCCACGATCTCCTTGAAGACGGGAAGGGGCGGCCTACAGGGAAGAGCGGGGACGCCGGCGCAGGGACCCCGCCAGTCGCCGTCCACCACGAATGGATACTGTTTCCAGTACCTGTCCTTGTTCTCCACGGCGGAGAACGGGAGCAGCTCACCAGTGCGGCCAGTAAGGTAAAACTGGCCGCAGCCCACCTCGCTGAAGGCGGTCCCCAGCTTGAGGAACCATTTCTTCAGGAGGTAGGCGAGGGGGATCCTCACGTTGAGGGCTTCCTCAATTCGAGAAAGCCCATAGAGGATCCCCCACGAGTTTCCTGGAAGCTGAGCAGGGCATAAGCCCGCCAGCTCCAGTAGCTCGCTGGCGAGGTGGTTCAGGGGAAGCCGAAGCCCCGACCAAACCTGCCCCACGGAGACCGCCGTGCCGGAGAGCGGCCTCCCCGAGTGCAGGAAGGGCAGGATGGCGAGCTCCTGAGGGATGTTCGCCGTGGAGCGTAGGCTAGCAGGGACCGGCGCGCCGCTGATATCGTTGAACCAGACGACGGCGGGCTCCCTTGAGGGAACCTCCTCGGTGCTAGGTTCGCACACCGAGATGGGGGTAACATCGAGAGGTTCCCCCTGGGAGGATGCAGCAGCAGCAGCAGTAGAAGAGGAAGCAGCAGCAGAGGCCATGGAAGCAAAGGTCTAGGGTGAGCTGAAAGCATCTAAGGCGAGCTAAAAGCGAAGAAAGAAGGGAGAGCTGTTTTCACGCAGCGGTGAAAATCGCCCCCCGTCCCCTATTTATAGGCAGGCGAGAGGCAAGTGAATTGGGCCGCAGTTAATGCCCGAGCACGCCCAACGAGGCGACGTGACGGTTGTCGAAACGACAGCTCGCTTCTTTCCAATCGTCAAGTGCCACGTGGGCCACTCGTGGAAAAAGCTGTGCCGGCGCCGACACTATCATTTACTGACAGAAAGAGGAGCAAATGAGGAGGAGACACGTGTCTCACGCCGATCGGGATCTCATGATGAGATTCATTGTATCAACATCGAGCCTCGCACCGCATTTAAGATGAAGTGACCGTTGGAGATTTAGGGCGATACCCGGTCACAAGATCGCCCACGGTAGGCGCCCAAGCTCGCCCGAAGCAGACCCTGGCCGCGTGTGACAAGCTCGCACCGGAAGGAGATCGCTCGTGGCTGAAGCTCGCGGCCCGCCCAGCGTTTGTGAAATACTGGGAGTCAAAACTCTCGACGCAGATCGCCCACGGCAGGTGCCCAAGCTCGCCCGAAACAGCCCACAAGGTGGAGGTCGCCAATGACTGGCGCTCCCAATTTGACCAGCATGCGCAATAAGTCTCCTGAGCAAGCATCAAAGTCTCCTTGGTCGCTCCCTCAGGAGGGGGTAATGTTGGGGGTAGCTGAAATCCGTCCAGGAGTTGGCCCTTACCCGTATGAGCTCGCCTCCTAGCTCGCCCAGAGCCCGCCCCTAGCTCTACTCGCTCGACACCAGTTTGCTTTTGACTGCGGATCTCATAGACCCCAGGATTCCAAGGGATGGGGAACTCGCCCAGGAGCTCGCCCCCCCCCCCCCCCCCCCCCCCCGTGCTCACCAAATCATCTTGACGGGGAGCGAGATCCACATTGGGCCGGAGGGGCCTTAGGCTAAGAGCTCACTCAGAAGCTCGCCTAAAGCTCACTCAGGAGCTCGCCGAGCTCGCCTAAGCTCGCTCAGGAGCTCGCCTAAGCTCGCTCAGGAGCTTGCCTAAGCTCGCCCAGGAGCTCGCCAAACTCGCGCAAGAGCTCGCCAAGCTTGCACGAGAATTCGCCTGTAGTGGCAGCGGGAGTTAGACCGTCATGCATACAAAGATACTAGCACCACAAACGCCCCCAGCTCGCGCAGGAGTTCGCCCATGCTCGTGCAAGAGCTCGCCTATGCTCGCGCAGGAGCTCGCCCAAGCTCTCTAAAACTCCCCTGTCTATCGAAGAGGTTGCTCCGGTGAGGTCCGACTCTTGATAGATGTGGAAGAGAAGCTGGAGCAACAGAGGGCAAGCTCGCCCTGGCTTCCCACCGGAGGTCACCCACAATGCCTGAAGGGCTACCAGGTGTCGAAACCCCACAGAGGCTACGTGGACGAATGCCCATGGAAGCCCGCCTGAGTCAGTTTGGAGATCTCCCAGACTTAAACATTCTAGAATAGCCACCTGGCAGCGACAAGAAAGATGCTCTCCCCCACTCAAAACCGCCTGGCAGGCACGAGTTCCAAAGAATGTCAGAGGCCCACGAGAACCAGAACGTGGGGGTCTAGAAGGTGCCGGAAGAAGCGGCCAGGTGTTGCATCCCGGTAGGTTGCAAAGGGCTATAAAGGTGCCACCCCCGGCTCCAAAGTAAAGGTTCGAAACCCTTTTTCCTACCACTTTGGTATACAACAGCTCGCCGTTGTGCACCTGTGACTGACTTGAGCGTCGGAGGGTCTGCGCTCCTAAGGGAGCCGACCGTTCTCACGCCTTTTCTTTGTCTTGCAGGCAGCCCGCACGGACCAGCGAAAAATCCCCCAAACACGATCCATTCTAATTCATTCGCACGATCCATTCTAATTCATTCGTACGATCCATTCTAATTCATTCGTACGATCCATTCTATTTCATTCGTACGATCCATTCTTGCTCATTCGTACGATCTATTATAATTCATTTGTATGAATATATCCATTCTAATTCATTCGTACGATCTATTCTAATTCCTTCGTACGATCCATTCTAATTCATTCGCACGAATGTATCCATTCAAATTCATTCGTACGATCCATTCTAATTCATTCATACGATCCATTCTAATTCATTCACACGATCCATTCTAATTCATTCGTACAATCGCTTCTAATTCATTCGTACAATCCATTCTATTTCATTCGTACGATCCATTCTTACTCATTCGTACGATCCATTCTAATTCATTCATACAATCCATTCTAATTCACTCATACGATCCATTCTAATTCATTCGTACGGATCGTACGAAGGAATTAGAATGGATCATGCGAATGAATTAGAATGGATCATACGAATAAATTAGAATGGATACATTCTAATTTATGGATCCATTCTAATTCATTCGCACGAATGTATCAATCCTTTGTACGATCCATTCTAATTCATTCATACGATCCATTCTAATTCATTCGTACGATCCATTCTAATTCATTCGCACGATCCATTCTAATTCATTCATACGATCTAATCTAATTCATTCGTATAATCCATTCTAATTCATTCATACGATCTATTCTAATTCATTCATACAATCCATACTAATCCTTTCACACGATCCATTCTAATTCATTCGTACGATCCATTCTAATTCATTCACACGATCCATTCTAATTCATTCGCACGATCCATTCTAATTCATTCATACGATCCAATCTAATTTATTTGCACGAATATATCCATTCTAATTCATTCGTATGAACCATTCTAATTCCTTCGTACGATTCATTCTAATTCATTCGTACGATCCATTCTAATTCATTTATACGATCCAATCTAATTCATTCATACAATTTATTCTAATTCATTCGCACGAATTTATCCATTCTAATTCATTCGTACGATCCATTCTAATTCTTTCGCACAATCTATTCTAATTCATTCGTACAATCCATTCTATTTCATTCATACGATCCATTCTTACTCATTCGTATAATCCATTCTAATTCATTCGCACGAATGTATCCATTCTAATTCATTCGTACGATCTATTCTAATTCATTCGCACGATCCATTCAAATTAATTCGTACAATCCATTCTAATTCATTCGTACAATCCATTCTATTTCATTCGTACGATCCATTCTTACTCATTCGTACGATCAATTCTAGATCCATTCTAATTCCTTCATACGATCTATTCTAATTCCTTTGTACGATCCATTCTAATTCATTCGTACAATCCATTCTAATTCATTCGCACGAATGTATCCATTCTAATTCATTCGTACGATCTATTCTAATTCATTCGCACGATCCATTCTAATTCATTCATACAATCCATTCTAATTCTTTCACATGATCCATTCTAATTCATTCTTACGATCCATTCTATTTCATTCGTACGATCCATTCTAATTCATTCGTACGATCTGTTCTAATTCATTCGCACGATCCATTCTAATTCATTCATACGATCCAATCTAATTCATTCATACGATCCATTCTAATTCATTCGTACGATCCATGCTAATTCATTCGCACGAATGTATCCATCCTTTGTACGATCCATTCTAATTCATTCATACGATCCAGTCAAATTCATTTGTACGATCCATTCTAATTCATTCGCATGATCCATTCTTACTCATTCGCACGATCCATTCGAATTCACTCATACGATCCATTCTAATTCATTCATACGATCCATTCTAATTCCTTCGTACGATCCATTCTAATTCATTCGTACGATCCATTCTAATTCATTCGCACGATCCATTCTAATTCACTAATACGATCCAATCTAATTCATTCATACGATCCATTCAAATTCATTCATACAATCTATTCTAATTCTTTCACATGATCCATTCTAATTCATTCGTACGATCCATTCTATTTCATTTGTATGATCCTTTCTAATTCATTCGTACGATCCATTCTAATTCATTCGCACGATCCATTCTAATTCATTCATACGATGCAATCTAATTCATTCATACGATCCATTCTAATTCATTCGTATGATCCATTCTAATTCATTCGCACGAATGTATCCATCCTTTGTACGATCCATTCTAATTCGTTCATACGATCCATTCTAATTCATTCGTACGATCCATTCTAATTCATTCGCACGATCCATTCTTACTCATTCATACAATCCATTCGAATTCACTCATACGATCCATTCTAATTCTTTCACATGATCCATTCTAATTCATTCATACGATCCATTCTATTTCATTCGTATGATCCATTCTAATTCATTCGTACGATCCATTCTAATTCATTCGCACGATCCATTCTAATTCATTCATACGATGCAATCTAATTCATTCATACGATCCATTCTAATTCATTCGTATGATCCATTCTAATTCATTCGCACGAATGTATCCATCCTTTGTACGATCCATTCTAATTCGTTCATACGATCCATTCTAATTCATTCGTACGATCCATTCTAATTCATTCGCACGATCCATTCTTACTCATTCATACAATCCATTCGAATTCACTCATACGATCCATTCTAATTTATTCATACGATCCATTCTAATTCATTCATACGATCCATTCTAATTCCTTCGTACGATCCATTCTAATTCCTTCGTACGATCCATTCTAATTCATTCGTACGATCCATTCTAATTCATTCGTACGATCCATTCTAATTCATTCGCATGATCCATTCTAATTCACTAATACGATCCAATTTAATTCATTTATACGATCCATTCTATTTCATTCATACAATCTATTCTAATTCTTTCACACGATCCATTCTAATTCATTCGTACGATCCATTCTATTTTATTCGTACGATCCATTCTAATTCATTCGTACGATCCATTCTAATTCATTCGCACGATCCATTCTAATTCATTCGTACGATCCATTCTAATTCATTCGCACGATCCATTCTAATTCCTTCGTACGATCCATTCTAATTCATTCGTACGATCCATTCTAATTCATTCGTACGATCCATTCTAATTCATTCGCATGATCCATTCTAATTCACTAATACGATCCAATCAAATTCATTCATACGATCCATTCTATTTCATTCATACAATCTATTCTAATTCTTTCACACGATCCATTCTAATTCATTCGTACGATCCATTCTATTTTATTCGTACGATCCATTCTAATTCATTCGTACGATCCATTCTAATTCATTCGTACGATCCATTCTTACTCATTCGTACGATCCATTCTAATTCATTCATACGATCCAATCTAATTCATTCGTACAATCCATTCTAATTCATTCATACGATCCATTCTAATTCATTCGTACGATCCATTCTAATTCATTCGCACGAATGTATCTATCCTTTGTACGATCCATTCTAATTCATTCATACGATCCATTCTAATTCATTCGTACGATCCATTCTAATTCATTCGCACGATCCATTCTTACTCATTCGTACGATCCATTCGAATTCACTCATACGATCCATTCTAATTCATTCGTACGATCCATTCTAATTCATTCATACAATCCATTCTGATTCCATCGTACGATCCATTCTAATTCCTTCGTACGATCCATTCTAATTCATTCGCACGATCCATTCTAATTCACTAATATGATCCAATCTAATTCATTCATACGATCCATTCTAATTCATTCATACAATATATTCTAATTCTTTCACATGATCCATTCTAATTCATTCGTATGATCCATTCTATTTCATTCGTACGATTCATTCTAATTCATTCGTAAGATCCATTCTAATTCATTCACATGATCCATTCTAATTCATTCATACGATCCAATCTAATTCATTCATACGATCCATTCTAATTCATTCGTACGATCCATTGTAATTCATTCGCACGAATGTATCCATCCTTTGCACGATCCATTCTAATTCATTCATACAATCCATTCTAATTCATTCGTACGATCCATTCTAATTCATTCGCAAGATCCATTCTTACTCATTCGTACGATCCATTCGAATTCACTCAAACGATGTATTCTAATTCATTCATATGATCCATTCAATTCATTCATACAATCCATTCGTACAATCCATTCTAATTCATTCGCACGAATGTATCCATTCTAATTAATTCGTACGATCCATTCTAATTCATTCCCATGAATGTATCCATTCTAATTCATACATACGATCCACTCTAATTTATTTATACGATCCAATAAAATTCATTCATACGATCCAATCTAATTCATTCATACGATCCATTCTAATTCATTCGTACGATCCATTCTAATTCATTCATACGATCCATTCTAATTCATTCGTACGATCCATTCTAATTCATTCATTCGATCCATTCTAATTCATTCGCACGAATGTCTCCATTCTAATTCATTCGTACGATCCATTCTAATTCATTCGCACAATCTATTCTAATTCATTCGCACAATCTATTTTAATTCATTCGTACGATCCATTCGAATTCATTCGCATGATCCATTCTAATTCATTCGTACGATCCATTCTAATTCATTCGCACGATCCATTCTAATTCATTCGTACGATCCATTCTAATTCATTCGCATAATCTATTCTAATTCATTCGTACGATCCATTCTATTTCATTCGTACGATCTATTCTTACTCATTCGTATGATCCATTCTAATTCATTCGCACGAATGTATCCATTCTAATTCATTCGTACGATCCATTCTAATTCCTTCGTACGATCCATTCTAATTCATTCGTACGATCCATTCTAATTCATTCGTACGATCCATTCTAATTCCTTTGTACGATCCATTCTAATTCATTCATACGATCCATTCTAATTCATTCGCACGTATGAATTAGAATGGATACATTCATGGGAATGAATAAGAATGGATCGTACGAAGGAATTAGAATGGATCATATGAATGAAATAGAATGGATCCGTACGATCCATTCTAATTCATTCGCACGATCCATTCTAATTCATTAATACGATCCAATCTAATTCATTCATACGATCCATTCTAATTCATTCATACAATCCATTCTAATTCTTTCACACGATCCATTCTAATTCATTCGTACGATCCATTCTAATTCATTCGCACGATCCATTCTAATTCATTAATACAATCCATTTTAATTCATTCGTACGACGCACGATCCATTCTAATTCATTTATACGATCCAATCTAATTCATTCATACGATCCATCCTAATTCATTTGTATGTATCCATTCTAATTTATTCATACGATCCATTCTAATTCATTCGTACGATCCATTCTAATTCATTCGCACGATCCATTCTAATTCATTCGGACAATCTATTCTAATTCATTCATATGATCCATTCTAATTCATTCACACGATCCATTCTAATTCATTCATATGATCCATTCTAATTCATTCGTATGATCCATTATAATTCATTCGCACGATCCATTCTTACTCATTAGTACGATCCATTCTAATTCATTCGTACGATCCATTCTAATTCCTTCGTACGATCGATTCTAATTCCTTCGTGCAATCCATTCTAATTCATTCGTACGTTAGAATGGATCGTATGAATGAATTAGAATGGATCGTACAAATGAATTAGAATAGATCGTACGAATGAATTAGAATGGATCGTACGAATGAATTAGATATATGATCCATTCTTATTCATTCGTACGATCTATTCTAATTCATTCGTACGATCCATTCTAATTCATTCGTATGATCCATTCTATTTCATTCGTACGATCCATTCTAATTTATTCATACGATCCATTCTAATTCATTCGCACGATCCATTCTAATTCATACGTACGATCCATTCTATTTCATTCGTACGATCCATTCTAATTCATTCATATGATCCATTCTAATTCATTCGTACGATCCATTCTAATTCATTCGCACGATCCATTCTAATTCCTTCGTTTGATCCATTCTAATTCATTCGAACGATCCATTCTAATTTATTCGTACGATCCATTCTAATTCATTCGCACGATCCATTCTAATTCATTCATACGATCCATTCTAATTCATTCGCACGATCCATTCTAATTCATTCATACGATCCATTCTAGTTCATTCGCACGAATGTATCTATTCTAATTCATTCGTACGATCCATTCTAATTCATTCGCACAATCTATTCTAATTCATTCGTACGCATACGATCCATTCTAATTCATTCGTACGATCCATTCTAATTCATTCGTATAATCCATTCTATTTCATTCGTACGATCCGTTTGATCCATTCTTACTCATTCGTATGATCCATTCTAATTCATTCGCATGAATGTATCCATTCTAATTTATTCGTACGATCCATTCTAATTCATTCATACGATCCATTCTAATTCATTCGTACGATCAATTTTAATTCATTCGCACGATCCATTCTAATTCATTCGCTGTACGAATGAATTAGAATGGATCGTATGAATGAATTAGAATGGATCGTGTATCTATTCTAATTCCTTCGTACGATCCATTCTAATTCATTCGTACGATCCATTCTATTTCATTCGCACGAATGTATCCATTCTAATTCATTCGTACGATCCATTCTAATTCATAAGTACGATCCATTCCATTCTAATTCATTCACATCCATTCTAATTCCTTTATACGATCCATTCTAATTCATTCGCACGAATGTATCCATTCTAATTCATTCGCACGATCCTTTCCAATTCATTCGCACGATCCATTCTAATTTATTCGCACGAATGTATCCATTCTAATTCATTCGTACGATCTATTCTAATTCATTCGTACGATCCATTCTAATTCCTTCGTACGAAGGAATTAGAATGGATCGTACGAATGAATTAGAATGGATCGTATGAATGAATTAGAATGTGTGGGTGCAAATTTTGGCAAGAAGTCTGCAAACAGCGGGACCCACCGGCCCTGCCTGGTGGGCCCTCGAAGACTACAACGGGACCCACCGGCCCTGCCTGGTGGGCCCACGAAGACTACAGCGGGACCCACCGGCCCTGCCTGGTGGACCCACGAAGACTATCACGGGACCCACCGGCCCTGCCTGGTGGGCCCAAAAGCCTGTGGAATCCCCCCAGGAGACAGTAGCGGGGTCCACCAGCTTTACCTGGAGGATCCCCAGATACAGCAGCAGAGACCGCCATTTACCCAGGAGTTCCTCCCCATAAATTCTATAAATAGTAGAACCTTCGAATGTAAAAGGATCCGAAAATTCTGATTTTCACTATGAGATCTGATTTTCAGAATCCAGAGCTCTGGAACTTCTCAGCTTTCCATCTTCCACCTCTCTTTGATCTTCTTCTCTCCTTCGAAGAGATCAGAGTGTCTTCAGTGATACTCGGCCTGTCGAGATCACTTCGATATACGTGTTAGTGAATTCAGGTTGCTCCCTATAGCACGGAGACGTAGGCTTCGGCTGAACTCCGAGATCACATCTATCGTGTCCAACTTTCTCTGCTTGCATATTGAGAGTTCTAACTTCAATCGACAGATCGAACAACGATCTTCGACTCAAAACTTCAACTGACTGGTGAGGAGAAGTCTTCGGGTCGGCACGAAGATTTTCCCTCACAGTTTGGCGCCGTCTGTGGGATCGAACGAGAATCTGTGTCCGTTCTACAACTACTATTAGATCAGTCAGGTAGACAACTGATCAATAGTTAAACTTCCTCGCCCCCTCGGTTAAGCAAACAACCGCTCGGACGCCGGCACTCTCGTTGCACCCTTCGCTTACTAAATGGCGAGGACGAAGCACCAGGGTCAACCAGAAGGAAGCAACACACGTCAACCTCGACCTGAGACTCGATCAATGAGTCAAAGGCTCAATTTCGGGCATCCCCTTGCTGCCCCCAATATGGATACTCGATCAGGTAGTGGGAGATCGGTTGATCGACCGATTGTTCCACCTCCTCATCCATCAATAGGGCATACAACCCCTGCTCCCGCTGAAGACCTTCCCTCAACATATCAAATCTCGGTGGTCGATTTCCAACTACTTCAATTGGCAAAGCAGAATGCCACCCTCACTGCCGAGAGGGATGCACTCAAGAAGGCAGCCTCCGAGGCTGGGATTACTCTTCCCATCCCCTCGACTAATGAGAGGGGTCGATTGGCCACGACCATCAATCCACTCCGAGCAACGAAGGTCGATGGGCACTGCTGCCCCCGGGAGAATTCATCGCGACCCGACTCCCTCTGCCGCCCCATGGAAGCAGAGTGTTTGGGATCGTCTTGACGATGAGTCCTCCCAATCCTCTTCTAGTCGCAACTGCGACAGGAAGGCACCTTCAAAGCTCGATATACCAAGGAAGCACCCAATGAATGGCGGTCCTTCAAAGAGTAGAGTCTCCTCTTCCATTCCACTTCAACGTGGACTTGGATCGGACCTTCGACATTGACTTCAACCGGCAAATACTTCAATGCCTGAGCAAGACCTTGCGATCTTGCCTCTTGACCCATATCTAGGTTGAGGGCACGGTCGTAGGGATGGGTATTCCTCCACCGGACCTCTCCATCGAAGCCTCTTCAAGTCAACATTTCCAAGGGGATGGAGAACTCCTATCCTCCCTAAATTCAATTGCGTCAAAGGAGATCCGACTCTCCATATACTTGCCTTCAAGCAAGCCTTGACACCGCACGAAGAAGAGAACAACGTGCTTTGTCGCACTTTCGTCGGAAGTCTCGATGAGCCGTCACTCGATTGGTATCATAATCTCCGAGCTGGGTCCATCACCAGGTTCGGTGTCTTGGCTAACCTTTTCGTGTAGCATTATCAGCTCAATCTGAAGCCAGAAAAGAAGCTCGACTCCCTCTATCGGCTGAGGATGGGTGCTGACGAGACTCTCCGCAGTTTCACAAGGAGATTTCGCAACGAGCATGCTGCCCTCTCTGGAAGACATCTGGATGATGAAGCCATCATGTTGGCTTTCCAGAACGCCCTCCGTTTCGATCTACACATCTACAACGACTTCATTCGCAATCCCCCTCCTTCTCTGGGTTCTATATTCGATCGAATCCAGAGAGAGATTGAGGTTGAAGATGATCAAGATGCTCGAAAAGGGCGAGAAACGAAGCGAAGACCCGCGGAAAGAGATGCTCCAAAATATGCTGCCAAAGCTCACAACGCTGAGGCAACAGCTCCTCCAGCCAACAAAAAGCCAAGGAATGATGGACGTCGATCTCCTACGAAGACCACTTTCACCGAGTGGGATTTACCAGTCGAACAGATCCTCGATCGCATTCAATACGAAGAATTCCTTCGAAGGCCCAATCCGCTTCAGCCAAACACTAAATTCATAGCGGACAAAACGGTCTACTGTAAATTCCACCGAAGTCATGGCCACTCTACCGATCGGTGCTATCGGCTGAAATTTCATCTTGAAGACTTATTACGAGAAGGCCACCTTCAAGAGTTCGTCAAAGGCGGACAAGATCAACGTCGAACCTCTGCAAAGGGGAAAGAAGCATGTTGGATCCATCAAATCTCCTCCAACCGGCAAGCTATCTCTGTGAATGCCAACGTCTTTGGTATTCATGGAACATTGCACAATCAAACCTTGACCGGGAAGGAAGTGGATCGGCAAGTTCGACGCATTTTCCATGTTCGTTCTGCTGCGAACAAGGAGGATACCTGGATCGAGAAGCCTATCGAAGGTTTGGCTTGGCCATCCATTGTTTTCAACAACTCCGATCTTCAAGGAGTTCATACTCCCCATCGAGATCCTCTGGTCTTGAAACTCCTCATCGACGGAAACACCGTCAATCGAATCCTCATCGACACCGGGAGCTCCATCGATATTATGTTCTCATATTGTTTCAAACGTCTGGGACATAGATACTCAAGCCTCAACGTCGTCCCGACCGTGATCACTGGATTCAACGGCGAACAAAGCATCACGGTGGGCGAATTGAGATTCACTCTCGACCTTAGCCGAGAGACTCGAGTCTCGGTGAGGTTTGCAATTGTCGAAGGAGTGTCCAGCTACAACGCCATTCTAGGGCGACCATTCCTCCACCAGATCAATGCCATCTCCTCTTCTTATCACCAACTCCTCAAATTTGCAACGGGAGAGGACATTGTCTGTATTCGAGGCGATCAGCAAGCTGGGAGGTCTTGTGAGGCTGCCGCGGCTAAAACAGATCGAAAGATCAACATTGCTTCTCCAAAGCGGCCACGAGATGAAGCTGGTCCCTCTTCCAAATAGCAATTAAAGGAGATTCCACTGACCGAGCCTCCACCAATCGAATGGGAAGCCTCACCTTCAATTGAAGAAATCATCCTTATCAATATCGGCTGTGGAAATCTCTCTCGACAAACATTTATTGGTACCGGTCTTAGCGACGCAGAAGCGCAAGACATAGTATCCTTCCTTCAATCCAATATCGACGTCTTCGCCTAGTGTTTTGAAGACATGCCAGGGATCAATCCAGATGATGCCTGCCACCGGCTCGCTATTAAAGAAGAAGTGAACCCATCAAGCAAAAGCCACACACAATCCGACCAGAATTACAAATTGCCGTTCAAGAAGAGATCAACAAACTACTCGCAGCAGGCTTCATCCGTGAAGTAGAGTATCCCACTTGGATCTCTAATATAGTTGCTGTCCCAAAGAAGAACGGAAAGGTCAGAGTTTGCATCGACTTCACCAACCTCAACAAGGCTTGTCCCAAAGATCCATTCCCCATGCCAAGGATAGATAGACTCGTCGATGCCACTGCTGGCCACGAGCTATTATCTTTTATGGATGGATACTCTGGGTACAACCAAATTCCACTTCACGTTGATGATCAAGAGAAGACATGTTTTGTGACTAGCCAGGGTCTTTACTGCTATAATGTAATGCCATTCGGCCTCAAAAATGCTGGTTCCACTTATCAAAGGTTAGTCACAAAGATGTTCGAAGATCAGATCGGTCGCAACGTCGAAGTATACGTCGACGATCTCCTCACAAAGAGCTCCATTCGAGGAAAGCATCTATCCGATCTGGTGGAAACCTTTCAAGTCCTTCAAAAGTATCGCATGAAGCTCAATCCGGCCAAGTGTGCTTTCGGAGTTCAATCGGGCAAATTCCTGGGTCATCTTGTGACCAGAAGGGGCATTGAAGCCAATCCCGACCAAATTCGAGCCATCCTCGACATGCCATCACCTACCAATCGGAAAGAAGTGCAACGTCTCACTGGTAGACTTGCTGCCCTCAATCGGTTCATCTCAAAGTCTTCCGACAAATGTAAGCCTCTTTTCGACAAACTACGAAAGGCGGATACTTCAGGGTGGAGTTGAACTTGCGAAGAAGCTTTTCAAAGCATCAAGAAATATATGGTGCAAACTCCTATCCTGACGGCTCCTCTTCCCAAAGAAGACTTGTGGCTCTATCTCGCCGTAACCGATCAAGCAATCAGTGCGGTCCTAGTTAGTAGAAGAGAAGGCATCGAACATCCAGTTTATTACATCAGTCATACTCTTCTTCCGGCTGAGACTCGCTACATCCAGTTTATTACATCAGTCATACTCTTCTTCCGGCTGAGACTCGCTACTCAAAAACTGAGAAGGTCATCCTGGCCTTGCTCACTGCATCACGTCGCCTCCAACCCTACTTCGTCTCTCATCAGATCACTGTCATTTCAGAACACCCACTCAAAGATATTGTTGACAAAGCTGGTCGAGCTGGTCGTATGACCAAATGGGTGATCGAAATGAGCTCTCTGGGAATTCAATTCGAATCCCGCACTTCCATCAAAGGTCAAGCCATTGCTGATTTTCTAGCTGACTTTCCAGTTGAAGACCCTTTCTCTTGGGACGAAGACGTCGATATGCGCTTAGAAGATGAAGCTGATCCTCCGTTCAGTCTTGCAACAAAAACCGATCCAAGCCTCGAAGCAATCACCACAACTCCTCCATGGAAGCTTTACACTGATGGAGCTTCAAGTGCGATCGGTTCGGGAACTGGGATAGTCTTGGTATCCCCCGAACTTGATCATCTCCAGAAGGCCACTCTCCTCGGGTTCAATGCCACCAACAACGAAGCCGAATACGAAGCACTCATTTCCGGACTCGAAATGGCTGAATCCCTGGGGGTAGATCGAATCATCGTCTACAGCGATTCCCAGCTGATCATAAGGCAAATCAATGGAGAATACACAGCTCGAGAAGAAAGAATGCAACTCTATTTGGCCTTAGTACGACGTCTTCAACAACGTTTTACTAATACTGAATTCATTCAAATCCCAAGAGCAGAGAACCGAGAAGCAGATGCCTTAGCCAATGCTACCTCAGTTCTTGGAGACTCACTCGGAGGAAGGCAAATACAGATAGATTATCAAGAAGTGCCCAAGACCATCCCTGATCAACAGATCCTTGCTACTACAAAAAGATCTGGGGGTGGATATCAACTGATATTGAACCTCACTACTACAAGTGAGCTTGGAGACTGGAGACGATCAATTTTCGACTTCTTCGAACATGGCAAAATGCCGGAAGATCCAAATCAAGCCCGAAAACTCAAAAGAAAGCTTCCGTGCTATACTATTCAAGGAGAAGATCTATACTTCAAATCTCACAACGGGATGTTGCTCAAGTACCTTGGTCCCGAACAAGCACAGGCAATCCTGATTGATATCCACTCTGGAGCTTGTGGAAATCATTCGGGGGGAAGATCTCTTGAAGCCAAGACAAAGCTATAAGGTTACTACTGGCCTACAATGGCAAAAGATGCTCGCCAAGTAGTTCAAAGGTGCGAGCCGTGCCAACGACACGCTCGTGCTATCCATCTTCCTGCAGATGAACTTCACCAACTATCAAGTCCATGGCCTTTCCATCAGTGGGGGTTGGACTTCTTGGGTCCTTTCCCACCAACTCCAAGCAAGAAGAAGTATCTACTGCTGGCAACAGATTACTTCACCAAATGGGTTGAAGTTGTGCCACACTTTCGAGAGACCGATGATGAAGTGATCAAATTTATTCGGCACAACATCTTCTCAAGATTTGGTATGCCCCAAGTTCTTGTTGCTGATAATGGGGCTCAATTTGACTCCGATAAGTTTCGGGAGTTCTGCCTGAATAACGGAATCAAGCTCTTTTATTCAACTCCAAGATATCCTCAATGCAATGGTCAAGCTGAAGCATCCAATAAAGCTATTCTTGGTATACTCAAGAAGAAACTCAACGACAAGAAAGGATTATGGGAACAAGTCCTACCTGAAGTTCTTTGGGGATATCGCACAACTCCAAGAAGATCAACAGTGTCCTTACCTTTCCGTCTGACATATGGATCGGAAGCAGTACTCCCTATAGAGAATATATCAAATACATTGAAGACCAAGGCAGTTGAAGGAGGGATCAATAAAGAGCTTCACGTCGATGATCTGGATTTCTCTGAGGAATTACGAGACCAAGCATCCCTTCGTATTGCCAAGTATCAGCAGAAGATCAAACGAGCCTACGATGAGAAAGTCTACAAAAGGTAATTCCCAATTGGCAGTCTGGTCCTCAGAGCAGTTTTCTACAACACAAAGGAACACAACAGTGGGAAATTTGCTCCCAACTGGCCTGGGAAGGTCCATATATCGTCGAATCAGTGGGAGGCAAAGGCTCTTATCGATTGATCTCACCTGAAGGGGAAAGACTACCACGAGCTTGGAATGCTAGGCACCTTAAATTGTTCTATCCATGATGTAAATACCATGATGAATAAAGTTCTCTTTCAAATGTTCAAATGTGTAAATGTTCAGCTTTTCAATTCAAGTTCTGAAGCAGTTTCAAATCGTCTACATTCAAATTACCAGGTCGTTTAACAAGTTTGGGTGTTTGAGTTATGACTCAACCCCTTACAGGCAAATATTAAACAGTTTCGGGTTGTGCTACAACACAACCTTCAAATTACTACGTCTATCTAACAGGTTTGGAATCTTTGTGTTGCGACACTACCCCCTACTTACAACTGTTAAATGACCTTCAATTTCAAATTCAATATCGTCTAACAGGTTTGGGTACTTCAGTTGCGACTCAACCCCTCACATAAATGTTAACGATTTCAAGCTGTGCATTGCAACAACCTTCAATTTTCGAGTTACTTAACAAATTCGGGTGATTGAGTTGCGACTCGACCCCTTATTTTTCAAGTGTATGAATATTCAATCATTCCAATAACATTCCAGAACTCAACATTCAAAGAATTCAATACCAGAGACATTCAATTTTCAAACACCAAAAAGATCTCTATTATCAAAAATTTGCTAAGTACAGGAGTGAGCTATTACATATCAAAGAGTTTACAAGTTCAAACGACAAAAAAGAAGATAGAAGATCTCAAGGCTTGGCCACACTTGGCGCGCGCGACTTCTCTCCCTCGGATCCACCACGAGCTTTGCTCGCCACTGAAGCCTTAGAAGATCGGACGTTGCTAGCGTGGACCCTGAGTGCCTCCACCGCCTTCTCAGCCGTCTCCCTGTAACTCGCGCATTCAGTGCGCATATGCTCCAGCTCCTTGTTGAGGGCCTCCTCCTTGGCAGCTGAGGCTATCTCCTTAGCAGCAAGAGAGGCATCTCTTGCAGCAAGTTCAGCCTCCAACTCCTTTATTCGAGTCACGCGATTGAAGGATAAGTTCTCGATCTTGAAAAATCGATTCCTCAACTCCTCGAGCTCGTGACCCCGGGCCTCGTAGCCATTCTGCCAGCCCTTGCTTTCGAGCTTCTCCTTGCGAAGAGCCTCGATTTTGGCTTTTAAAGCCTCCTTCTTGGAGGAGAGAAGTTCCCTCAGCTTATCTCTCTCTTCAATTGCAGCCTCCAATTCAGCAGTCAAACGCGATACTTCAGCTGAAGCATCCCTTTCTCCTGCTTTCCTGAAAAGCTTGCTCGTAAATTTCAAGACTGCTGAGTTCTGCAAAGAAACAAAAGAGTTAGAATTATTCTGAAACTACAACTCTAATGATCAACCAAGCAGAGACACTTACCACTACTTCAAGCCTATTGAAGGCTTCATCCAGTGTAGCCTCCGGAAGGTTGCAGAGCTTCCGGATCATAACAGTTGGGTGGTTGATGTCAACCTCACCCAAGTTCTTTATTTTCTGAGTCGAGCCAGCAGGCGTACCTACAATAAACACAAAATTTCAAAGAGTTAGAATAAATTCAAACTTCGAAGGCAAGTTAATCAAGGCAAAATTATTGCAGGTACCTGAGACATCGACTCGAGGAGCCTTTCCCTTCCCACGATCGGAGCTCTTACCCCGAGGGGTCGACTTCTCCTTGGTGGGAGTTAGCTCTGGCTGGGGTTGGGGAGTCCCATCGCCCACACGGCTCTCCCTCTCCAAGTGAATAGGAGAAGGAGCACCCTGGGGAGGCGAGACACCCCCTTCCTCTTGCTGCTCGCTTGGCTTATCAAGCCCAGCCATAAGGGCAGCCACCTCCTCGGCCAAAGAGCGAGAGGGGGGTGGGGGTTGCTCAACCTCCAAACCCCCACTCGTAGTTGCTCCTTCAATACGGGGAGTGACTGGAGGAATTTGGTCGAGGGGTGTGGGGTTGCTTCCAACCCCACCACTCCCTGAGAACTTGATTTTCAAGCGCACCGGGCGCTTTTTCAATTCCTCGAAATGGTAGGCGGGAACCACCTTGTGGCCGTCGCCCTCCACATCCATGACCTCCTCATGCGACGAGCCTTAGCCTCATCGATGGGAATAGGCAGAGAATCTTCTTCTTCTGCACCACCAGTGGGGGTGGGAGGAAGTTCATCCCCACCACCCCCTTGTCCTTTGTCGCCACCAGTAGGGGTGGGAGGAACTACTTCCTCACCACCCCTATTTCTACCATCTCCACCAGAGGGGGTGGGAGGAAGATCATCCTCACCACCCCCGTCTTCTTCATCATCATCATCACCGCCGTTGCCGTTGCTGCCATTCTCGGTGTCTTCTTCTTCCTCCTCCTCGCTTTCCTTCTTCTTTTCCTCTTCCTCTTCATCTTCCTCTTTTTCTTTGTCCTCATCTTCCTTCTGGGTGATAAGGATTTTCCTTTTCTTCTTCGCTGGACCCTTCTGTATCACCAGCTTTTCCTCAGAGGTGGGCAATCGACGCCTTGCACCATAGGCCTTCTTCTCGATTCTAATCTTTCTGATAATCTTGCCAGACTGAGGATCCTCCTTGTAGTCTGAGTACAAGACCTCATTGTCTTCGTATCTGACCTGCGATCGGTGAAGGAGATTGGCCTTACCATACCTTACTGGGCAGTTTGAAAACTGCTTCCATGATCTGGTGCCGCAGGTCAGCTCCAGGAAAAGGTTGTCGATAGCCCCAACCCGCTCCGAAGGCCAAGCCATCTCTCCTCCTGTGTAATACATCTTGATGTCCTTGTTCACGTCAGAGCGAGGAGTCTCTGGCACTGAAAGAGGAGTCCAGGCACCAGCAACCGAAAGCGGCCACTCAGTGTACAGCTTGTCAGAAGCGACCGTGTCAGTGAGGGGGCGTAGAGCAGAAACCTCTGTCAGATTGAATAAAGGGCTATCTTTCCTTGAAGCCCATCGATAATGATAGAAGAAGTAACCCAACTCAATCCGGACCTCTTCGTCGTCTGGGAGGCTGGAGTAGCACTCCCTCAGCTCCTTCTGAAAATCAGACTCTACGCGGCAGAAGGCGTAGATTATCCTCCACACATTGCCGGTGAGTTGTCCTGGGCAAAGGCCGGAGCTATTTAGCAGCCTAGCGGCAAACGGCAGCAGCGGAAGACGCAGGCCACAGTTCAGTTGGCCCACAGAGACCACTGTCCCCATCACCTGCTCCATGCTGGCAACATTCACAAACACTGTCTGCTTGTCGATGCCAAAACCAGATAGAACCCCTGGCAGTGACGGCCGGATCTTCCCCTCCGTGAAGCACGCCAGCAATTTTTGCCACTTTGCCCTCTTCTTGTCGGTAAGCTGGCCACCCGTGTTGTAGACATAGGCAGGCTCCTCTACCAGAGACGTCATGGGGCCCAAGACAAACTTTACCTTCGGAATATGCTCCGGCCTTGAGGGAGCGGAAGCGAATCCAACTCCAGCATGTCTTTTGCCCAGTTGGCCCAACTCCACAAGTGCCTCCTTGCCCTTGCCACGGCCCTTGGGAGTGGATGAGACCTCAGCAATCTCCTTCCCCTTCCTCTTCGAAGGGACTGCGCTCATCTTCTTCGAATTACCCGAGGAGGCCATTCGATCGATCGAGCAAGAGCAAAGAACAGAGAACGAGAAATTGGAAACAAAAGTTCTAGACTTCGAAAAATTTCTGAAAGCGTGAGGCGAAAATGACAGCCAGAGAAGCTTAAGTATCCTGAGGGAATTAGACACACAAATCGAAATGACACGTGTCATCACCATATCAAATCGCGTGTTTTTGCAGGTACACGTGGCACTATCCGTAGTAAGCGCAAAACCAGGCGAACCATCAGACCAGACGAAGCGTCAGACCGTCGGTCCACATAAACCACCGGTCCAAGCAAACCACCGGTCCAAGTGAACCGGACCACCGATTCGAAAAACCATTCAGACAAACCAAAGATTCAAAGCAGAAAAAAATCAAACTCCATCAACGTTCAAGGCTCTGTCAGAAGATCACGAAGAAAGAACAGGCTATACTGCCACCTCGAATGGGCAGGTTTGGAACTTAACCTTGACCGGCTGAATTTAACCGATCGGTCAAACTTGACCGATCGGTCAAATTCATCCGATAAGTCGATTTTCTACTGGATCAGGCTTTTTGCCCGATCCCGCCAACCTTGACCGGTTGAATTTAACCGATCGGTCAAACTTGACCGATCGGTCAAATTCATCCGATCAATCGATTTTCTACTGGATCAGGCAAAAAACTTGGCTTTTTGCCCGATCCCGCCAACCATGACCGGCTGAATTTAACCGATCGGTCAAACTTGACCGATCGGTCAAATTCATCCGATCAGTCGATTTTCTACTGGATCAGGCAAAAAACTTGGCTTTTTGCCCAATCCCGCCAACCTTGACCGGCTGAATTTAACCGATCGGTCAAACTTGACCGATCGGTCAAATTCATCCGATCAGTCGATTTTCTACTGGATCAGGCAAAAAAACTTGGCTTTTTGCCCGATCCCGCCAACCTTGACCGGTTGAATTTAACCGATCAGTCAAACTTGACCGATCGGTCAAATTCATCCGATCAGTCGATTTTCTACTGGATCAGGCAAAAAACTTGGCTTTTGGCCCGATCCCGCCAACCTTGACCGGCTGAATTTAACCGATCGGTCAAACTTGACCGATCGGTCAAATTTATCCGATCAGTCGATTTTCTACTGGATCAGGCAAAAAAAATGGCTTTTTGCCTGATCCCGCCAACCTTGACCGGCTGAATTTAACCGATCGGTCAAACTTGACCGATCGGTCAAATTCATCCGATCAGTCGATTTTCTACTGGATCAGGCAAAAATCTTGGTTTTTGCCCGATCCCTTCAATCTTGCCCGGTTGAATTTAACCGATCGGACAAACTTGATCGATCGGTCAAATTCAACCGATCGATCGAATTTCTACTGGATCAGTCAGAAAATTGTGTTTTCTGACCGATCACTCCATCCTCGATCGGTTGAATTTAACCGATCGATCAAATTCAACCGATTGGTCAAATTTCTACTGGATCAGTCAGAAAACTGTGTTTTCTGACCGATCACTCCATCCTCGATCGGTTGAATTTAACCGATCGGTCAAACTTGACCGATCGGTCAAATTCAACCGATCGGTCGAATTTCTACTGGATCAGTTAGAAAGCTGTGTTTTCTGATCGATCACTCCATCCTCGATCGGTTGAATTTAACCGATCGGTCAAACTTGACCGATCGGTCAAATTCAACCGATCGATCGAATTTCTACTGGATCAGTCAGAAAATTGTGTTTTCTGACCGATCACTCTATCCTTGATCGGTTGAATTTAACCGAGGTCAAACTTGACTGATCGGTCAAATTCAACCGATCGGTCGAATTTCTACTGGATCAGTCAGAAAACTGTGTTTTCTGACAGATCACTCCATCCTCGATCGGTTGAATTTAACCGATCGGTCAAACTTGACCGATCGATCAAATTCAACCGATTGGTCAAATTTCTACTGGATCAGTCAGAAAACTGTGTTTTTTGACCGATCACTCCATCCTCGATCGGTTGAATTTAACCGATCGGTCAAACTTGACCGATCGGTCAAATTCAATCGATCGGTCGAATTTCTATTGGATCAGTCAGAAAACTTTGTTTTCTGACCGATCACTCCATCCTCGATCGGTTGAATTTAACCGATCGGTCAAACTTGATCGATCGGTCAAATTCAACCGATCGGTCGAATTTCTACTGGATCGGTCAGAAAACTGTGTTTTCTGATCGATCACTCCATCCTCGATCGGTTGAATTTAACCGATCGGTCAAACTTGACCGATCGGTCAAATTCAACCGATCGGTCGAATTTCTACTGGATCAGTCAGAAAACTATGTTTTCTGACTGATCACTCTATCCTCGATCGGTTGAATTTAACCGATCGGTCAAACTTGACCGATCGATCAAATTCAACCGATCGGTCGAATTTCTACTGGATCAGTCAGAAAGCTGTATTTTCTGACCGATCACTCCATCCTCGATCGGTTGAAATTAACCGATCGGTCAAACTTGACCGATCGGTCAAACTTGACCGATCGGTCAAACTTGACCGATCGGTCAAACTTGACCGATCGGTCAAACTTGACCGATCGGTCAAACTTGACCGATCGGTCAAATTCAACCGATCGGTCAAATTTCTACTGGATCGGTCAGAAAACTGTGTTTTCTGACCGATCACTCCAACCTCGACCGGTTGAATTTAACCGATCGGTCAAACTTGACCGATCGGTCAAATTCAACCGATCGGTCGAATTTCTACTGGATCGGTCAAAAAACTGTGTTTTTTGACCGATCACTCCAACCTTGACCGGTTGAATTTAATCGATCGGTCAAACTTGACCGATCGGTCAAATTCAACCGTTCGGTCAAACTTGACCGATCGGTCAAATTCAACCGATCGGTCAAAATTGACCGATCGGTCAAATTCAACCGATCGGTCAAAATTGACTGATCGATCAATTTTGACCGATCAGTCAAACTTGACCGATCGGTCAATTTTGACCGATCAGTCAAAAGTTGACCGATGAAAATTTTATTTTCAAAAATGCTAACACTCGGCAAAAGCTCCTCTACATGTGTAAACAGGGGTCGTTAGCTTTGCACCACGAGTCCAAGCCAGCCAAGGAAGCCTCTTAGCTAACTTGGAGGGGGTAACTGTGGGTGCAAATTTTGGCCAGAAGTCTGCAAACAGCGGGACCCACCGGCCCTGCCTGGTGGGCCCCCGAAGACTACAGCGGGACCCACCGGCCCTGCCTGGTGGACCCACGAAGACTATCACGGGACCCACCGGCCCTGCCTGGTGGGCCCAAAAGCCTGTGGAATCCCCCCAGGAGACAGTAGCGGGGTCCACCAGCTTTACCTGGAGGATCCCCAGATACGGCAGCAGAGACCGCCATTTACATAGGAGTTCCTCCCCAGAAATTATATAAATAGCAGAACCTTCGAATGTAAAAGGATCCAAAAATTCTGATTTCCACTCTGAGATCTGATTTTCAGAATCCAGAGCTCTGGAACTTCTCAGCTTTCCATCTTCCACCTCTCTTTGATCTTCTTCTCTCCTTCGTAGAGATCAGAGTGTCTTCAGTGATACTCGGCCTGTCGAGATCACTTCGATATAAGTGTTAGTGAATTCGGGTTGCTCCCTATAGCACGGAGACGTAGGCTTCGGCTGAACTCCGAGATCACATCTATCGTGTCCAACTTTCTCTGCTTGCATATTGAGAGTTCTAACTTCAATCGACAGATTGAACAACGATCTTCGACTCAAAACTTTAACTGACTGGTGAGGAGAAGTCTTCGGGTCGGCACGAAGATTTTCCCCCACAGAATGGATCGTACTTATGAATTAGAATGGATCGTACGAATGAATTAGAATGGATACATTCGTGCGAATGAATTAGAATGGATCGTATGAATGAATTAGAATGGATCGTGCGAATGAATTAGAATGGATCGTACGAATGAATTACAATGGATACACGATCCATTCTAATTCATTCATACGATCCATTCTAATTCATTCATAAGATCCATTCTAATTCATTCGTACGATCCATTCTAATTCATTTGCACGATCCATTCTAATTCATTCATACGATCCAATCTAATTCATTCGTACGATCCATTCTAATTCATTCGCAAAATCTATTATTATTCATTCCCATGAATGTATCCATTCTAATTCATACGTACGACCCATTCTAATTCATTTATACGATCCAATCTAATTCATTCATACAATCCATTCTAATTCTTTCGCACGAATGTACGATCCATTCTTACTCATTCGTACGATCCATTCTAATTCATTCGCACGAATGTATCCACTCTAATTCATTCGTACGATCCATTGTAATTCCTTCGTACGATCCATTCTAACTCGATCCATTCTAATTCATTCATACGTACAAATTCATACGTATGATCCATTATTATGATCCATTCTAATTCATTCGTACGATCCATTCTAATTCCTTCGTACGATCCATTCTAATTCATTCATACGATCCATTCTAATTCATTCCTACGATCCATTCTAATTCATTCATACGATCCATTCTAATTCCTTCGTACGATCCATTCTAATTCCTTCGTACGATCCATTCTAATTCATTCGCACGATCCATTCTAATTCCTTCGTACGATCCACTCTAATTCCATCGTACGATCCATTCTAATTCATTCGCACGATCCATTCCAATTCATTAATACGATCCAATCTAATTCATTCATACCATCCATTCTAATTCATTCATACCATCCATTCTAATTCTTTCACACGATCCATTCTAATTCATTCATACGATCTATTCTAATTCATTCGTACGATCCATTGTAATTCATTCGCACGAATGTATCCAGATCCATTCTAATTCATTCGCATGATCCATTCTAATTCATTCGCACGATCCATTCTAATTCATTCGTACAATCCATTCTAATTCATTCGTACGATCCATTCTAATTCAATCATACAATCCATTCTAATTCTTTTGCACGAATGTATCCATTCTAATTCATTTGCACGATCTATTCTAATTCATTCATACGATCCAATCTAATTCATTCGTACGATCCATTCTAATTCATTCGTACGATCCATTCTAATTCATTCGTACGATACTTTCTAATTCATTCGAACGAATGTATCCATTCTAATTCATTCGTACGATCCATTCTAATTCATTCGCACGATCCATTCTAATTCATTCGTACGATCCATTCTAATTCATTCGTACAATCCATTCTATTTCATTCGTACGATCCATTCTTACTCATTCGTATGATCCATTCTAATTCATTCGCACGAATGTATCCATTCTAATTCATTCGTACGATCTATTCTAATTGATTCATATGATCCATTCTTATTCATTCGTACGATCCATTCTAATTCCTTCTTACGATCCATTCTAATTCCTTCGTACGATCCATTCTAATTCATTCCCATAAATGTATCCATTCTAATTGATACGTACGATCCATTCTATTTCATTCGTACGATCCATTCTTACTCATTCGTACGATCCATTCTAATTCATTCGCACGAATGTATCCACTCTAATTCATTCGTACGATCCATTCTAATTCCTTCGTACGATCCATTCTAATTCGATCCATTCTAATTCATTCATACGTACAAATTCATACGTACGATCCATTATTACGATCCATTCTAATTCATTCGTACGATCCATTCTAATTCCTTCGTACGATCGTACGATCCATTCTAATTCATTCGTACGATCCATTCTAATTCCTTCGTACGATCCATTCTAATTCATTCGCACGATCCATTCTAATTCATTCGCACGATCCATTCTAATTCATTTGCACGATCCATTCTAATTCCTTCGTACGATCCATTCTAATTCATTCGAACGATCCATTCTAATTCATTCGTACGATCCATTCTAATTCATTCGCACGATCCATTCTAATTCATTCCTACGATCCATTCTAATTCATTCGCACGATCCATTCTAATTCATTCATACGATCCATTCTAATTCATTCGCATGAATGTATCCATTCTAATTCATTCGTACGATCCATTCTAATTCATTCGCACAATCTATTCTAATTCATTCGTACGCATACGATCCATTCTAATTCATTCGTACGATCCATTCTAATTCATTCGTACAATCCATTCTATTTCATTCGTACGATCCATTCTTACTCATTCGTACGATCTATTCTAACTCATTCGCATGAATGTATCCATCCATTTCATTCGTATGATCCATTCTATTTCATTCGTACGATCCATTCTAATTCATTCGTACGATCCATTCTAATTCATTCGTACGATCCATTCTTATTCATTCCCATGAATGTATCCATTCTAATTCATACGTACGATCCATTCTAATTCATTCATACGATCCAATCTAATTCATTCATACGATCCATTCTAATTCATTCGCACGAATGTATCCATTCTATTTCATTCGTACGATCTATTCTAATTCATTCGCACAAATTTATCCATTCTAATTCATTCGTACGATCCATTCTATTTCATTCGTACGATCCATTCTTACTCATTCGTACGATCCATTCTAATTCCTTCGTACGATCCATTCTAATTCATTCGCACGATCCATTCTAATTCATTCGTACGATCCATTCTAATTCATTCGCACGAATGTATCTATTCTAAATCATTCGTACGATCCATTCTAATTCCTTCGTACGATCCATTCTAATTCCTTCGTACGATCCATTCTAATTCATTCGTACGATCCATTCTAATTCATTCGTACACGTGCAAGATCCATTCTATTCTAATTCATTCGTACGATCCATTCTAATTCATTAGCCCGATCCATTCTAATTTATTCATACAATCCATTCTAATTCTTTTGCACGAATGTATCCATTCTAATTCATTCGTATGATCCATTCTAATTCATTCGCACGATCCATTCTAATTCATTCGCACGATCCATTCTAATTCATTCATACGATCCAATCTAATTCATTCATACAATCCATTCTAATTCATTCGTATGTATCCATTCTAATTCATTCATACGATCCATTCTAATTCATACGTACGATCCATTCTAATTCAGTCATACGATCCAATCTAATTAATTCATACGATCCATTCTAATGAATTAGAATGGATCATACGAATGAGTAAGAATGGATCGTACTCTAATTCATTCGCACTAATGTATCCATTCTAATTCATTCGTACGATCCATTCTAATTCATTCGCACGATCCATTCTAATTCATTCATACAATCGATCCAATCTAATTCATTCATACGATCCATTCTAATTCATTCGCACGAATGTATCCACATTCTAATTCATTCATACTCATACGATCCAATCTAATTCATTCGTACGATCCATTCTAATTCATTCGTACGATCCATTCTAATTCCTTCGTACGATCCATTCTAATTCATTCGTACGATCCATTCTAATTCATTCGCACGAATGTATCCATTCTAATTCATTCGTACGATCCATTCTAATTCATTCGCACAATCTATTCTAATTCATTCATACGATCCATTCTAACTCATTCGCACGATTCATTCTAATTCATTCATACGATCCATTCTAATTCATTTGTATGATCCATTCTAATTCATTCGCACGATCCATTCTTACTCATTCGTACGATCCATTCTAATTCATTCGCACGATCCATTCTAATTCATTCGTACGATCCATTCTAATTCATTCGCACGAATGTATCCATTCTAATTCTTTCGTACAATCCATTCTATTTCATTCGTACGATCCATTCTTACTCATTCGTACGATCCATTCTAATTCATTCGCACGAATGTATCCATTCTAATTCATTCGTACGATCCACTCTAATTCCTTCGTACGATCCATTCTAATTCATTCATACGATCCATTCTAATTCATTCGTACGATCCATTCTAATTCCTTTGTACGATCCATTCTTACTCATTCATACGATCCATTCTAATTCATTCGTACGATCCATTCTAATTTATTCGCATGATCCATTCTAGTTCATTCATACGATCCATTCTAATTCCTTCGTACGATCCATTCTTACTCATTCGCACAATCTATTCTAATTCATTCGTACGATCCATTCTAATTCATTCGTACGATCCATTCTAATTTATTCGTACGATCCATTCTAATTCATTCGCACGAATGTATCCATTCTAATTCATTCGTACGATCCATTCTAATTCATTCGCACGATCCATTCTAATTCATTCGTACGATCCATTCTAATTCATTCGTACGATCCATTCTAATTCATTAGCACGATCCATTCTAATTCCTTCGTACGATCCATTCTAATGAAATAGAATGGATCGTACGAATGAATTAGAGTGGATCGTACGAATGAAATAGAATGAATTATACGAATGGATTAGATTGGATCGTACGAAGGAATTAGAATGGATCGTATGAATGAATTAGATTGGATCGTACGAATGACTTAGAATGGATACATTCATGGGAATGAATAAGAATGGATCGTATGAATGAATTAGAATGGATCGTACGAATGAATTAGAATGGATCGTACGAATGAATTAGAATGGATCGTACGAATAAAATAGAATGGATCGTACGTATGAATTAGAATGCATCGTGCGAATGAATTAGAATGGATCGTATGAATGAATTAGAATGGATCCTACGAATGAATTAGAATGGATCGTGCGAATGAATTAGAATGGATCGTATGAATGAATTAGATTGTACGAAGGAACTAGAATGGATCATACGAATGAAATAGAATGGATCGTAATCTAATTCATTCATACGATCCATTCTAATTCATTCGCACAATCTATTCTAATTCATTCGTACGATCCATTCTAATTCATTCGTACGATCTATTCTAATTCATTCGTACGATCCATTCTAATTCATTCGCACGAATGTATCCATTCTAATTCATTCATACAATCTATTTTAATTCATTCGAACGATCCATTCTAATTCATTCGTACAATCCATTCTATTTCATTCGTACGATCCATTCTTACTCATTCGTATGATCCATTCTAATTCATTCGCACAAATGTATCCATTCTAATTCATTTGTACGATCCATTCTAATTCATTCGTACAATCCATTCTAATTCATTCGTACAATCCATTCTATTTCATTCGTACGATCCATTCTTACTCATTCGTACGATCCATTCTAATTCATTCGCACGAATGTATCATTCTAATTCATTCGTACGATCCATTCTAATTCATTCGCACGATCTATTCTAATTCCTTCGTACGACTGTACGAATGAATTAGAATGGATCGTATGAGTGAATTAGAATGGAACGTACGAATAAATTAGAATAAATTGTGCGAATGAATTAGAATGGATCATACGAAAGAATTAGAATGGATAAATTCGTGCGAATAAATTAGAATGGATTGTATGAATGAATTAGATTGGATCGTATAAACGAATTAGAATGGATCATACGAATGAATTGGAATAGATCGTGTGGGGGAAAATCTTCGTGCCGACCCGAAGACCTCGCCTCACCAGTCAGTTGAAGTTGACGTTGAAGAGCGTTGTTTGATCTGTCGTTTGGAGTAGGAGATCACAAGATACAAACAGAGAAAATTGGACACGAGAGATGTGATCTCGGAGTTCAGCCGAAGCCTACGTCTCCGTGCTATAGGGAGCAACCCGAATTCACTAACACTTATATCGAAGTGATCTCGACAGGCCGAGTATCACTAAAAACACTCTGATCTCTTCGAAGGAGAGAAGAAGATCAAAGAGAGGTGGAAGATGGGAAGTGAGAAATTCCAGAGCTCTGGATTCTGAAAACCAGATCTCTGAGTGGAAATCAGAAATTTCGGATCCATTTACATTCGAAGGCTCTGCTATTTATAGGATTCTCTGGCGGTAAATGGCGGTTTCTGCTGCAGCATCTGGGGATCCTCCAGGTAAAGCTGGTGGACCCTGCTACCGTCTTCTGGGGGATTCCACATGCTATTGGGCCCACCAGGCAGGACCGGTGGGTCCCGCGATAGTTTTTGTGGGCCCACCAGGCAGGGCCGGTGGGTCCCGCTGTAGTCTTCGTGGGCCCACCAGGCAGGGCCGGTGGGTCCCACTGTAGTCTTCGTGGGCCCACCAGGCAGGGCCGGTGGGTCCCGCTGTTAGTCTTCATGGGCCCACCAGGCAGGGCCGGTGGGTCCCGCTGTTTATCTTCGTGGGCCCACCAGGCAGGACCGGTGGGTCCCGCTGTTTGTAGACTTCTTGCAAAAATTTGCACCCACAGTTACCCCCTCCAAGTTAGCTAAGAGTCCGCCTTGGCTGGCTTGGATTATTGGTGCAAAGTTATTGATTCCCTGTCAAAAAGGAGCTCTGTCGAAATGTTAGCGAAAAAATAGACTGATCGGTCAATTTTGATTGATCGGTCAATTTTGACCGATCAGTCAATTTTGACCGATCGGTCGAATTCAACCGGTCAAGGTTGGAGTGATCGGTAAAAAAACATAGTTTTTTGGCCGATCTAGTAGAAAATCGACCGATCGATTGATTTTGACCGATCGGTCAAGTTTGACCGATCGGTTAAAATCAGCCGGTCAAGGTTTGGGTGATCGGCAAAAAACACAAGTTTTTTGCCAGATCCAGTAGAAAATCGACCGATCGGTTGATTTTGACCGATCGGTCAAGTTTGACCGATCGGTTTAAATCAGCCGGTCAAGGTTTGGGTGATCGGCAAAAAACACAAGTTTTCTGCCAGATCCAGTAGAAAATCGACCGATCGGTTGATTTTGACCGATCGGTCAAGTTTGACCGATCGGTTAAAATCAGCCGGTCAAGGTTCGGCTGATCGGCAAAAAACACAAGTTTTTTGCCTGATCCAGTAGAAAATCGACCGATCGGTTGATTTTGACCGATCGGTCAAGTTTGACCGATCTGTTAAAATCAGCCGGTCAAGGTTCGGCTGATCGACAAAAAACACAAGTTTTTTGCCTGATCCAGTAGAAAATCGACCGATCGGTTGATTTTGACCGATCGGTCAAGTTTGACCGATCGGTTAAAATCAGCCGGTCAAGGTTCGGCTGATCGGCAAAAAACACAAGTTTTTTGCCTGATCCAGTAGAAAATCGACCGATCGATTGATTTTGACCGATCGGTCAAGTTTGACCTATCGGTTAAAATCAGCCGGTCAAGGTTTGGGTGATCGGCAAAAAACACAAGTTTTTTGTCAGATCCAGTAAAAAATCGACCGATCGGTTGATTTTGACCGATCGGTCAAGTTTGACCGATCGGTTAAAATCAGTCGTTTAAGGTTCGGCTGATCGGCAAAAAACACAAGTTTTTTGCCTGATCCAGTAGAAAATCGATCGATCGGTTAATTTTGACCGATCGGTCAAGTTTGACCGATCGGTTAAAATCAGCCGGTCAAGGTTTGGGTGATCGGCAAAAAACACAAGTTTTTTGCCAGATCCAGTAGAAAATCGACCGATCGGTTGATTTTGACCGATCGGTTAAAATCAGCCGGTCAAGGTTCGGCTGATCGGCAAAAAACAAAAGTTTTTTGCCTGATCTAGTAGAAAATCGACCGATCGGTTGATTTTGACCGATCGGTCAAGTTTGACCGATCGGTTAAAATCAGCCGGTCAAGGTTTGGATGATCGGCAAAAAACGCAAGTTTTTTGCCAGATCCAGTAGAAAATCGACCGATCGGTTGATTTTGACCGATCGGTTAAAATTAGCCGGTCAAGGTTCGACTGATCGGCAAAAAACACAAGTTTTTTACCAGATCCAATAGAAAATCGACCGATCGATTGATTTTGACCGATCGGTCAAGTTTAATCGATCGGTTAAAATCAGCCGGTCAAGGTTTGGATGATCGATAAAAAACACAAGTTTTTTGCCAGATCCAGTAGAAAATCGACCGATCGGTTGATTTTGACCGATCGGTCAAGTTTGACCGATCGATTAAAATCAGCCGGTCAAGGTTCGGCTGATCGGTAAAAAACACAAGTTTTTTTTGCCAGATCCAATAGAAAATCGACCGATCGATTGATTTTGACCGATCGGTCAAGTTTAACCGATCGGTTAAAATCAGCCGATCAAGGTTTGATGGATAAGGCGAAAGAGCCTGTTTTTTCGTCTGATCCTCTGGTAAATTACCCACCATCCCGCCGGTTTGATCGGGCAAAATACTTGTGCAACGAGTTGAACCTTCAGGCCCAGTGGTTTGATAGAGTTAGTGGTTTGCTTGAACCGGTGGTTCATTTGAACCGGTGATCCGGCCGGTTCGACGTTTCGTCTGGTCCCGACTGTTCGCCTAATTTTGCACTTGCTACGGATGGATGCCACGTGTACCTACAAAAAACACGCGATTTGATATGGTGATGACACGTGTCATCTCGATTTCTGCGCCTAATTTTCTCAGGATACTTAAGCTTCTCTGGCTGTCATTTTCGCCTCGCGCTTTCAGAAAAATTTTCGAAGTCCAGAGCTTTTGCTTTTGATCTCCCTTTCTCTGTTTCCTTGTTCTTTCTCGATCGATCGAATGGCCTCCTCCGGTAATTCAAAGAAGAGTGCAGTTCCTCCCAAGAGGAAGGGGAAGGAAATTGCTGAAGTATCATCTATCCCGAAGGGCCGTGGCAAAGGCAAGGCCGAGTTGATCGAGCTTGGTCAATTGGGCAAGAGGCACCAGGGAATGGGGTTTGCCTCTGCACCTTCTCGTCCGGAGCACATCCCCAAAGCAAGATTTGTTCTTTGCCCGCAGCTGCCTCTGTCGGCGAAACCAGAGTTTGGGTATAACATTGGTGGCAAACTTACTGATTTGAAAAGGGAGAAGCTGCAGAAGTTGCTAGTATGTTTCACAGAGGGGAAGACCCGACCAGCGCTTCCGGGAGTTCTATCCGCTTTTGGTATTGACAGGCGGATAATCTTCGTCACGTATGCGAGCAAGGAGCAAGTGATGGGAACCATCGTCACCATTGTCCAGCTCAACTGTGGACTGCGCCTTCCATTGCCGCCTTTTGCCGCGAGATTACTGAACGCCTCCGGTCTTTGTCCCGGGCAGGTCACTGGGAACGCCTGGAGGATCATCTACGCTTTCTGTCGCGTAGAGTCTGACTTCCAGAAGGAACTCAGGGAATGCTATTCCAGCCTCCCTGATGGTGGAGTAGCCCGGATCGAGCTGGGGTATTTCTTCTTTCATTATCGATGGGCTTGGAGGAAAGATAGTCCATTCTATAATCTGACAGGTGTCTCCGCTCTTCGCCCGATTATTGACACCATTGGCTCGGACAAGCTCTACACCGACTGGCCGCTATCGGTGTCCGGTGCATGGACTCCCATGTCTGTACCTGAGACTCCCCGGTACAAGGTGCACAAAGAGATAGATATGTATTGTGCAGGAGGAGCTCTCTCATGGCCTTCGGAGCGAGTGTGGGCTATTGACAATCTTTTCCTGGAGCTGACATGTGGGACTCGATCATGGAAGCAATTCTCGAATTGCCCGGTTCGACATGGCAACGCCAACCTCCTCCATCGATCGAAGGTTCGTTACGAAGATAACGAGGTCATCTATTCCGATTATGAGGAGGACCCTCAATCCGGCAAAATTGTTAGAAACATTCGGGTCGAGAAGAAGGCATACGGAGCCAGGCGCACCTTACCCACAGAGGAGAAACTGGTGATCCGTCGCCAAGGCCAGGCAAAGAAGAAAAGGAAGGTCTATGTTGAGGAGGAGGAGAAAAAAGAAGAAAAGAAGAAGGGGAAAGAAGAAGAAGAGGAAGAAGAGATAGAGAAGGAAGGTGGAGGTGAAGAGGATGAGGGTGGCGATGAGGATGACGATGATGATGCTGATGACAGCAATGGCAGCGACGGAGGAAATGAAGAGGATGAAGATGATGAAGATGGGGGTGGTAAGGGAGAAATTCCTCCCACCCCCACTGATGGTGGCCAAGGACATGGGGGTGGCGAGGAAGAAATTCCTCCCACCCCCACTGGTGGGGATGATGAGGACTCACAACCCATCCTTATTGACGAGGCTAAGGCCCGTCGTATGGAGGAGGTAATGGATGTGGAGGGCGACGACAAGAAGGTCCAGCCCGTTTATCATTTCGAGGAGTTGAAGAAGCCGATGCGCTTCAAGATAAAGTTGTCGAGGAGTGGTGGGGTTGGAAGCAACCCTACGCCCCTCGACCAGATACCCCCGGAGGTGCCTTGTCTTGAAGGCCCGACTGCAAGCGGCGGTTTGGAGGTTGAGCAGCCTCCTCCTCCCTCGCACTCTCTGGCTGAGGAGATGGCATCCCTTGTGGCTGGGCTCAAACAGCCACAAGATGAAGAGGGGGTCTCACCTCTTCGGGACATTCCCTCTCCAGCCCACATGGAGAGAGGAAGTCGTGTGGGGGATGAGACTCCCCGACTCCAGAAGAAGCCGACCCCTTCTAAGGAGAAATCTCCCTCAAAGGGTAAGAGCTCTGGCCATGGGAAGGGAAAAGAGCCTAGGGTCGATGCCTCAGGTATTCGGAATGATCCACCATCTAGATTGCTCTGTCTTTGAAGTTGAAAATATTCAAACTCTTTGAACTCTTGTGTTGATTGCAGGTACTCCTGTTGGCTCGACTCAGAAGATGAAAAACTTGGGTGAGGTTGACATCAACCACCCCACAGCTGTAATCCGGAAGCTCTGCAACCTTCCGGGGGCTACTCTAGATGAAGCCTTCGACAGGCTTGAATTGGTGGTAGGTGCATCTGCTTGATCGATCATTTGAGTTACATCTTCAAAATAATTCTAACTCTTTTCTACATTTGCAGAACTCATCAGTTTTGAAAGTCGCAAGCAAGCTCTCCAGGAAGGCGGGAGAAAGGGAAGCTTCAGCTGAAGTATCCCATTTGACAGCTGAACTGAAGGCTGCCCGTGAGGAGAGGGACAAGCTGAGGGAGGTGCTGTCCTCAAAGAAGGAGTTTCTCAAGGCTAAGATCGAGGAGCTTCGCAAAGAGAAATTGGAGAGCAAGGAGTTGCTGAACCGTAACGAGGCACATGGTCATGAACTCGAATCCTTGAAGAATTGGCTCTGCAAGGTGGAAACCGTGTCCAGTGGTTGTGCAACTGAAATTAAGGAGCTGAAGGAACAACTTGCTGCCCAGCATACTGCCTTTGCTACCCGAGGGGAGACTTCGAAGAAGGAGTTAGAGCATGCGCTATCTGAAGTCAAGAGCTACCGGGAAACAGCCGAGAAGGCGGTGGAGGCACTTAGGGCCCATGCCAGCAGTGTCCGATCTTCCAAGGCTTCGGTTGCGAGCAAAGCTCACGCTGGATCCGAGGGAGATAAGTCGCGTGCGCAAAGTGTGGCAAAACCTTGAGATCTCCCATCTTCTTTTTTGGTGTTTACACTTGTAAACTCTTGATATGAAAAAAGCTCACTCCTGTACTTGACAATTTTTGATAATAGAAATCTTTTTGGTGTTTGAAAATTGGATGTCTCTTGAGTTGAATGTCTTCGAATATCATGTTATGGATAGCCTTGGAATAGATACAATCTTTTGAATATAAGGGGTCGAGTCGCAACTCGATTACCCAAACTTGTAACTTTGAAAATTGAATTTGAATTCGTGTAACACTTGTATGTGAGGGGTTGAGTCGCAACTCAAGCACCCAAACCTGTTAGACGATATCGAAATTGATTGAAATTAAAGGTTAGTTTAACATTTATAAGTAAGGGGTAGTGTCGCAACACATTCTCCCCAACTTGTTAAACTGACCAGTAACTTGAAGGTTGCTTTGAATGACAACCTGAAATCGTTTTAACATTTGCCAATAAGGGTTTGAGTCGCAACTCTAACTCCCAAACTTGTTAAAAGACCTGGTAACTTGAATATGGATAATTTGAAACTGCTTCAGAACTTGAATTGAAAAGCTGAACACTTGCACATTTGAACATTTGAAAGAGAACTTTATTCATTATGGAATTTACATCATGGATAGAACAGTTTAAGGTGTCTAGAATTCCAAGCTCGTGGCAATCTATCCCCTTCTGGTGAGATCAGTCGATAAGAGCCTTTGCCTCCAACTGATTCGACAATATATGGACCTTCCCAGTTGGGAGCAAAATTCCCACTGCTGTGTTCCTTTGTGTTGTAGAAGACTGCTCTAAGGACCAGACTGCCGATTGGGAACTGCCGTTTGTAGAATTTCTCATCATAAGCTCGTTTGATCTTCTGCTGATACTTGGCCACACGAAGGGAGGCTTGGTCTCGTAGTTCTTCAGAGAAGTCCAGATCATTGACTCGAAGCTCTTCATTGATCCCTTCTTCAACTGCCCTAGTCTTCAGAGTATTTGATATGTTTTCTGTTGGGAGTACTGCTTCCGATCCATATGTCAGACGAAAGGGTGAGAACCCTGTTGACCTTCTCGGGGTTGTGCGATACCCCCAAAGAACTTCAGGTAGGACTCGTTCCCACAATCCTTTCTTGTCGTTGAGCTTCTTCTTAAGTATACCAAGAATAGCTCTATTGGAGGCTTCAGCTTGACCATTGCATTGAGGGTATCTTGGAGTTGAATAGAAGAGCTTGATTCCGTTGTTCAGACAGAATTCACGGAACTTGTCAGAGTCGAATTGAGCTCCATTGTCAGCAACAAGAACTTGAGGTGTACCAAACCTTGAGAAGATGTTTTGCTGAATGAATTTAATCACTTCATCATCAGTTTCTCGAAAGAGTGGCACAGCTTCAACCCATTTGGTGAAGTAGTCAGTGGCCAGTAGTAGATACTTCTTTTTGCTCAGAGTTGGTGGGAAGGGACCCAAGAAATCCAACCCCCACTGATGGAAGGGCCATGGACTAGATAGTTGGTGAAGCTTATCTGCAGGAAGATGGATAGCACGAGCGTGTCATTGGCAAGGCTCGCACCTTTGAACAACTTGCTGAGCATCCCTTGCCATTATTGGCCAGTAGTAACCTTGTAGCTTTGTTTTGGCTTCAAGAGATCTTCCTCCCGAATGATTTCCACAAGCTCCAGAGTGGATATCAATAAGGATTGCCTTTGCTTGTTCTGGACCAATACACTTGAGCATCATCCCATTGTGAGATTTGAAGTATAGGTCTTCTCCTTGCATGATAAAGCATGAGAGCTTCCTTTGAAGTCTTCGGGCTTGATTGGGATCTTGTGGTACTTTGCCATATTTGAAGAAGTCAAAAATTGACTGTCTCCAATCTTCAAATCCATTTGCAGTAGTAAGGTTCAACATTAATTGATCTCCACCCCCAGATCTCTTTGTAGTTGCAAGGATCTGTTGATCGGGGATGGTTTTGGGCACTTCTTGATAATCGATCTGTATTTGCCTTCCTCCGAGTGAGTCTCCAAGAACTGAGGCAGCATTGGCTAAGGCATCTGCTTCTCGGTTCTCTGCTCTTGGGATTTGAATGAATTCAGCATAAGTAAAATGTTGTTGAAGACGTCGTACTAAAGCCAAATAGAGTTGCATTCTTTCTTCTCGAGCTGTATATTCTCTATTGATTTGCCTTATGATCAACTGGGAATCACTGTAGACGATGATTTGATCTACCCCCAGGGATTCAGCCATTTCGAGTCCGGAAATGAGTGCTTCGTATTCGGCTTCATTGTTGGTGGCATTGAATCCGAGGAGAGTGGCCTTCTGGAGATGATCAAGTTCAGGGGATACCAGGACTATCCCAGTTCCCGAACCGACCGCACTTGAAGCTCCATCAATGTAAAGCTCCCATGGAGGAGTTGCAGCAATAGCCTCGAGACTTGGATCAATTTTTGTTGCAAAATTGATCGGAGGATTATTCTCATCTTCTAAGCGCATGTCGACATCTTCTTCCCAAGTGATGGGGTCTTCAACCGAAAAGTCAGCTAGAAAATCAGCAATAACTTGACCTTTGATGGAAGTGCGAGATTCGAATTGAATTCCCAGAGAGCTCATTTCGATCACCCATTTGGTCATACGACCAGCTCGACCAGCTTTGTCAACAATATCTTTGAGTGGGTGTTCTGAAATGACTGTGATTTGATGAGAGACGAAGTAGGGTTGGAGACGACGTGATGCAGTGAGCAAGGCCAGAATGACCTTCTTAGTTTTGGAGTAGCGAGTCTCAGCCAGAAGAAGAGTATGACTGATATAATAAACTGGATGTTCGATGCCTTCTCTTCTACTGACTAGGACCGCACTGATTGCTTGATCAGTGACGGCGAGATAGAGCCACAGATCTTCTTTTGGAAGTGGAGCAGTCAGGATAGGAGCTTGCACCAGATATTTTTTGATGCATTGAAAATCTTCTTTGCAAGTTGAACTCCACCCTGAAGTATCCGCCTTTCACAGTTTGTCGAAGAGAGGCTTACATTTGTCGGAAGACTTTGTGATGAATCTATTGAGGGCAGCAAGTCTTCCAGTGAGACGTTGCACTTCCTTCCGATTAGTAGGTGATGGCATGTTGAGGATAGCTCGAATTTGATCGAGATTGGCTTCAATGCCCCTCCTGGTCACAAGATGACCCAGGAATTTCCCAGATTGAACTCCGAAAGCGCACTTGGCCGGATTGAGCTTCATACGATACTTTCGAAGGACTTGAAAGGTTTCTGCCAGATCGGATAGATGCTTGCTTCGAACGGAACTCTTTGTGAGGAGATCGTCGACGTAGACTTTGACGTTGCGACCGATTTGATCTTCGAACATTTTTGTGACTAACCTTTGATAAGTGGAACCGATATTTTTGAGGCCGAATGGCATTACATTGTAGCAGTAGAGACCTCGGCTAGTCACAAAACATGTCTTCTCTTGATCATCAGCGTGAAGAGGAATTTGATTGTACCCAGAGTATCCATCCATGAAAGACAATATCTCGTGGCCAGCAGTGGCATCGACGAGTCTATCTATCCTTGGCATGGGGAATGGATCTTTGGGACAAGCTTTGTTGAGATTGGTGAAGTCGATGCAGACTCTGACCTTCCCATTCTTCTTTGGAATAACAACTATGTTAGAGATCCAAGTAGGATACTCTACTTCACGGATGAAGCCTGCTGCGAGTAGCTTGGTGATCTCTTTTTGAACGGCAATTTGTAGCTCTGGTCGGATGGTGCGTGGCTTTTGCTTGACAGGCTTCACCTCTTCCTTGATCGCGAGTCGGTGACAAGCGTCATCTGGATTGATCCCAGGCATGTCTTCAAAGCACCAAGCGAAGACGTCGATATTGGACTGGAGGAAGGATACTATGTCTCGCGCTTCTGCGTCACTAAGACCGGTACCAATAAACGTTTGTCGGGGGAGATCTCCACCACCGATGTTGATTGGGATGATTTCTTCAATTGAAGGTGAGGCTTCCTATTCGATTGGTGGGGGTTCGGTCAGCGGAATCTTCTTTGATTGCTATTTAGAAGGACCAGCTTCGTCTCGCGGCCGCTTTGGAGGAGCAATATTGATCTTACGATCAGTTTTTGCAGCAGAGGCTTCACAAGACCTTCCAGCTTGCTGATCGCCTCGAAGACAGACAATGCCTTCTCCCGTTGCAAACTTGAGTAGTTGGTGGTAAGAAGAGGAGATGGCATTGATCTGGTGGAGGAATGGTCACCCGAGAATGGCGTTGTAGCTGGATACTCCTTCGACAATTGCAAACCTCACCGAGACTCGAGTCTCTCGGCTGAGATCGAGAGTGAATCTTGATTCGCCCACCATGATGCTTTGTTCGCCGTTGAAGCCAGTGATCACAGTCGGGACGACATCGAGGCTTGAGTATCTATGTCCCAGACGTTTGAAACAATCTGAGAACATAATATCGATGGAGCTCCCGGTGTCGATGAGGATTCGATTGACGGTGCTTCCGTCGATAAGGAGTTTCAAGACCAGGGGGTCTCGATGGGGAGTATGAACTCCTTGAAGATCGGCGTCATTGAAAACAATAGATGGCCAAGTCAAACCTTCGATAGGCTTCTCGATCGATGTATCCTCCTTGTTCGCAGCAGAACGAACATGGAAGATGCGTCGAACTTGCCGATCCACTTCCTTCCCGGTCAAGGTTTGGTTGTGCAATGTTCCATGAATACCAAAGACGTTGGCATTCACAGAGATAGGTTGCCGGCTGGAGGAGATCTGATGGATCCAACATGCTTCTTTCCCCTTTGCAGAGGCTTGACGTTGATCTTGTCCGCCTTTGACGAACTCTTGAAGGTGGCCTTCTCGCAATAAATCTTCAAGATGGAATTTCAGCCGATAGCACCGATCGGTAGAATGGCCATGACTTCGGTGGAAGTCACAATATACTGTTTTGTCAGCCGTAAATTTTGAGTTTGGCTGAAGAGGATTGGGCCTTCGAATGAACTCCTCGTGTTGAATGCGGTCGAGTATCTGCTCGACTGGTAAATTCCACTCAGTGAAAGTGGTCTTCGTTGGAGATCGACGTCCGTCATTTTTTGCTCGCTTGTTGGCTGGAGGGGCTGCTGCCTCAGCATTGTGGGCTTTGGCAGCATACTTTGGAGCATCTCTTTCCGCCGGTCTTCGTTTCGTTTCTCGCCCTTTTCGAGCGACTTGATCATCTTCGACTTCAATCTCTCTCTGGATCCGATCAAACATAGAACCCAGAGAAGGAGGGGGATTGCGAATGAAGTCGTTGTAGATGTGTAGATCGAATCGGAGGGCGTTCTGGAAAGCCAACATGATGGCTTCATCATCCAGATGTCTTCCAGAAAGAGCAGCATGCTTGTTGCGAAATCTCCTGGTGAAATTGCGGAGAGTCTCATCAGTACCCATCCTCAGCCGATAGAGGGAGTCGAGCTTCTTTTCTGGCTTCAGATTGAGCTGATAATGCTGCACAAAAAGGTTAGCCAAGACACCGAACTGGGTGATGACCCAGCTCGGAGATTATAATACCAATCAAGTGATGGCTCATTGAGACTCCCGGCAAAAGTGCGACAAAGCACGTTGTTCTCTTCTTCATGCGGTGTCAAAGCTTGCTTGAAGGCAAGTATATGGAGAGTCGGATCTCCTTTGACGCAGTTGAATTTGGGGAGGATAGGAGTTCTCCATCCCCTTGGGAATGTTGATTCGAAGAGGCTTCGATGGAGAGGTCCGGCAGAGGAATACCCATCCCTACGACCATGTCCTCGACCTAGAGGTGGGTCAAGAGGCAAGATCGCAAGGTCTTGCTCAGGCATTGAAGTATTTGCTGGCTGAAGTCGGTGTCGAAGGTCCGATCCAAGTCCACGTTGAGGTGGAATGGAAGGGGAGGCTCTACTCTTCGAAGGAGCGCCTTTCATTTGGTGCTTCCTTGGTATATCGAGCTTTGAAGGCATCTTCCTATCGCAGTTGCGACCAGAAGAAGATTGGGAGGACTCATCGTCGAGTCGATCCCAAACACTCTGTTTCCACGGGGCAGCAGAGGGAGTTGGGTCGTGATGAATCCTCCCGGGGGCAGCAGTGCCCATTGATCTCCTTTGCTCGGAGTGGATTGATGGTCGTGGCCGATCAACCCTCTCATTAGTAGAGGGGATGGGAAGAGCAATTCCAGCCTCGAAGGCTGCCTTCTTGAGTGCATCCCTCTCAGCAGTGAGGGTGGCATTCTGCTTTGCCAGTTGAAGTAGTTGGAAATCGACCGCCGAGATTTGATAGGTCGACGGAGGGTCTTCAGCAGGAGCGGGGGCAGTTTGCCCAATCGACTGTCGTGCGGGTTGGGCGATAGGTCGATCGACAGATCTCCCACTCCCTGAGCGAACCCCCATCTCAGGAACAACAAGGGGCTGTCCGAAGTTGAGCCTTTGACTCATTGATCGAGTCTCAGGATGAGCTTGTTGTTGAGTGTTACTTCCTTCTGGTTGACCCTGGTGCTTTGTTCTCGCCATTTAGAGAGCGAAGGGTGCAACAAGAGTGCCGACGCCCGATCAATTGTTTGATCAACCGAGGAGGCGAGGAAGTTTGGCTATGAAGATCGGTTGTATGCTCAACCAATCTAATAGTAGTGGAGAGAGCTGGACTTTTCTTTCGGATCCCACAGACGGTGCCAAACTGTGGGGGAAAATCTTCGTGCCGACCCGAAGACCTTGCCTCACCAGTCAGTTGAAGTTGACGTTGAAGAGCGTTGTTTGATCTGTCTTTTGGAGTAGGAGATCACAAGATACAAACAGAGAAAATTGGACACGAGAAATGTGATCTCGGAGTTCAGCCAAAGCCTACGTCTCCGTGCTATAGGGAGCAACCCGAATTCACTAACACTTATATCGAAGTGATCTCGACAGGCCGAGTATCACTAAAAACACTCTGATCTCTTCGAAGGAGAGAAGAAGATCAAAGAGAGGTGGAAGATGGGAAGCTGAGAAATTCCAGAGCTTTGGATTCTGAAAACCAGATCTCAGAGTGGAAATCAGAAATTTCGGATCCATTTACATTCGAAGGCTCTGCTATTTATAGGATTCTCTGGCGGTAAATGGCGGTTTCTGCTGCAGCATCTGGGGATCCTCCAGGTAAAGCTGGTGGACCCTGCTACCGTCTTCTGGGGGATTCCATAGGCTATTGGGCCCACCAGGCAGGACCGGTGGGTCCCGTGATAGTTTTTGTGGGCCCACCAGGCAGGGCCGATGGGTCCCGATGTAGTCTTTGTGGGCCCACCAGGCAGGGCCGGTGGGTCCCGCTGTAGTCTTCGTGGGCCCACCAGGCAGGGCCGGTGGGTCCCGCTGTTAGTCTTCATGGGCCCACCAGGCAGGGCCGGTGGGTCCCGCTGTTTGTCTTCGTGGGCCCACCAGGCAGGGCCGGTGGGTCCCGCTGCTTGTAGACTTCTTGCCAAAATTTGCACCCACAGATCGTGCGAATGAATTAGAATAGATCGTACGAATGAATTAGAATGGATACATTCGTGCGAATGAATTAGAATGGATCGTATGAATGAATTAGATTGTACGAATGAATTAGAATGGATCATACGAATGAAATAGAATGGATCGTAATCTAATTCATTCATACGATCCATTCTAATTCATTCGCACAATCTATTCTAATTCATTCCTACGATCCATTCTAATTCATTCGTATGATCTATTCAAATTCATTCATACGATCCATTCTAATTCATTCGCACGAATGTATCCATTCTAATTCATTCATACAATCTATTCTAATTCATTCGTACGATCCATTCTGATTCATTCGTACAATCCATTCTATTTCATTCGTACGATCCATTCTTACTCATTCGTATGATCCATTCTAATTCATTCGCACGTGGATCTAATTCCTTTGTACGACCCATTATATTTCATTCGTATGATCCATTCTAATTCCTTTGTACGATCCATTCTAATTCATTCCCATGAATGTATCCATTCTAATTCATACGTACGATCCATTCTAATTCATTCGCACAATCTATTCTAATTCATTCATACGATCCATTCTAATTCATTCACACAAATGTATCCATACAAATGAAATATAATGGGTCGTACAAAGGAATTAGAATGGATCGTACGAAGGAATTAGAATAGATTGTATGAATGAATTAGAATGAAGTCGTACGATCCATTCGAATTCATTCATACGATCCATTCTAATTCATTCGTACGATCCGTTCTAATTCATTCATACAATCCATTCTAATTCTTTCACACGATCCATTCTAATTCATTCGTACGATCCATTCTAATTCATTCGTACAATCCATTCTATTTCATTCGAACGATCCATTCTTACTCATTCGTATGATCCATTCTAATTCATTCGCACGAATGTATACATTCTAATTCATTCGCACGATCCATTCTAATTCATTCGTACGATCCATTCTAATTCATTCGCACAATATATTCAAATTCATTCATACAATCCATTCTAATTCTTTCACACGATCCAGTCTAATTCATTCGTACGATCCATTCTAATTCATTTGTACGATCCATTCTAATTCATTCATACGATCCATTCTAATTCATTCGTACGATCCATTCTAATTCATTTGCACCACAATCTATTCTAATTCATTCGCACGAATGTATCCATTCTAATTCATTCGTACGATCCATTCTAATTCATTCGCATGATCCATTCTAATTCATTCATACAATCCATTCTTATTCTTTCGCACGATCCTTTCTAATTCATTCGTACGATCCATTCTAACTCATTCGTACAATCCATTCTATTTCATTCATACGATCCATTCTAATTCATTCGTACGATCCATTCTAATTCATTCGCACGATCCATGCTAATTCATTCGTACGATCCATTCAATTTCATTCGTACGATCCATTATTACGATCCATTCTAATTCATTCGTACGATCCATTCTTATTCATTCGCACAATATATTCTAATTCATTCGTATGATCCATTCTAATTCATTCGCATGATCCAATCTAATTCATTCATATGATCCATTCTAATTCCTTCGTACGATCCATTCTAATTCATACGATCCATTCTATTTCATTCATACGATCCAATCTTACTCATTTGTATGATCCATTCTAATTCATTCGCACGATCCATTCTAATTCATTCGCACGAATGTATCCATTCTAATTCATTCATACGATCCATTCTAATTCATTCGTGCTGATTGTATGAATGAATTAGATTGGATCGTATAAATGAATTAGAATGGATCGTACGTATGAATTAGAATGGATACATTCATGGGAATGAATAAGAATGGGTCGTACGAAGGAATTAGAATGGATCATACGAATGAAATAGAATGGATCGTACGATCCATTCTAATTCATTCGCACGATCCATTCTAATTCATTAATACGATCCATTCTAATTCATTCGCACGAATGTATCCACTCTAATTCATTCGTACGATCCATTCTAATTCATCCGCACGATCAATTCTTATTCATTCATACGATCCATTCTAATTCATTCGTACGATCCATTCTAATTCATTCGCACGATCCATTAATAGATTGTGCGAATGAATTAGAATGGAACGTACGAATGAATTAGAATGGATATATTCGTGCGAAAGAATTAGAATGGATCGTATGAATGAATTAGATTGGATCGTAAATCTAATTCATTCGTACGATCCATTCTAATTCATTCGCACGATCCATTCTAATTCATTCATACGATCCATTCTAATTCATTCGCACGGATGTATCCATTCTAATTCATTCGTACGATCTATTCTAATTCATTCGTACGATCCATTCTTACTCATTCGTACGATCCATTCTAATTCATTCGTACGAATGTATCTATTCTAATTCATTCTTACGATCCATTCTAATTCATTCGTACGATCCATTCTAATTCATTCGTACAATCCATTCTAATTCATTCGCACGATCCATTCGAATTCTCTCATACGATCCATTCCAATTCATTCGTATGATCCATTCCGAATGAATTAGAATGGATCGTGCTAAAGAATTAGAATTGATCGTACGAATGAATTAGAATAGATTGTGCGAATGAATTAGAATGGATCGTACGAATGAATTAGAATGGATCATACGAATGAATTAGAATGGATATATTCGTGCAAATGAATTAGAATGGATCGTATGAATGAATTAGAATAGATCGTGCGAATTAATTAGAATGGATACATTCGTGCGAATGAATTAGAATGGATCGTATGAATGAATTAGATTGGATCATATGAATGAATTAGAATGGATCGTGCGAATGAATTAGAATGGATCGAAGGAATTAAAATGGATCATACGAATGAATTAGAATGCACGAATGTATCCATTCTAATTCATTCGTACCGTCCATTCTAATTCATTCATACGAACCATTCTAATTCATTCGTACGATCCATTCTAATTCATTCGTACGATTCATTATTACTCATTCGTATGATCCATTCTAATTTATTCGCACGAATGTATCCATTCTAATTCATTCGTACGATCCATTCTAATTCATTCATACGATCCATTCTAATTCATTCGTATGAATGAATTAGAATGGATACATTCATAGGAATGAATAAGAATGGATCGTACGAATGAATTAGAATGGATCGTATGAGTGAATTCGAATGGATCGTGTGAAAGAATTAGAATTGATTGTATGAATGAATTAGAATGGATCGTGCTAATGAATTAGAATGGATCGTACGAATGAATTAGAATAGATTGTGCGAATGAATTAGAATGAATCGTACGAATGAATTAGAATGGATCGTAATAATGGATCGTACGAATGAAATAGAATGGATCGTACGAATGAATTAGCGTGGATCGTGCTAATGAATTAGAATAGAACGTACGAATGAATTAGAATAGATTGTGCGAATGAATTAGAATGGATCGTACTAATGAATTAGAATGGATAAATTCGTGCGAATGAATTAGAATGGATTGTATGAATGAATTAGATTGGATCGTATAAATGAATTAGAATGGATCGTACGAATGAATTTGAATGGATACATTCGTGCGAATGAATTAGAATGGATTATACGAATGAGTAAGAATAGGTCGTATGAATGAATTCGAATGGATCGTACGAATGAATTAGAATGGATCGTATGAATGAATTAGAATGGATCGTGCGAATGAAATAGAATAGATCGTACGAAGGAATTAGAATGGATCGTATGAAGGAATTCGAATGGATCGTACGAATGAATTAGAATGCACGAATGTATCTAATTCATTCATACGATCCAATCTAATTCATTCATACGATCCATTCTAATTCATTCGTATGTATCCATTCTAATTCATTCGTACGATCCATTCTAATTCATTCGTACGATCCATTCTAATTCATTCGCACGATCTATTCTAATTCATTCGCACAATCTATTCTAATTCATTCATACGATCCATTCTAATTCATTCGCACGATTCATTCTAATTCATTCATACGATCCATTCTAATTCATTCGTATGATCCATTCTAATTCATTCGCATGATCCATTCTTACTCATTCGTACGATCCATTCTAATTCATTCGCACGATCCATTCTAATTCATTTGTACGATCCGTTCTAATTCATTCGCATGAATGTATCCATTCTAATTCCTTCGTACAATCCATTCTATTTCTTTCGTACGATCCATTCTTACTCATTCGTACGATCCATTCTAATTCATTCGCACGAATGTATCCATTCTAATTCATTCGTACGATCCATTCTAATTCCTTCGTACGATCCATTCTAATTCATTCATACGATCCATTCTAATTCATTCGTACGATCCATTCTAATTCCTTTGTACGATCTATTCTAATTCATTCATACGATCCATTCTAATTCATTCGTACGATCCATTCTAATTCATTCGTACGATCCATTCTAATTCATTCGCATGATCCATTCTAATTCATTCATACGATCCAATCTAATTCCTTCGTACGATCCATTCTTACTCATTCACACAATCTATTCTAATTCATTCATACGATCCATTCTAATTCATTCATACGATCCATTCTAATTCCTTCGTACGATCCATTCTATTTCATTCGTATGATCCATTCTATTTCATTCATACGGTCCATTCTAATTCATTCGTACGATCTATTCTAATTCATTCGTGCGATCCATTCTAATTCATTCATACGATCCATTCTAATTCATTCGCACGAATGTATCCATTCTAATTCATTCGTACGATCCATTCTAATTCATTAATACGATCCAATCTAATTCATTCGTACGATCCATTCTAATTCATTCGTACGATCCATTCTAATTCATTCGTACGATCCATTATTATTCATTAGCACGATCCATTCAAATTCATTCATACTAATTCATTCATACAATCCATTCTAATTCTTTCACACGATCCATACTAATTCATTCATACAATCTATTCTAATTCATTCGTACGATCCATTCTAATTTCATTCGTACGATCTATTCTAATTCATTCGTACGATCCATTCTAATTCATTCGCGTACGATCCATTCTAATTCATTCATACGATCCATTCTAATTCATTTGCGTACGATCCATTCTAATTCATTCGTAATACGATCCATTCTTACTCATTCGTATGATCCATTCTAATTCATTCGTACGATCCATTCTAATTCATTCGTACGATCTGTTTGGGGGATTTTTCCTGGTCCTTGCGAGCCACCTGTAAGATCAAGAAAAAAGAAACGTGAGAACGGCTGGCTCCCTTAGGAGCGCAGACCCTCCGACGCTCAAGTCAGTTATGGTAACACCACGGAGAGCTGTTGTATACCAAAGTGGTAGTGAAAGGGATTTCGAACCTGTACTTTGGAGCCTGGGGGTGTGTATTTATAGACATGGGCGACCTATCTAGTTACGACGCGTGGAAGCTGTTTCCGGCACCTTCTAGGCCCCCATGTGCTGGCTCACGTGGATCTGACAGTCCTTGGTACTTGAGCTCCTGACATTCTTTGTCGTCTAGCTCGCCTGACGAAGTAGTGGGGGACAGCTGCTGCTGTTCTGTTGCCGCCAGGGGAATCTTCTAGAATGTTCAAGTCTGGGAGGTTTCAAACCGACTCCGATGGGCTTCCATGGACTGCAAACGTCCACGTAGCTTCAGTGGGTGCTTGACACCTGGTAATCCTTATGCTGCTCTATTGTGGGCGACCTCATCCTCCGTTGCTCCGTCTTCCCTCCACTTTTATCAAGAGTCGGACCTCGCAGGAGCGACCTCTTCGATAAACAGGGGTCTGGACGAGCTTGGCGAGCTCCTGAGCGAGCTTGAGCGAGCTCCTGAGCGAGCTCGAGCGAGCTCCTGAGCGAGCTCGGGCGAGCTCCTGAGCGAGCATTGGCGAGCTCCTGAGCGAGCATTGGCGAGCTCCTGAGCGAGCATTTGGCGAGCTCCTGAGCGAGCATTGGCGAGCTCCTGAGCGAACATTGGCGAGCTCCTGAGCGAGCATTGGCGAGCTCCTGAGCGAGCATTGGCGAGCTCCTGAGCGAACATTGGCGAGCTCCTGAGCGAGCATTGGCGAGCTCCTGAGCGAGCTTGGGCGAGCTCCTGAGCGAGCTTTGGCGAGCTCCTGAGCGAGCTTTTGGCGAGCTCCTGAGCGAGCATTGGCGAGCTCCTTCGCGCTCTTTGTCTAAGCCATTTACAGAATTTGGTCGTGTTCCTGCGGGGTCTGGGGGAACGCCAGCTCTTGGCGGGGCGAGCTGCACTCAGATACAAGGTGTCCATCCAGCTCCAAGCGGGGCGAGCTCCTCACGGGCGGTGAGAGCGAGCTTTTGGGCGAGCTCCTGGGCGAACTTTGGGCGAGCTCCTGGGGGGTCTGGGGGAACGCCAGCTCTTGGCGGGGCGAGCTGCACTCAGATACAAGGTGTCCATCCAGCTCCAAGCGGGGCGAGCTCCTCACGGGCTGTGAGAGCGAGCTTTTGGGCGAGCTCCTGGGCGAACTTTGGGCGAGCTTCTGAACGAGCTTGCCCTGGGCCCCTTCAGCCCAATGTGGATCCCGCTCCCTGTCAAGATGACTGGGTGAGCACGGGAGAGCGAACTCCTGATCGGGTTTCAATCACCCCCAACATTACCCCCTCCTGAGGGAGCGACCAAGGAGACTTGACGCTTGCTCAGGAGTCTTAGCGAGCTCCTACCCCTTGTAATGTGCCTGATATCAATGTCTGCTGCAACAGTTTTCTGGCGGGGCGGAGATAGTAGCTATGGGCAATCCGCGTCGAGAGTTTAGACTGTCAGTACTTCACAAACGCCGGGCGGGCCGCGAGCGTCAGCCACGAGCGATCTCCTTCCGGCGCGGGCTTGCCACACGCGGTCAGGGTCGGCGTCGGGCGAGCTGCTGGCACCTGCCGCGAGCGATCTGCGCCGAGAGCTGACTGCCAGTACTTCACAAACGCTGGGCGAGCCGCGAGCGTCAGCCACGAGCGATCTCCTTCCGATGCGAGCTTGTCACATGCGGCCAGGGTCTGCGTCGGGCGAGCTGCGGGCTCCTGCTGCTGGCACCTGCCGCGAGCGATCTGCGCCGAGAGCTGACTGCCAGTACTTCACAAACGCTGGGCGAGCCGCGAGCGTCAGCCACGAGCGATCTCCTTCCGATGCGAGCTTGTCACATGCGGCCAGGGTCTGCGTCGGGCGAGCTGCGGGCTCCTGCTGCGAGCGATCTTGTGACTTGGGTATCGCACCAAATCTCCAATGGTCGCTTCGTCTTGAATGCAGCGCGAGGCTCAAGGCGGATACAACGAATCTCATTATGAGATCCCGATCGGCGCGAGACACGTGTTTCCTCCTCATTCGCTCTGCTTCTGTCAGTAAATGACAGCGTCGGTGCCGGCGCAGCTTTTTCCATGCGTGGCCCACGTGGCGCTTGACGATTGGAAAGAAGCGAGCTGTCGCTTCGCCTGTCGTCACGTCGCCTCGCTGAGTGCGCTCGGGCATTAACTGCGGATCGATTCACCTGTCTCTCACTCGCCTATAAATAGGGGATGGGGGGCGATTTCTACCGTCGCGTGAAAACAGCTCTCCCTTCTCTCCAGCTCGCTCTCTCTTTCTTGCTCTAATGGCTTCTGCTTCCGACGTTGCTGCTGCCGTTGCCGCCGCTGCTACCGCCGCCCAAGCCTCTGAGCCCGCCGCTGAGAGGGCGGTGGTATGGCTGCAGAACCCGATCGGGGTGCCCGTCGGGGATAGTATCCGGGCGGCGATCGATCTCCCTCGGGAGATCGTCGTCGCCGAGATGCCACTCTCGGGGAGGCCGTCCCAGGGCACAGTAGCTTCTGTCGGGCTGCTGTGGTCCGGGCTGCGGTTCCCCCTGAGTCATCTCGCCGGGGAGCTCCTGGAGTTGACGGGTCTTTGCCCCGCCCAACTCTCAGGAAACTCCTGGGGGATACTCTACGGGTTGTCTCAGCTGGAGACCGCTCTGAATGCGAGGATCCCACTGAGCTACTTGCTCAAAAAGTGGCTCCTCAAGCCCTCGCCGGTCTACAGCACCGTGGGCTGCGGCTACTTCTATCTTGCCGGGCGGCCTGGCGAGGTGCTCCCCTTCTCCACCGTCGAGAGCAAGGACCGCCACTGGAAGGACCATCCCTTCGTGGCGGTTGGCAACTGGCGCGGGCGGCACAGCGGAGTCCCGGCTCACCCTGGGGTTCCTCCGACGGCGGTCTTCCGGGAGATCTCCTTCTACAAGGCGGGGAAGAAGAAGTGCATCGCTCCCGATCGGGAGAAGTCTCTGGACGAGGCGATCCTCCACTACCTTGGTGGGCGGACTCCAGAGAAGATCACCGCTCCCGACTTCGCCTTCCAGCTGAAGGACGGGAAGACCGGCGCTATTCTGCTGAAGCAGAAAGTGGTCCGGAAGAAGAAAGAGGAGGAGGTCGGTGCTATTCCGCCGATGCAGAACGCCCCTCCTCCCTCTAAAGGGGCCAGCAAGGGGGCAGGGAGCTCCGGAGGCAACCCCCGCAAGAAGGTAGCACGGAGGCGGGCCTCGCCCATCCGCTTCGACAACCCCGACACCCTAGAGATGCTCCGCCAGGGTGAAGCCGCCGCTCCCCCGCCACCTCCTCGCCCAGACGCCGGCCCAGGTCAGCCCACTGCCCCAACTCCCATAGTCCGCCGAAAGATCCAAATGGTCGAGCCCGACGACCCGAACATCGACCTCCCGCTAACCATGGCGGAAGTCGAATCCGGGATGGCTCAAATTTTAATGGGCTACTTTCCGGGCGATCTGACCGTGCCGCTTCGTGTAGCAGTGATGACGCCGGAGATGGAGGCGCGCGGGAAGAAGAAGGCCAAGCGTGCGGGGCCCGCGCCTTCTAACGTCCAGGCGGCGCAACGGCAGAAAGCGCTGGAGGAGGCGGGCTTGTACTCGGAGCCCAGCTGGACGGACTCCGCGGAAGAGGCCTCAGGCCCCGAGGAGGAAGAGCCCGCTCCTCAGCCTTCCCAGGCGGAGCCTTCTGCTTCCGCCCAAGTGGAGAAGCCCGCGACTCCATCAGCTCCCGTACCAGGGGCGGGGTCAAGCGGGCAGGAGCCGCCATCTCCCGCCAACGGGGCAGGGATCCAGCAGGGCGAGTCAGACGCCGTTGCTGCGACCTCCTTGCCGGTGTCGGCTCCTCCTCCCGCGGCCTTTACACCGGAGGCCGCTCCAGCCCCCGCCCCTCCGACCTCGCCTCCTGCAGAGGGTCAGGAGGGAGCGGGCTCCCAGCAGGGCTTAGGGGACCTGGTCTACAGGTCCCCGAGTTTCGTAGACATTGGCTCCGATTCCGAGTCCTTCAGCTCGGAGTCGGAGGCCAAAGGGGCCACGGCGGACCCTCCGAGCCCGCCAGGAGCCGGAGCTCGCCCGGGGGAGGTGATAGCCCCCACTCCTCCCGGCGTGCCCCCTCTTTCCGGAGCTCCCGGCGATCCCAGCGCGGGTTCCTCTGTGGAGGAAGGGAGGGCGCCCCACTACGTGCGGCAGCTGCTGGGCCGCAACGTTTTCGCGCGAGCTCCCTTCGCTTCTATAAGCGAGCGCCTGGCCGAGGTACGCTCCGCACCTGTCTGGGTAAATTTTAGTCTCAATTCTTGCTAACCTCTTTACCTTTCTTATGCAGGCGGAGAAGCAGAGCCAGGCGCTGGCCGCGGAGGTTGCTGGAGCCGGGAAGGCGCTGGCCGCTTTGTTCGATGATTCCCTTCGGGGGTCTGAGCGCAAGGTGGACGAGCACATCCACGAGCTCCAGCTAGCCAAGGCGGAGCGAGACGAAGCTGTGTCCGCCCGGGAGGTCGCGCAGCGAGAGGCGGCTCAACTTCAAGGCGAGGTTGCTGCTCTGAAGACGGAGATCGCTGCCTTGAAGGAGACGCACGCCAACGGCCTTCGGGCTCAGCAAGACCGCCTCCAAACTCAACTGGACGATCTCCTCAAGAAAGGCGCCCTGGCCGCTGTGGAGAAATACAAGACCGAAAGGTCGAAGAAGCGACGCCGAGGAGACGACAGTGGGGCGGAGACAAGCAAGCCTTGAGCTCGCAGCTTTGCAACTGTTTTTGTAATTCTCGTCTATCAATAAAATTTTCATCTTTTTAAGCTCGACTTTGTGTCTTTTTATCTTTCTTTGCGTTGCTCATGAGTCCGCTCTAGGAGTTCACAGCGACCTCGAGAGTGATACCCCGGGCGAGGCGGCTAATTCGATTCAATCTTTTTATTTTTAAAACATATGCAATACGAAAAACTCGGCATGCTCGCAAAAACTCGACAAGTCTCTGAGCCCGGAAAACGTTTAAGCAAACCAAAAAGACTTCAAAAACTTCCCTACACTCAGAGACTTAAACCATTTTTATTTTATTTTATTTTTTTTTTAAAAGAAAACTAATAAGTGCTAGCTGCCCCCTGCCCGGTTAATTTCTCTCGATGGTCCTGTTCGGCGGGCTCGCCCTTCGAGGGGTACGCCAACGCCAGGATGCTTCCGTTCATGGCAGGTGAACGCGAAGGATCCTAGTTAGGCTTAGAGTCCTCTTGGGCAGCGGAATTCCCCGGGAAGCTCAAGGTCGCCCACTGGCTGCCTCTGAGGATCCCGGTCTAGCTTTAAGTCCGCACAACGGCGGACTGCCCCGAGAAGCTCAAGGTCGCCCACTGGCTGCCTCTGAGGATCCCGGTCTTGCTTTAAGTCCGCACAACGGCGGACTGCCCCGAGAAGCTCAAGGTCGCCCACTGGCTGCCTCTGAGGATCCCGGTCTTGCTTTAAGTCCGCACAACGGCGGACTGCTCCGGGAAGCTCAAGGTCGCCCACTGGCTGCCTCTGAGGATCCCGGTCTTGCTTTAAGTCCGCACAACGGCGGACTGCTTTGTAGATCAAGCGAGCTCTTGGTGCAGCGAGCTTCCGGGTGGAGTTCGTTGTGGAAAATCCCATCATTCATTCATAACTTCAAACGATAATTTACAAAAATTCACTTAGGCATAGAACTTGCGAAGGTGCAAAGCATTCCAAGGCCGCTCTAACAAATCGCCTTCAGCGGTCATCAACTGGTAAGCCCCCGAGCCACGCGCTTCGTGTATTATGTAGGGACCCTCCCAGTTCGCCGCGAGCTTCCCTGCATTAGGCTCCTGCGTGTTTGCGAACACCTTTCTCATCACCATGTCCCCGGCTTTGAATGCCCGATGGCGGACTCTTTTGTCATAGGCGCGCTTCATTTCTTGTCGGTATCCAGCGAGATGTAGATTGGCGCGCTCTCGTCTTTCTTCGAGCTGGTCTAGGGAGTCGGCGAGCAGAACGTCGTTATCGACCTCACCTGCAGCAAGCTTTCTTTCCGTTGGCAGCTCGGCTTCGATGGGCAGCACGGCTTCACACCCGTAAGTCAGGCTGAAAGGCGATTCGCCGGTCGAGCGACGTGGAGTGGTACGATAGGCCCACAGCACGCCGTCGAGCTCCTGCTCCCATAGTCCTTTCTTTCCTTCCAACCTTTTCTTGAGGTTATCTAGGATTACTCGGTTCGTTGCTTCGGCCTGCCCGTTGCTTTGAGGGTATCTCGGAGACGAGAACCTTAGGTCGACCCCGTATTCGATGCAAAAGCTTCTGATCAAGCGATTGTCGAACTGGCGACCATTGTCGGTGATGAGCACTCGGGGTAGCCCAAAGCGACAGAAAATATTCTTCCAAAGGAAGTCTTTGACTTGCTTCTCACCAATCTTAGCTAGCGGGACCGCTTCCACCCATTTGGTGAAGTAGTCCGTAGCTACTAAGATGAATTTCTTCTGTCGGGTAGACACAGGGAAAGGTCCCACAATGTCCAACCCCCATTGCTGGAAAGGCCAGGGGCTCGCCAGAGGGTGCAGCTCTTCTGCAGGCATATGGTTTGTCGTGGCGTGCTTCTGGCATTGGATGCACCTCTGAGCGGTCTTCAAAGCGTCCTGCTCCAGAGTGGGCCACCAGTACCCTTGCCTTCGAACTTTCGCAGCTAGAGATCGCCCACCAGCGTGGTTTCCCAGCTCGCCAGAGTGGATGCAATTCAGAACTTCTTCGGTCTCCGGGCTTTCGATGCAACGAAGGTTTGGCCCGCCAAACGACCTCCGAAAAAGGCGATCCCAACGAATGAGATAGCGACCAGCGCATTTCTCCAATCGCCGAGCTTCCTCTTTACCTTCGGGAAGCTCGCCCTTCTGATGGAAACGAAGAATGAGAGCAATCCACCCGCCAGGAGATACGTCGGCAGAAACTTGGTTAACTGCGAGCTCCGCCAGCTGGAGCCGAGACTGATTCTGGACTTCAATGAGAATATGGCGAGCTTCCGATGTTCCCAGCAAGGAGGCGGCGTTTGCCAAGGCATCAGCTCGCCTATTATCGGCTCGCGGAATTTGCTCGAAAGAGATCTTTTCGAACTCCGCGGCCTTGCTTTTCACCAGATCAACGTAGATCGCCATTCGTGCATCCCGGGAGGCGTACTCCCCATTGATTTGGCAAATAATTAGCTGGGAATCACTAAAGACTTTTAAGCGTTTGGCGCCTACCTCTTGAGCGAGCTCCAGACCTGCCAGTAACGCCTCGTACTCTGCTTCATTGTTAGTAGCGGCGAAATCCAGCCGGACTGATTTCTCGAGCAGCACCTCTTGGGCGATCAGAGCGACCCCGATCCCTGCTCCCAAAGCGTTGGAGGAACCATCGACAAACAATTTCCATCCCATCGCCTCTGGATGCTCATTTGGAGGACGCTCGCCTTGGTTGTCCAAGAACCTCGCCTTCCCAGGGTGTGCCTCAGTTGGCTCATCCTCCTGGTACTGGACTGGCTCTTCTATGGGGAAGTCTGCTAAGAAATCGGCGAGAACCTGCCCTTTGACAGCAACTCGAGGGACATACTCCAATCCATAGGCGGCGAGTTCGGCAGACCATCGATACAACCTGCCGGCTACCGAAGGCCTGGAGAGGGCGCACTTTAGGGGGTGCTCCGTGATGACATTGACGGTATGCGCCGAGAAGTAGGGGTGAAGCTTCCTCGCGGTAAGGACCAAAGCCAAAGCGACCTTCTCGATTGGTCGATACCGGAGCTCGGCGGGAAGCATCGTGTGGCTCACAAAATAGACAGGCCGCTCTACCTTTGCTTCTTCCACTACCAGGACCCCGCTTACGGCGTTCTCCGTGACTGCGAGATACACGCCAAGCTCGGCGCCATCTTTTGGTGCCGCTAGGATCGGCGGGCTCGCAAGATAGTCTTTGATCTTCTGAAAGGCGCGCTCGCAATTTTCATCCTAGCAAATGCTCGCTCCTTTTCGCAGCAGCTCGAAAAGAGGTCGGCAATTGTCTGAGGATTTAGATATAAACCGGTTGAGCGCGGCGATTCGTCCGCTCAATCTCTGGACTTCTTGCCGGGTTCTCGGTGCGGGCATTTCGACAAGTGCTCGGATTTGCCCAGGGTCGGCCTCGATCCACCTGTGGGTGACCAGGTACCCGAGGAATTTCCCCGAAGTCACCCCGAATGCGCACTTCGCCGGGTTCAGCCTCATTTGAAACTTTCTCAATATCTCGAAGGTTTCGCGGAGGTCGGCGACGTGCCCTCCTCGCTCTCGACTTTTTACCAGAAGGTCGTCAACATAGACCTCGACATTTCTGCCGATCTGATTTTTAAACATGCGAGTGACTAACCTTTGGTAGGTCGCTCCAGCGTTCTTGAGTCCGAAGGGCATCACTCGATAGCAGTAGAGCTTCTGGTAGCCCGCTCCGGAGTAGAAAGCGGTCTTCTCCTGATCTTCAGGATGGAGGGGTATTTGGTTATACCCTGAGTATCCATCCATGAAGGACAGAGCTCGGAACCCGACAGCTGCATCAACCAGTGCGTCGATTCTCGGAAGAGGAAATCCGTCCTTCGGGCATGCCTTGTTGAGGTCGGAGAAGTCGATGCACACTCTGACCGCTCCGCTCTTCTTAGGCACTGCCACGATATTGGAGATCCACTCGGGGAAATGTGCCTCGCGGATGAAGCCGGCTCGCTCCAGCTTATCTATCTCTGCCGCCACTGCAACGGACTTCGCTGCAGGTATGTGCCGAGCTTTCTGCTTGACCGGCGAGAACTCCTTCGCGATATGCAGACGATGACAGGCGACCTCCGGGTCAATCCCTGGCATGTCCGCGAAGCTCCAGGCGAATATGTCGCGGTATTCCCTGAGCAAGCTGGTTATGGCTTGGACCTCGCCCTCGGTTAACGAGGTCCCAAGACTAACAATTCTTGGCCCTTCTGCGCCGCCCACGTCGATCTCTTGAAGTGGTTCGGCCACCGGAAAACTTCCTCTTCTGGGGGTTGTCAGGCGACCCTCCTTCGACTTAAGGTCCACACCGCTCCCACCCGGGGATGGAGCAGGGGAATAAGGCGAGGAGGTCCCCAGCGGGCTCCCCGGGAGCTCGGCCGTTGCGAGCGGTAATTGCTAGGATGGCGCGGGCCTCTTGGCCTCGGCGACTTCCAAGTCCATGAGGTGAGGAGCATCTTGCTCGCATCTGGTCGCGATTACTTGATCTCCCCGAATGACTACAATCCCGCTTGCTGTCGGGAATTTGAGGGCCTGATGGTTGGGTGACGACACCGCCTTCATCTGCCTTAACCAAGGCCGCCCGAGGATGGCGTTAAAGGCCGAACTCCCGTCAACTACCGCGAAGCGGACTTGGCGAGCTTCCGGGCCCGCTGTCACGGTAAGGGTTATCTCTCCCGCTACTTTGGCGACCTCTCCGGTGAAGCCACTGAGGGAGCTCGTCGAGGGAGACAAATCGACGAGTCTCAACCCCATTCGCAGGTAGGCCGATAGGAAAAGGATGTCAACGGCGCTTCCTGAATCTACTAGAGCTCGCCTCACCTCGATGTTTGCCATCATCAGGCGTATGACGAGGGGGTCATTGTGGGGAGTGACAACCCCAGCCATGTCATCCTCTGAAAACCAGAGGAAATCGCGGGCTTCCATCCTTGGTGCTTGAAGTAAAGTAGGGGTTAGGGAGACAGAAAATACCTTCTGCGCCCGCTCCATCTCCCTTACTCGCCGGCGGGCTTCATTACTTGATCTGGGGCCGCTCAACCTCCCGCTAATGGTGTGGCAGATCGCCGGTCCTCCCGGGGGAGGAGGAGGTAAGGCGGGCTCCGCGAGTCCTGGGCGATCTCCCTCCCGAGGAGCTCGTTCTAAAATCACCTCGAACCTCCTTGGTGGCGAGATGAATTGGGTCAGATGCCCCAGCGCGATCAAGTCCTCCAGGTGGTTTTTCAGAGCTCGGCATCTATTAGTGTGATGCCCAGGACTTCGATGAAAAGCGCATCGCCGCGAGTTGTCGGTAGAGCCGGGCTCTCCGACCTGTAGGGGTGGCGGATACTGGAAGAAAGGCTCATTCCGAATCTGATGGAAAATTTGCCCTGGCGAGTGAGTCAGCACGGTGAAGTCCCGCTCCCCGGGTCCCGGAGGCAAGCGCCAGTTCGCCGGCCTTCCAGCGACCACCGCGGGTGCTTCAGCGGGCTGTATTGCAGGAGCTGCAGCCGGTCCGGGCAAGGGTACCGCAAGTGGCACCTCCCTCCTCTCCACGGCTTTAACGACAAGAGGTCGCAAAGCTGGAGGAGGTCGCTGTTCTACCGCCTTTCCCTTCCGATCTAGCACCGCATCCTCGAGCTTGATGTGCTGCTGGACCAGGGCGAACAGTTCGACCATTGTGCGAGGGTCCTTGATCACCAAGGCGTCATGAAGCTTGCCCCCCTCGGGGAGGGCGCTTCTGAAGGCGCTCACCGCGGTACGATCCTGGCCCGCCGCGTCTTCCAGAGCGAGGTAAGCGCTTCGGAATCGCGTTGCGAAGCATCGGAGCGTTTCGCGAGCTCCCATGGCCAGAGTGAACAGAGATTCGATCCTCTTCGGGGGCTGCCTGTTGCAGCGATACTGCTCCAGGAATAGCCTAGAGAGAGTTGGAAAGTTGGGGATCACGCCGGACGGCAGCTTGTGGAACCAATTCAATGCCGATCCGGTCAGACTGCTTGGAAACGCGCGACACAGGACATGGTCCTGATCCCGGAAAAATAGAAGTTTCCTGTAGGCCAAGAGATGGTTGACGGGATCTTGCGACCCGTCGAACAATACAAACTTCGGGGGGGTCCAGTGGTGAGGAAAACCCCCTTGATGGACCTCGCTGGTGAAAGGCGAGCTTCCTCCGTGGGCGGCGAGGTCCTCCAGTAAATCCACTGGCGCACTAGGTTGCTGCCAGTGCCCGGGGAGAAATCCCAAAGGTGACTGCGCAGGTCCTAGGCGCTCGTGCGCACTCCCTCTAGGAAGGGTCGGATCCACCCCACGGCGACCCTCGGGAGCCACCAATCGGCGGCCTCCTGGCTGCTCGCGCGCGGATCCCTTCAGCGAGGCGGTTGGTCTGTGGGAGGCCGTCACCTCTCGAGGTTCGGAAGGTAGAGTCACCGCAGGCTCTTTCCCTCGTCGCCGATGACGCGGGTCGCGATCCCTCTCTTGAGACCTTGCCTCCGATCCGTCAGAGTCGACGCTCCGGCTACGTCGGCGAGGGATGGTTGCACGCGAGGTCGCCTGGTTGCTGGACCGCTGTGTTACAAGCTTCTGCAACCTTGTGAGCGGGGTCTCCTTCGCTCCACGCACGGCCGTCCTCTCAACCGGGGGCTCCGGTCGGGAAGTTCGCCGTGCTGGGGCGGTCGTGGGCAGACGCGAGGAGACGGGAGGTCGCGCGGGGGACGCGGGCCTCGAAGGTCCTGACCGCCGGCTAGCCGCCGGAGCCTGACGCAAGCGCGTCAACTCCTCCATCATCGCCCGCTGGGTGGCCAACATCTCCAACAGGAGCTGGTCACTGAGCGGGACAAAGGGCTGGGGAGTCTCAGCGGGGGGTTCGCTGTGCACAGACCCCATACGGGCCCTCGCCCGCCTACGCCCCCTTGTCGCCGGAGCCATCTTTGGGGTTTCTAAGGCCGTTGACGCACAGCCGTATGGTCGTGGGCGTTCTCACAGGAACCAGTTCGAGATCCCACAGACGGCGCCAAATGTTTGGGGGATTTTTCCTGGTCCTTGCGAGCCACCTGTAAGATCAAGAAAAAAGAAACGTGAGAACGGCTGGCTCCCTTAGGAGCGCAGACCCTCCGACGCTCAAGTCAGTTATGGTAACACCACGGAGAGCTGTTGTATACCAAAGTGGTAGTGAAAGGGATTTCGAACCTGTACTTTGGAGCCTGGGGGTGTGTATTTATAGACATGGGCGACCTATCTAGTTACGACGCGTGGAAGCTGTTTCCGGCACCTTCTAGGCCCCCATGTGCTGGCTCACGTGGATCTGACAGTCCTTGGTACTTGAGCTCCTGACATTCTTTGTCGTCTAGCTCGCCTGACGAAGTAGTGGGGGACAGCTGCTGCTGTTCTATTGCCGCCAGGGGAATCTTCTAGAATGTTCAAGTCTGGGAGGTTTCAAACCGACTCCGATGGGCTTCCATGGACTGCAAACGTCCACGTAGCTTCAGTGGGTGCTTGACACCTGGTAATCCTTATGCTGCTCTATTGTGGGCGACCTCATCCTCCGTTGCTCCGTCCTTCCCTCCACTTTTATCAAGAGTCGGACCTCGCAGGAGCGACCTCTTCGATAAACAGGGGTCTGGACGAGCTTGGCGAGCTCCTGAGCGAGCTTGAGCGAGCTCCTGAGCGAGCTCGAGCGAGCTCCTGAGCGAGCTCGGGCGAGCTCCTGAGCGAGCATTGGCGAGCTCCTGAGCGAGCATTGGCGAGCTCCTGAGCGAGCATTGGCGAGCTTCTGAGCGAGCATTGGCGAGCTCCTGAGCGAGCATTTGGCGAGCTCCTGAGCGAGCATTGGCGAGCTCCTGAGCGAACATTGGCGAGCTCCTGAGCGAGCATTGGCGAGCTCCTGAGCGAGCATTGGCGAGCTCCTGAGCGAACATTGGCGAGCTCCTGAGCGAGCATTGGCGAGCTCCTGAGCGAGCTTGGGCGAGCTCCTGAGCGAGCTTTGGCGAGCTCCTGAGCGAGCTTTTGGCGAGCTCCTGAGCGAGCATTGGCGAGCTCCTTCGCGCTCTTTGTCTAAGCCATTTACAGAATTTGGTCGTGTTCCTGCGGGGTCTGGGGGAACGCCAGCTCTTGGCGGGGCGAGCTGCACTCAGATACAAGGTGTCCATCCAGCTCCAAGCGGGGCGAGCTCCTCACGGGCGGTGAGAGCGAGCTTTTGGGCGAGCTCCTGGGCGAACTTTGGGCGAGCTCCTGGGGGGTCTGGGGGAACGCCAGCTCTTGGCAGGGCGAGCTGCACTCAGATACAAGGTGTCCATCCAGCTCCAAGCGGGGCGAGCTCCTCACGGGCTGTGAGAGCGAGCTTTTGGGCGAGCTCCTGGGCGAACTTTGGGCGAGCTTCTGAACGAGCTTGCCCTGGGCCCCTTCAGCCCAATGTGGATCCCGCTCCCTGTCAAGATGACTGGGTGAGCACGGGAGAGCGAACTCCTGATCGGGTTTCAATCACCCCCAACACGATCCATTCTAATTCATTCATATGATCCATTCTAATTCATTTGCACGAATATATCCATTCTAATTCATTCGTACGATCCATTCTAATTCATTCGTACGATCCATTCTTATTCATTCCCATGAATGTATCCATTCTTATTCATACGTACGATCCATTCTAATTCATTTATATGATCCAATCTAATTCATTCATACAATCCATTCTAATCCATTCGCACGAATTTATCCACTCTAATTCATTCGTATGATCCATTCTAATTCATTCGCCCAATCTATTTTAATTCATTCGTACGTTCCATTCTAATTCATTAGCATGATCCATGCTAATTCATTCGTACGATCCGTTCTATTTCATTCGTACGATCCATTCTAATTCATATGATCCATTCTATTTCATTCATACGATCCATTCTAATTCATTCGTACGATCCATTCTAATTCATTCGCTCGAATGTATCTATTCTAATTCATTCGTACAATCCATTCTAATTCATTCGTACGATCCATTCTAATTCATTCGCACAATCTATTCTAATTCATTCGTACGATCCTTTCTAATTCATTCGTACGATCCATTCTAATTCATTCTTACTCATTCGTATGATCCATTCTAATTCATTCGTACGATCCATTCTAATTCATTCGTACGATCCATTCTAATTCATTCGTACGATCTGTGGGTGCAAAAATTGTACCGGACCATATCAGAGCAGCATGGGCCCGCACAACGGCCCAAATGGGTAAGCCTGCCTGGGCTCACATGGGCCCACTCTACGAGGCTCGCAGATCAAGCCCTACCCCTTATTGAGCCCGAACAACGGCCCAATAAGGGCCCAGCAAGGAGGCCCAGAACCAGTGCCACGTCATCAGCGCCACATCATCACTGCCATATCGGGCACGTGCCTACGCTATAAAAGAACCCCCAAGGCATCCAAGAGGGGGGTTGGCCATTCAATCAGAGGAGGAGGATCCCAGAGCAAGTGCTAGAGCTCTATTCTCCCCACCTTGTTCTCTTCTAGTTGCTCCGTGCAACCCCACTGTACGAAGCTTCTCTCGGCCTGTCGAGAGAACGCTCAACCCTTTATATTCAAATTATAGTGAAGATCAGGTGGCACCTCTCGCCCGGAGACGTAGGTCGTAAGGCCGAACTCCGTCACCAATCCTTGTGTCATCGCTCTTTATTCTCTCTATCTATTCTCCCATCTCTTTAACTCTACAAACCATCCACATTCAATCAAGGCTGTGGGGCGGGGTTCCCGATCAAGGCGGCTCGGAAATTTCCCCCCACAATCTTTGGCGCCGTCTGTGGGATATCGATAGAGGTCTTACCCACACCTCTACCGACTCCTATTCAGCTTGTGGTGACGAGCCACAAGTCCTCCTCCAAATCAACCTCAAAGCCTTCACCACGCCGACATCAACACGCTCAATGGTGAAGGCCAGCACCAACACACCAAAGGCGGGTGCTGATCAGACAATCGACGTGCTAATCGAAGAAGAACAAGAAGTCTCGGTTGCAACCAATCGAAGAAATGTTTATAAGCGACTGGGGCCACAAGGAAGTCATCCGGGAAGCCACAGCAATCGGCAGGACCCACCATTCCCGAGGCAACAATCTGGCAAAGAGCACGCCACCCAAGGGGACAACGATCTAACTACATACCAAATTTCGGCTGCTGATTTCCAGCTGTTGAACCTTCTCAAGAGGAACGCAGCCCTCGAGCAAGAGAGGGATTCCCTAAAGAAGGTAGCTGAAAGAGCGGGGGTTGTGGCCCACAACTCTCCAACTGCCGATGAGGACCAACCAAAGACCTTCGATTCCGCCCATTCAAGTCGGAAGCTCGAAGGCAATTCGGCTACGCCCTCTCGAGGCTAAAGTCCGATAAAAAGGCTCCTGGCAACCCAGGTCAATCAAAGACCTTCGATTTCGCCCATTCAAGTCGGAAGCTCGAAGGCAATTCGGCAACGCCCTCTCGAGGCTAAAGTCCGATAAAAGGCTCCTGGCAACCCAGGTCAACCAAAGACCTTCGATTCCGCCCATTCAAGTCGGAAGCTCGAAGGCAATTCGGCTACGCCCTCTCGAGGCTAAAGTCCGATAAAAAAGCTCCTGGCAACCCAGGTCAACCAAAGACCTTCGATTCCGCCCATTCAAGTCGGAAGCTCGAAGGCAATCCGGCTACGCCCTCTCGAGGCTAAAGCCCGATAAAAAGGCTCCTGGTAACCCAGGTCAACCAAAGACCCTCGATTCCGCCCATTCAAGTCGGAAGCTCGAAGGCAATTCGGCTACGCCCTCTCGAGGCTAAAGTCCGATAAAAAGGCTCCTGGCAACCCAGGTCAACCAAAGACCTTCGATTCCGCCCATTCAAGTCGGAAGCTCGAAGGCAATTCGGCTACGCCCTCTCGAGGCTAAAGCCCGATAAAAAGGCTCCTGGCAACCCAGGTCAACCAAAGACCCTCGATTCCGCCCATTCAAGTCGGAAGCTCGAAGGCAATTCGGCTACGCCCTCTCGAGGCTAAAGTCCGATAAAAAGGCTCCTGGCAACCCAGGTCAACCAAAGACCTTCGATTCCGCCCATTCAAGTCGGAAGCTCGAAGGCAATTCGGCTACGCCCTCTCGAGGCTAAAGTCCGATAAAAAGGCCCCTGGCAACCCAGGTCAACCAAAGACCTTCGATTCCGCCCATTCAAGTCGGAAGCTCGAAGGCAATTCGGCTACGCCCTCTCGAGGCTAAAGTCCAATAAAAAGGCAACTGGCAACCCAGGTCAATCAAAGACCTTCGATTCCGCCCATTCAATTCGGAAGCTCGAAGGCAATTCGGCTACGCCCTCTCGAGGCTAAAAGTCCGATAAAAGGCTCCTGGCAACCCAGGTCAACGAAAGACCTACGATTCTGCCCATTCAAGGCGGAAGCTCGAAGGCAATTCGGCTACGCCCTTTCAAGGTGAAAGTCAGATAAAACGCTCCTGACAATCCAGGTCAAGCTAAACTATCAACTATACTCATCTGAGGCGATGAGAATAAGTCCGAGGCGACCAGTGCCTCGGCACTCTACAAACCCAAGGCCCAGCCCTTGGCACTCGAAGACAAAACCCGAGGCGATCAATGCCTCGGCACTCTACAAGCCCAAGGCCCAGCCCTTGGCACTCGAAGACAAAGTCCGAGGCGACCAACGCCTCGGCACTCTACAAGCCCAAGGCCCAGCCCTTCACACTTGAAGACAAAGTTCGAGGTGACCAATGCCTCGGCACTCTACAAGCCCAAGGCCCAGCCCTTGGCACTCGAAGACAAAGTCCGAGGCGACCAATGCCTCGGCACTCTACAAGCCCAAGGCCTAGCCCTTGGCACTCGAAGACAAAGTCCGAGGCGACCAACGCCTCGGCACTCTACAAGCCCAAGGTCCAGCCCTTGGCACTTGAAGACAAAGTCCGAGGCGACCAACGCCTCGGCACTCTACAAGCCCAAGGTCCAGCCCTTGGCACTTGAAGACAAAGCTCGAGGCGACCAACGCCTCGGCACTCTACAAGCCCAAGGCCCAGCCCTTGGCATTCGATGACAAAGTCCGAGACGTCGTCGCTGACGTATTGGCATTCGATCAAAAGTCCAAGCTTAGTCTTGTCACTCAGGTCCAAGCATCAGATTGTCACTAGCCATCACCTTTTTTCGACGACTAACGGTTCCAAACCGGTCAGGGGGTGGTTGGTCTGACTCTGTCAGTGCGTGTCTCCACACTGGAGCAGTCGACGGTGGGTAACACGGGATAAAATGGTGCTTCCTTGATCCTGGCCAAATCAACACCCTCACGTGACCGTAGTACCTGACGAATACAGTAACCAGGTGCGGTAGTACTTTGGGTGAAGACTGGCTGGCCATCATGCGGCGTCATCCTAGGTGATCTCTAAGAAGCCCCCTCGAATATAGCATTGTCCCTCGCCAACATCCCCGCGCACCAGCGTTTTACCGAAAAAAGTGTCGGTTTCAAATAGGGCTGAAATTCGAAAAATACACTATTTTTAATACCGACACTTTTTGGCCTCTTCTAGCAGCCCCCCCTCGGTTTCGCACAAAAACCGAGTGGGAAGGGGGTGACGGCACATCATCAGCACACCCCTCGGTTTCGTCAGAAAACCGAGAGGGGGTGTGTGTCGGCATCAACAAGCAACCCCCCCTCGGTTTCGCACAAAAACCGAGTGGGGAGGGGGTGACGGCACACCATCAGCACACCCCTCGGTTTCATTAGAAAACCGAGAGGGAGTGTGTGTCGGCATCAACAAGCAACCCCCCCTCGGTTTCGCACAAAAACCGAGTGGGGAGGGGGTGACGGCACACCATCAGCACATCCTCGTTTTCATCTGAAAACCGAGAGGGGATGTGTGTCGGCATCAACAAGCAGCCCCCCCTCGGTTTCACACAAAAACCGAGCAAGGGGGGGTGTGACAACACACTATCAACAACCACCCCTTGGTTTCGTCAGAAAACCGAGAGGGGGGGTGCTCGGCGTCATCCGCAGCCCATCCCTCGGTTTCATCAGAAAACCGAAAGAGGGGTGCGACGACATCAACAACAAGCCACCCCTCGGTTTCGTCAGAAAACCGAGAGGGAGAGATCGACATCACCGACAGATGATGAGTGTCGCCAAAAAAAAAAAAAAAATCCCCTTTCTCATCAGGGGTGAGCACGCGGTAACCATCGCGTTATCACTGGGGCCCGACTGCAGTCCCTAGTGAACACAGTAACTAGGTGCAGTTGGGTGTCGGACAGAACGGATGAGTTACCGCGTGCCGAGACATCTTTAAGGCACTGGCCTAAAATCCGGCTGGCACGTTCTTAAGAGTCATCTTTCTATAACGGTGAATACCGGAAAAGTTACTCGTCAAAGCGCACAATGTTTCACGTCCACTTTGACCGTTTTTTCGATGCCTACACAACGGCACCTTATACGCATCGATCCGACGCACGTATGAAAAGTTATGATTGTCGGAGGTCTTTGAGACACTTCTTCCTGAAGACCAACTTCGGAGAAGTTACACGGCAGTGACGGTCACACTGACGCCTTCAACCTGGTTCACTACGCGACCAACTCGCAGCAGGCCAAACACTGCGCATAAGAGAAGAACTCATGCCTCTCCTCGCGAGCATGGGTACTTGGCGGCAGCGGATCGGAATGGGGACGAGGGGTTGGATGAACCAAACCCCCCTCCTACACGCTCTCCTCACAGACACCTCATGCACACGCAACTCCTTGCAGCCAACAGAGACAACCCGGGGTGAGGTCGAACGAACCAAACGGCCCTCCTTCCCCGCACGTCCGCCTCGCAGCCGACAGAGACAAACCCGGCGTGGGGTCGGACGAGCCACGCGCCCCCCCCCCCTCTCTCTGCGCAACCTCTTCACAGCAGCACAACTCAACCCGTTGCAACCTCAACCCAAACCCAAAGGACGAGACGACCCCTGGGGGATCCAACTCCATCCCCGCGATGCGTGCCCGCTTCGACTACAAATGGCGATGAGTCGAGGGAAGGATATAGATCCGATCCCCCTGCGTGTCCTCATCGCACGATAGCGAGCCGCATGCCCCGGCGCGTCCCTCCTCGCACAACAACGGCAGCCGCGCACGGGCCCCACTCTGTACGGCGGCAGCCTGAAGCGGAGAAGAAGAGGAGGGATCCCCCACGTGTTTCTGTTCACCCGCACGAGCGACCCCTTCATCGGGTACAACCGGAGCGGGAGAAAGGGTGGAGAAGACCCACGCGGGGCTCCTTGTCGCTCGACCTCGTCACGGGACTCTTTTCCGATCGACCCGCATGCTCCCCACCGGGCCCCAACACAGGGCAACTGAGAAGAGAAGGAGGAGACCCGCTGCTGCTGCTACTCTCTCTCTCTCTCTTTCTTTCTCCTGAAGCCCGGCCCGATCGCCCGCCGCTCCCTTGCCGGTGCTTGCGCCCAGCCCGATCGCCCCACGCGCCGCTCCGTCAAACCCCACGCCCGCGCTGACCCCATGCACGCCCGGCCACCGCCGGCTGCCTTCGCCAACCTCCGCTCGCACCCGGCCGCCGCTGAGCCCCGCGCCGCACGCCATCACCACCGGCGCAGCTCTTTCTCGCACCCGCTCTCTCTCTCGCGTAGGTCTCCCACTCACGCTCGGCGAAAGAGAGAGAGAGGGGACGCTGCTCTCTCTCACGCGACTGAAAACCAAAAAAAGGAGAGAGAGCGAGAGAAAGAAAAGAGAGAGAGATGAAGCCGCCCTCTCACCGAACAGAAAAAAAGGAAAGAGAGAGAGAGAGAATGGAAAGAGAGAGAAGGACGCAGCTCTCTCACGTGAAAACAGAGAAAAGTAAAGAGAGAGAGAGAATGGAAAGAGAGAGAAGGACGCAGCTCTCTCACGTGAAAACAGAGAAAAGTAAAGAGAGAGAGAGAAAGGAAAGAGAGAGAAGGACGCTGCTCTCATCTTCATTCCGGGTTTTGTGGGATATGCCGAATTCATGAGGGGACGTACCGTTTCGCATCCGAGCGGGTTCCGGGAGGTCTTGTACTATGGGACGGCTGTGATGCAGCCGGACTCAATCTAATGCCCCTTCCGCCAAGAAAATAAGGAAAGAGAGAACTAAAGAAAGGAAAAGGCTCTCGGTATGCACTCGGTACCCTCTCGGTATCCACTCGGTCGAAAAACGCACTGCCTTTTCGAAAACACCCCCATGCAAAACCGAGACTTTTTGGCTTGCACCAAAAGGGTCTCGGTAACCACTCGGTATGCTCTCGGTACCCACTCGGTATGCACTCGGTACCCTCTCGGTATCCACTCGGTCGGAAAACGCACTGTTTTTTCAGAAACACCCCCTCGCAAAACCGAGACTTTTTGGCTCGCGCCAAAAAGGTCTCGGCATCGGCGGAAGAAGGCTCTGCTAATACGAACCGCGGCACCGACAACCCTCGCCAACCGCGCCAGGATCCTAAAGCGTTTGCACCTTGAAATCCCAGCCGACCCAGGGGGTCCTGACCCGACTGGGAGGGGGTAACTGTGGGTGCAAAAATTGTACCGGACAATATCAGAGCAGCATGGGCCCGCACAATGGCCCAAATGGGTAAGCCTGCCTGGGCTCACATGGGCCCACTCTACGAGGCTCGCAGATCAAGCCCTACCCCTTATTGAGCCCGAACAACGGCCCAATAAGGGCCCAGCAAGGAGGCCCAGAACCAGTGCCACGTCATCAGCGCCACATCATCACTGCCATATCGGGCACGTGCCTACGCTATAAAAGAACCCCCAAGGCATCCAAGAGGGGGGTTGGCCATTCAATCAGAGGAGGAGGATCCCAGAGCAAGTGCTAGAGCTCTATTCTCCCCACCTTGTTCTCTTCTAGTTGCTCCGTGCAACCCCACTGTACGAAGCTTCTCTCGGCCTGTCGAGAGAACGCTCAACCCTTTATATTCAAATTATAGTGAAGATCAGGTGGCACCTCTCGCCCGGAGACGTAGGTCGTAAGGCCGAACTCCGTCACCAATCCTTGTGTCATCGCTCTTTATTCTCTCTATCTATTCTCCCATCTCTTTAACTCTACAAACCATCCACATTCAATCAAGGCTGTGGGGCGGGGTTCCCGATCAAGGCGGCTCGGAAATTTCCCCCCACACGATCCATTCTAATTCATTTGCACGAATATATCCATTCTAATTCATTTGTACGATCCCATTTTAATTTATTCGCACGATCCATTCTAATTCATTCATATGATCCAATCTAATTCATTTATACGATCCATTCTAATTCATTCGTACGATCCATTCTAATTCATTCGCACGAATGTATCCATCGTTTGTACGATCCATTCTAATTCATTCATACTATCCATTCTAATTCATTCGTACGATCCATTCTAATTCATTTGCACGATCCATTCTAATTCATTCATACGATCCAATCTAATTCATTCGTACGATCCATTCTAATTCATTCATACGATCCATTCTAATTCATTCATACAATCCATTCTAATTCTTTCACACGATCCATTCTAATTCAGTTGTACGATCCATTCTAATTCATTCGCACAATCCATTCTTATTCATTCGCACGATCCATTCTAATTCATTCATACGATCCAATCTAATTCATTTGTACAAATATATCCATTCTAATTCATTCGTATGATCCATTCTAATTCCTTCGTACGATCCATTCTAATTCATTCGCACGATCCATTCTAATTCCATTCTAATTCATTCGTACGATCTATTCTAATTCATTTGTACGATCCATTCTAATTCATTCGCACGATCTATTCTAATTCATTCGCACGAATTAATCGATTCTAATTCATTCATACGATCCATTCTAATTCATTCGCACAATCCACTCTAATTTATTCGCACGAATGTATCCATTCTAATTCATTCGTATGATCCATTCTAATTCATTCATATGATCTATTCTAATTCATTCGCACGATCCATTCTAATTCACTCGTACGATCCATTCTAATTCCTTCGTACGATCCATTCTAATTCATTAATACGATCCAATCTAATTCATTCATACGATCCAATCTAATTCATTCGCACGATCCATTCTAATTCATTCATACGATCCAATCTAATTCATTCATATGATCCATTCTAATTCATTCGCACGAATGTATCCATTCTAATTCATTCGTACGATCCATTCTAGTTCCTTCGTACGATCCATTATAATTTGTACGAAGGAATTAGAATGGATCGTACGAAGGAATTAGAATGTACGATCCAATCTAATTCATTCGTACGATCCATTCTAATTCATTCGTACGATCCATTCTAATTCATTCGCACAATCTATTCAAATTCATTCGTACGATCAATTCTAATTCATTAGCACGATCCATTCTAATTCATTTGTACGATCTATTCTATTTCATTCGTACGATCCATTCTTACTCATTCGTACGATCCATTCTAATTCATTCGCACGAATGTATCCATTCTAATTCCTTTGTACAATCCATTCTATTCCATTCGTACGATCCATTCTTACTCATTCGTACGATCCATTCTAATTCATTCGCACGAATGTATCCATTCTAATTCATTCGTACAATCTATTCTATTTCATTCGTACGATCCATTCTAATTCGTTCGTACGTTCCATTCTAATTCATTCGCACGAATGTATCCATTCTAATTCATTCGTACGATCCATTCTAATTCCTTCGTACGATCCATTCTTATTCATTCGCACGATCCATTCTAATTCCTTCATTCTAATTCATTCACACGAATGTATTCATTCTAATTCATTCGTACGATCCATTCTAATTCATTCGCACGATCCATTCTAATTCATTCATACGATCCAGTCTAATTCATTCGCACGAATGTATCCATTCTAATTCATTCGTACGTTCCATTCTAATTCATAAGTACGATCCATTCTAATTCATTCATACGATCCATTCTAATTCATTTGCACGATCCATTCTAATTCCATTCTATTTCATTCGTACGATCCATTATTACGATCCATTCTAATTCATTCGTACGATCCATTCTAATTCATTCGCACGAATGTATCCATTCTAATTCATTCGTACGATCCATTCTAATTCATTCGTACGTACGATCCATTCTAAATCATTTGCACGAATATAACCATTCTAATTCATTCGTACAATCCATTCTTACTCATTCGTACGATCCATTCTAATTCATTCGCACGAATGTATCCATTCTAATTCATTCGTACGATCTATTCTAATTCATTCGTACGATCCATTCTAATTCATTCACACAATCCATTCTAATTCATTCATACGATCCATTCTAATTCATTCATACGATCTATTCTAATTCTTTCGCACGAATGTATCCATTCTAATTCATTCGCACGAATGTATCCATTCTAATTCATTCGTACGATCCATTCTTATTCATTCCCATGAATGTATCCATTCTAATTCATACGTACGATCCATTCAAATTCATTTATACGATCCAATCTAATTCATTCAAACAATCCATTCTAATTCATTCGCACGAATTTATCCATTCTAATTCATTCGTACGATCCATTCTAATTCATTCGCACAATCCATTCTAATTCATTCATATGATCCATTCTAATTCATTCATACGATCCATTCTAATTCATTCATACGCGATCCATTCTAATTCATTCGTACGATCCATTCTAATTCATTCGCACGATCCATTCTAATTCATTCATACGATCCATTCTAATTCATTCATACGATCTATTCTAATTCATTCGTACGATTCATTCTAATTCAATCCATTCTAATTCATTCGTACGATCCATTCTTACTCATTCGTACGATCCATTCTAATTCATTCATACGATCCATTCTAATTCTTTCGTACGAATGTATCATTTCTAATTCATTCGTACATTCCATTCTATTTCTAATTCATTCGTACGATCCATTCTTACTTATTCGTATGATCCATTCTAATTCATTTGCACGAATTTATCCATTCTAATTCATTCGTACGATCCATTCTAATTCATTCGCACAATCTATTCTAATTCATTCGTACGTTCCATTCTAATTCATTAGCACGATCCATGCTAATTCATTCGTACGATCCATTCTATTTCATTCGTACGATCCATTATTACGATCCATTCTAATTCATTCGTACGATCCATTCTAATTCATTCGCACAATCTATTCTAATTCATTCGTACGATCCATTTTAATTCATTAGCACGATCCATTCTAATTCATTCATACAATCCATTCTAATTTTTTTGCACGAATTAGAATGGATCGTACGAATGAATTAGAATGGATACATTCGTGCGAATGAATTAGAATGGATCGTACGAATGAATTAGAATGGATACATTCGTGCGAATGAATTAGAATGGATCGTATGAATGAATTAGATTGGATCGCATGAATGAATTAGATTGGATCGTACGAAGGAATTAGAATGGATCGTACCAATGAATTAGAATAGATCGTACGAATGAATTAGAATGGATACATTCGTTCGAATGAATTAGAATGGATCGTACGAATGAGTAAGAATGGATCGTACGAATGAAATAGAATGGATTGTACGAATGAATTAGAATGGATCGTACGAAAGAATTAGAATGGATTGTATGAATGAATTAGAATGGATTGTATGAATGAATTAGAATGGATCGTGCGAATGAATTAGAATGGATTGTGCGAATGAATTAGAATGGATCGTACAAATGAATTAGAATAGATCGTACCAATGAATTAGATTGGATACATTCGTGCGAATGAATTGGAATGGATCGTACGAATGAGTAAGAATGGATTGTACAAATGAATTAGAATGGATCGTGCAAATAAATTAGAATGGATCGTGCGAATGAATTAGAATAGATTGTGCGAATGAATTAGAATGGATCGTGTGGGTGCAAATTTTGGCAAGAAGTCTGCAAGCAGCGGGACCCATCGGCCCTGCCTGGTGGGCCCACGAAGACTACAGCGGGACCCACCGGCCCTGCCTGGTGGGCCCACGAAGACTACAGCAGGACCCACCGGCCCTGCCTGGTGGGCCCACGCGGACTACAGCAGGACCCACCGGCCCTGCCTGGTGGGCCCACGAAGACTATCGCGGGACCCACCGGCCCTGCCTGGTGGGCCCAGTAGCCTGTGGAATCCCCCAGAAGATGGTAGCGGGGCCCACCAGCTTTACCTGGAGCTGCAGCATAAACCGCCATTTACCACCAGAGAATCCTATAAATAGCAGAGCCTTCAAATGTAAATGGATCCGAAAATTCTGATTTCCACCCTGAGATCTGATTTTCAGAACCCAGAGCTCTGGAATTTCTCAGCTTTCCATCTTCCATCTCTCTTTGATCTTCTTCTCTCCTTCGAAGAGATCAGAGTGTTTTCAGTGATACTCGGCCTGTCGAGATCACTTCAATATAAGTGTTAGTGAATTCGGGTTGCTCCCTATAGCACGGAGACGTAGGCTTCGGCTGAACTCCGAGATCACATCTCTCGTGTCCAATTTTCTCTGCTTGCGTATTGAGAGTCCCAACTCCCATCGACAGATCAAACAACGATCTTCAACTTCAACTTCAATTGACTGGTGTGGCGAGGTCTTCGGGTCGGCACGAAGATTTTCCCCCACAGTTTGGCACCGTCTGTGGGATTAGAACGAAAAGTCAAGCTCTCTTCACTACTATCAGATCGGTTGAGCATACAACCGATCTTCATAGCAAAACTTCCTCGCCTCCTCGGTTAATCAGACAACTGATCGGACGTCTGCACTCTTGTTGCACTCTTCGCTCTCTAAATGGCAAGAACGAAGCACCAGGGTCAACCAGAAGGAAGTAACACTCAACAACAAGCTCGTCCTGAGACTCGATCAATGAGTCAAAGGCTCAACTTCGGGCAACCCCTTGCTGTCCCCGAGATGGGGGTTCGTTCAGGGAGTGGGAGATCTGTCGATCGACCAATCGCCCATCCCGCACGACAGTCGATTGGGCAAACGGCCCCCGCTCCTGCTGAAGACCCTCCATCGACCTACCAAATTTCTGCGGTCGACTTCCAACTGCTCCAATTGGCGAAGCAAAACGCCACCCTCACCGCTGAGAGGGATGCTCTTAAGAAAGCAGCTTCCGAGGCTGGGATCGCTCTTCCTATCCCCTCTACAAGTGAGAGGGTCAATCTTCCTCGACATTCAATCCACTCCGAGCAACAGAGGTCAATGGGCACTGCTGCCCTCGAGAGGATTCAACGCGACCCAACTCCCTCTGCTGCCCCCTGGAAGCAGAGTATTTGGGACCGCCTCGACGACGAGTCCTCCCAATCATCTTCTGGTCGCAACTGCGATAGGAAGGCTCCTTCAAAGCCCGATATACCAAGGAGTCACCAGATGAAAGGCGCTCCTTCCAAGAGTAGAGTCTCCCCTTCCATTCCACTCCAACGCAGACTCGGATCGGACCTTCGCCACCGACTCCAACCTGCTGATATTCAGAGGCCTGAATAAGACCTCTCGATTCTACCTCTCGATCTATATCCAGCTCGGGGGCATGGTCGTAGAGATGGGTACTCCTCTGCCGGGTCTCTCCACCGAAGTCTATTCGAATCAACATTTCCAAGGGGATGGAGAACTCCCACTCTCCCTAAATTCAATTGCATCAGAGGAGATCCAACTCTCCATATACTTGCCTTCAAGCAAGCCCTGACACCACACGAAGAAGAAAACAACGTACTTTGTCGCTCTTTTGTCGGAAGTCTCGATGAGCCGTCACTCGACTGGTATCACAATCTCCGAGCTGGGTCCATCACCCAGTTCGGTGTTTTGGCTAACCTCTTTGTGCAGCACTATCAACTCAATCTGAAGCCAGAGAAGAAGCTCGACTCCCTCTATCGGCTAAGGATGGGTGCTGACGAGACTCTCCGTAATTTCACAAGGAGATTTCGCAACGAGCATGCTGCTCTCTCTGGAAGACATCTGGATGATGAAGCCATCATGTTGGCTTTCCAAAACGCCCTCCGCTTCGATCTACACATCTACAACGACTTCATTCGCAATCCCCCTCCTTCTCTGGGTGCTATGTTCGATCGAATCCAGAGAGAGATTGAGGTGGAAGATGATCAAGTCGCTCGAAAAGGGCGAGAAACGAAGTGAAGACCGGCAGAAAGAGAAGCCCCCAAGTATGCTGCCAAAGCCCACAATGCTGAGGCAGCAGCCCCTCCAGCCAACAAGCGATCAAAGAATGACGGACGTCGATCTCCAACGAAGACCACTTTCACCGAGTGGAACTTACCAATCGAGCAGATACTCGACCGCATGCAACACGAGGAGTTCATTCGAAGGCCCAATCCACTTCAGCCAAACTCAAAATTTACGGCTGACAAAACAGTGTATTGCGACTTCCACCGAAGTCATGGCCATTCTACCGATCGATGCTATCGGCTGAAATTCCATCTTGAAGACTTATTGCGAGAAGGCCATCTTCAAGAGTTCGTCAAAGGCGGACAAGATCAACGTCGAGCCTCTGCAAAGGGAAAAGAAGTATGTTGGGACCATCAAATCTCCTCCAACCGACAACCAATCTCTGTGAATGCCAATATCTTTGGTATTCATAGAACATTGCACAATCAAGCTTTGACCGGGAAGGAAGTGGATCGGCAAGTTCGACGCATCTTCTACGTTCGTTCTGCGGCGAACAAGGAGGATACCTGGATCGAGAAGCCTATTGAAGGTTTGGCTTGGCCATCCATTGTTTTCAACGACGCCGATCTTCAAGGAGTTCATACTCCCCATCGAGACCCCCTGGTCTTGAAGCTCCTCATCGACGGAAGCACCGTCAATCGAATCCTCATCGACACCGGGAGCTCCATCGATATTATGTTCTCAGATTGTTTCAAACGTCTGGGACATAGATACTCAAGCCTTGACGTCGTCCCGACTATGATCACTGGCTTCAACGGCGAACAAAGCATCACGGTGGGCGAATCAAGATTCACTCTCGACCTCAGCCGAGAGACTCGAGTCTCGGTGAGGTTTGCAATTGTCGAAGGAGTATCCAACTACAACGTCATTCACGGGTGACCATTCCTCCACCAGATCAATGCCATCTCCTCTTCTTACCCCCAACTACTCAAGTTTGCAACGGGAGAAGGCATTGTCTGTATTCGAGGCGATCAGCAAGCTAGAAGGTCTTGTGAAGCCGCTGCTGCAAAAACTGATCATAAGATCAATATTGTTCCTCCAAAGTGGCCGCGAGACGAAGCTGGTCCTTCCAAATAGCAATCAAAGGAGATTCCGCTGACCGAACCCCCACCAATCGAATGGGAAGCATCTCCTTCAATTGAAGAAATCATCCCAATCAATATCGGCAGCGGAGATCTCCATCGACAAACTTTCATTGGTACCGGTCTTAGCGACGCAGAAGCGCGAGACATGGTATCTTTCCTCCAGTCCAATATCGACGTCTTTGGTTGGTGCTTTGAAGACATGCCTGGGATCAATCCAGATGATGCTTGTCACCGACTCGCGATCAAGGAAGAGGTGAAGCCTGTCAAGCAAAAGCCACGCACCATTCGACCAGAGCTACAAGTTGCTGTTCAAGAAGAAATCACCAAGCTACTCGCATCAGGCTTTATCCATGAAATAGAGTATCCTACTTGGATCTCTAACATAGTTGCTGTTCCAAAGAAGAATGGGAAGGTCAGAGTCTGCATCGACTTCACTAACCTCAACAAAGCTTGTCCCAAAGATCCATTCCCCATGCCAAGGATAGATAGACTCGTCGATGCCACTGCTGGCCACGAGCTATTGTCTTTTATGGATGGTTACTCTGGGTACAATCAAATTCCTCTTCACGCTGATGATCAAGAGAAGATATGTTTTGTGACTAGCCGAGGTCTCTACTGCTACAATGTAATGCCATTCGGCCTCAAAAATGCCGGTTCCACTTATCAAAGGTTGGTCACAAAGATGTTCGAAGATCAGATCGGTCGCAACGTCGAAGTCTACGTTAATGATCTCCTCACCAAGAGCTCCACTCGAGGAAAACATCTATCCGATCTGGCAGAAATCTTTCAAGTCCTCCGAAAGTATCGCATGAAGCTCAATCCTGCCAAGTGCGCTTTTGGAGTTCAATCGGGCAAATTCCTGGGTCATCTTGTGACCAGGAGGGGCATTGAAGCCAATCCCGACCAAATTCGAGCCATCCTCGATATGCTATCACTTACCAATCGGAAAGAAGTGCAACGTCTCACTGGTAGACTTGCTGCCCTCAATCGGTTCATCTCAAAGTCTTCCGACAAATGTAAGCCTCTTTTCGACAAACTACGAAAGGCGGATACTTCAGGGTGGAGTTCAACTTGCGAAGATGCTTTTCAAAGCATCAAGAAATATATGGTGCAAACTCCTATCCTGACGGCTCCTTTTCCCAAAGAAGACTTGTGGCTCTATCTCGCCGTAACCGATCAAGCAATCAGTGCGGTCCTAGTTAGTAGAAGGGAAGGCATCGAACATCCAGTTTATTACATCAGTCATACTCTTCTTCCGGCTGAGTCTCGCTACTCAAAAACTGAGAAGGTCATCTTGGCCTTGCTCACTGCATCACGTTGCCTCCAACCCTACTTCGTCTCTCATCAGATCACTGTCATTTCAGAACACCCACTCAAAGATATTGTTGACAAAGTTGGTCGAGCTGATCGTATGACCAAATGGGTGATCGAAATGAGCTATCTGGGAATTCAATTCGAATCCCGCACTTCCATCAAAGGTCAAGCCATTGCTAATTTTCTAGCTGACTTTCCAGTTGAAGACCCTTTCTCTTGGGACGAAGACGTCGATATGCGCTTAGAAGATGAAGCTGATCCTCTGTTCAGTCTTGCAACAAAAACCGATCCAAGCCTCGAAGCAATCACCACAACTCCTCCATGGAAGCTTTACACTGATGGAGCTTCAAGTGCAATCGGTTCGGGAACTGGGATAGTCTTGGTATCCCCTGAACTTGATCATCTCCAGAAGGCCACTCTCCTCGGGTTCAATGCCACCAACAACGAAGCCGAATACGAAGCACTCATTTCCGGACTCGAAATGGCTGAATCCCTGGGGGTAGATCGAATCATCGTCTACAGCGATTCCCAGCTGATCATAAGGCAAATCAATAGAGAATACACAGCTCGAGAAGAAATAATGCAACTCTATTTGGCCTTAGTACGACGTCTTCAACAACGTTTTACTAATACTGAATTCATTCAAATCCCAAGAGCAGAGAACCGAGAAGCAGATGCCTTAGCCAATTCTGCCTCAGTTCTTGGAGACTCACTCGGAGGAGGGCAAATACAGATCGATTATCAGGAAGTGCCCAAGACCATCCCCGATCAACAGATCCTTGCTACTACAAAAAGATCTGGGGGTGGAGATCAACTGATATTGAACCTCACTACTACAAGTGAGCTTGGAGACTGGAGACGATCAATTTTTGACTTTTTCGAACATGGCAAAATGCCGAAAGATCCAAATCAAGCCCGAAAACTCCAAAGAAAGCTTCCGTGCTATACTATTCAAGGAGAAGATCTATACTTCAAATCTCACAACGGGATATTGCTCAAGTGCCTTGGTCCCGAACAAGCACAGGCAATCCTGATTGATATCCACTCTGGAGCTTGTGGAAATCATTCGGGAGGAAGATCTCTTGAAGCCAAGACAAAGCTATAAGGTTACTACTGGCCTACAATGGCAAAAGATGCTCGCCAAGTTGTTCAAAGGTGCGAGCCTTGCCAACGACACGCTCGTGCTATCCATCTTCCTGCAGATGAACTTCACCAACTATCAAGTCCATGGCCTTTCCATCAGTGGGGGTTGGACTTCTTGGGTCCTTTCCCACCAACTCCAAGCAAGAAGAAGTATCTACTGCTGGCAACAGATTACTTCACCAAATGGGTTGAAGCTGTGCCACTCTTTCGAGAGACCGATGATGAAGTGATCAAATTTATTCGGCACAACATCTTCTCAAGATTTGGTACGCCCCAAGTTCTTGTTGCTGATAATGGGGCTCAATTTGACTCCGACAAGTTTCGGGAGTTCTGCCTGAATAACAGAATCAAGCTCTTTAATTCAACTCCAAGATATCCTCAATGCAATGGTCAAGCTGAAGCATCCAATAAAGCTATTCTTGGTATACTCAAGAAGAAACTCAACGACAAGAAAGGATTATGGGAACAAGTCCTACCTGAAGTTCTTTGGGGATATCGCACAACTCCGAGAAGATCAACATGGTTCTTACCTTTCCGTCTGACATATGGATCGGAAGCAGTACTCCCTACAGAGAATATATCAAATACATTGAAGACCAAGGCAGTTGAAGGAGAGATCAATGAAGAGCTTCGCGTCGATGATCTGGATTTCTCTGAGGAATTACGAGACCAAGCATCCCTTCGTATTGCCAAGTATCAGCAGAAGATCAAACGAGCCTACGATAAGAAAGTCTACAAAAGGCAATTCCCAATTGGTAGTCTGGTCCTCAGAGCAGTTTTCTACAACACAAAGGAACACAGCAGTGGGAAACTTGCTCCCAACTGGGAAGGTCCATATATCGTCGAATCAGTGGGAGGCAAAGGCTCTTATCGATTGATCTCACCTGAAGGGGAAAGACTGCCACGAGCTTGGAATGCTCGGCACCTTAAATTGTTCTATCCATGATGTAAATACCATGGTGAATAAAGTTCTCTTTCAAATGTTCAAATGTGCAAATGTTCAGCTTTTCAATTCAAGTTCTAAAGCAGTTTCAAATCGTCTACATTCAAATTACCAGGTCGTTTAACAAGTTTGGGTGTTTGAGTTGTGACTCAACCCCTTACAGGCAAATATTAAACGGTTTCAGGTTGTGCTACAACACAACCTTCAAATTACTACGTCTATCTAACAGGTTTGGGATCTTTGTGTTGCGACACTACCCCCTACTTACAACTGTTAAATGACCTTCAATTTCAAATTCAATATCATCTAACAGGTTTGGGTACTTGAGTTACGACTCAACCCCTCACATAAATGTTAACGATTTCAAGCTGTGCATTGCAACAACCTTCAATTTTCGAGTTACTTAACAAATTCGGGTGATTGAGTTGCGACTCGACCCCTTATTTTTCAAGTGTATGAATATTCAATCATTCCAATAACATTCCAGAACTCAACATTCAAAGAATTCAATACCAGAGACATTCAATTTTCAAACACCAAAAAGATCTCTATTATCAAAAATTTGCTAAGTACAGGAGTGAGCTGTTACATATCAAAGAGTTTACAAGTTCAAACGACAAAAAAGAAGATAGAAGATCTCAAGGCTTGGCCACACTTGGCGCGCGCGACTTCTCTCCCTCGGATCCACCACGAGCTTTGCTCGCCACTGAAGCCTTAGAAGATCGGACGCTGCTAGCGTGGACCCTGAGTGCCTCCACCGCCTTCTCAGCCGTCTCCCTGTAACTCGCGCATTCAGTGCGCATATGCTCTAGCTCCTTGTTGAGGGCCTCCTCCTTGGCAACTGAGGCTATCTCCTTAGCAGCAAGAGCGGCATCTCTTGCAGCAAGTTCAGCCTCCAACTCCTTTATTCGAGTCACGTGATCGAAGGACAAGTTCTCGATCTTGAAAAATTGATTCCTCAACTCCACGAGCTTGTGACCCCGGGCCTCGTAGTCGTTCTGCCAGCCCTTGCTTTCGAGCTTCTCCTTGCGAAGAGCCTCAATTTTGGCTTTTAAAGCCTCTTTCTTGGAGGAGAGAAGTTCCCTCAGCTTATCTCTCTCTTCAATTGCAGCCTCCAATTCAGCAGTCAAACGCGATACTTCAGCTGAAGCATCCCTTTCTCCTGCTTTCCTGAAAAGCTTGCTCGCAAATTTCAAGACTGCTGAGTTCTGCAAAGAAACAAAAGAGTTAGAATTATTCTGAAACTACAACTCCAACGATCGACCAAGCAGAGACACTTACCACTACTTCAAGCCTATTGAAGGCTTCATCCAGAGTAGCCTCCGGAAGGTTGCAGAGCTTCCGGATCACAACAGTTGGGTGGTTGATGTCAACCTCACCCAAGTTCTTTATTTTCTGAGTCGAGCCAGCAGGCATACCTATAATAAACACAAAAGTTCAAAGAGTTAGAATAAATTCAAACTTCGAAGGCAAGTTAATCAAGGCAAAATTATTGCAGGTACCTGAGACATCGACTCGAGGAGCCTTTCCCTTCCCACGATCGGAGCTCTTACCCCGAGGGGTCGACTTCTCCTTGGTGGGAGTTGGCTCTGGCTAGGGTTGGGAGTCCCATCGCCCACACGGCTCTCCCTTTCCAAGTGAATAGGAGAAGGAGCACCCTAGGGAGGCGAGACACCCCCTTCCTCTTGCTGCTCGCCTGGCTTATCAAGCCCAGCCATGAGGGCAGTCACCTCCTCGGCCAAAGAGCGAGAGGGGGGTGGGGGTTGCTCAACCTCTAAACCCCCGCTCGTAGTTGCTCCTTTAATACAGGGAGTGACTGGAGGAATTTGGTCGAGGGGTGTGGGGTTGCTTCCAACCCCACCACTCCCTGAGAACTTGATTTTCAAGCGCACCGGGCGCTTCTTCAATTCCTCGAAATGGTAGGCGGGAACCACCTTGTGGCCGTCACCCTCCACATCCATGACCTCCTCCATGCGACGGGCCTTAGCCTCATCGATGGGAATAGGCAGAGAATCTTCTTCTTCTGCACCACCAGTGGGGGTGGGAGGAAGTTCATCCCCACCACCCCCTTGTCCTTTGTCGCCACCAGTGGGGGTGGGAGGAACTACTTCCTCACCACCCCCATTTCTACCATCTCCACCAGAGGGGGTGGGAGGAAGATCATCCTCACCACCCCCGTCTTCTTCATCATCATCATCACCGCCGTTGCCGTTGCTGCCATTCTCGGTGTCTTCTTCTTCCTCCTCCTCGCTTTCCTTCTTCTTTTCCTCTTCCTCTTCATCTTCCTCTTTTTCTTTGTCCTCATCTTCCTTCAGGGTGATAAGGATTTTCCTTTTCTTCTTCGCTGGACCCTTCTATATCACCAGCTTTTCCTCAGAGGTGGGCAATCGATGCCTTGCACCGTAGGCCTTCTTCTCGATTCTAATCTTTCTGATAATCTTGCCAGACTGAGGATCCTCCTTGTAGTCCGAGTACAAGACCTCATTGTCTTCGTATCTGGCCTGCGATCGGTGAAGGAGATTGGCCTTACCATACCTTACTGGGCAGTTTGAAAACTGCTTCCATGATCTGGTACCGCAGGTTAGCTCCAGGAAAAGGTTGTCGATAGCCCCAACCCGCTCCGAAGGCCAAGCCATCTCTCCTCCTGTGTAATACATCTTGATCTCCTTGTTCACGTCAGAGCGAGGAGTCTCTGGCACTGAAAGAGGAGTCCAGGCACCAGCAACCGAAAGCGGCCACTCAGTGTACAGCTTGTCAGAAGCGACCGTGTCAGTGAGGGGGCGTAGAGCAGAAACCCCTGTCAGATTGAAGAAAGGGCTGTCTTTCCTTGAAGCCCATCGATAATGATAGAAGAAGTAACCCAACTCAATCCGGGCCTCTTCGTCGTCTGGGAGGCTGGAGTAGCACTCCCTCAGCTCCTTCTGAAAATCAGACTCTACGCGGCAGAAGGCGTAGATTATCCTCCACGCATTGCCAGAGAGCTGTCCTGGGTAAAGGCCGGAGCTATTTAGCAGCCTCGCGGCAAACGGCAGCAGCGGAAGACGCAGGCCGCAGTTCAGTTGGCCCACAGAGACCACTGTCCCCATCACCTGCTCCATGCTGGCAACATTCACAAACACTGTCTGCTTGTCGATGCCAAAACCAGATAGAACCCCTGGCAGTGACGGCCGGATCTTCCCTTCTGTGAAGCACGCCAGCAATTTTTGCCACTTTGCCCTCTTCTTGTCGGTAAGCTGGCCACCCGTGTTGTAGACATAGGCAGGCTCCTCTACCAGAGACGTCATGGGGCCCAAGACAAACTTTGCCTTCGGAATGTGCTCCGACCTTGAGGGAGCAGAAGCGAATCCAACTCCAGCATGTCTTTTGCCCAGTTGGCCCAACTCCACAAGTGCCTCCTTGCCCTTGCCACGGCCCTTGGGAGTGGATGAGACCTCAGCAATCTCCTTCCCCTTCCTCTTCGAAGGGACCGCGCTCATCTTCTTCGAATTACCCGAGGAGGCCATTCGATCGATCGAGCAAGAGCAAAGAACAGAGAACAAGAAATTGGAAACAAAAGTTCTGGACTTCGAAAAATTTCTGAAAGCGTGAGGCGAAAATGACAGCCAGAGAAGCTTAAGTATCCTGAGGGAATTAGACACACAAATCGAAATGACACATGTCATCACCATATCAAATCGCATGTTTTTGTAGGTACACGTGGCATCTATCCGTAGTAAGCGCAAAACCAGGCGAACCGTCGGACCAGACGAAGCGTCAGACCGCCGGTCCACATAAACCACCTTTCCAAGCAAACCACCGTCCAAGTGAACCGGACCACCGATTCGAAAAACTATTCAGACAAACCAAAGATTCAAAGCAGAAAAAAATCAAACTCCATCAACGTTCAAGGCTCTGTCCGAAGATCACGAAGAAAGAACAGGCTATACTGCCACCTCGAATGGGCAGGTTCGGAACTTAACCTTGACCGGCTGAATTTAATCGATCGGTCAAACTTGACCGATCGGTCAAATTCATCCGATCAGTCGATTTTCTACTGGATCAGGCAAAAAAACTTGGCTTTTTGCCCGATCCCGCCAACCTTGACCGGCTGAATTTAACCGATCGGTCAAACTTGACCAATCGGTCAAATTCATCCGATCAGTCGATTTTCTACTGGATCAGGCAAAAAACTTGGCTTTTTGCCCGATCCCGCCAACCTTGACCGGCTGAATTTAACCGATCGGTCAAACTTGACCGATCGGTCAAATTCATCCGATCAGTCGATTTTCTACTGGATCAGGCAAAAAACTTGGCTTTTTGCCCAATCCCGCCAACCTTGACCGGCTGAATTTAACAGATCGGTCAAACTTGATCGATCGGTCAAATTCATCCGATCAGTCGATTTTCTACTGGATCAGGCAAAAAAACTTGGCTTTTTGCCCGATCCCGCCAACCTTGACCGGCTGAATTTAACCGATCGGTCAAACTTGACCGATCGGTCAAATTCATCCGATCAGTCGATTTTCTACTGGATCAGGCAAAAAACTTGGCTTTTTGCCCGATCCCGCCAACCTTGACCGGCTGAATTTAACCGATCGGTCAAACTTGACCGATCGGTCAAATTCATCCGATCAGACGATTTTCTACTGGATCAGGCAAAAAACTTGGCTTTTGGCCCGATCCCACCAACCTTGACCGGCTGAATTTAACCGATCGGTCAAATTCATCCGATCAGTCGATTTTCTACTGGATCAGGCAAAACAAATGGCTTTTTGCCTGATCCCGCCAACCTTGACCGGCTGAATTTAACCGATCGGTCAAACTTGACCGATCGGTCAAATTCATCCGATCAGTCGATTTTCTACTTGATCAGGCAAAAAACTTGGTTTTTGCCCGATCCCTTCAATCTTGCCCGGTTGAATTTAACCGATCGGACAACTTGACCGATCGGTCAAATTCAACCGATCGATCGAATTTCTACTGGATCAGTCAGAAAACTGTGTTTTCTGACTGATCACTCCATCCTCGATCGGTTGAATTTAACCGATCGGTCAAACTTGATCGATCGGTCAAATTCAACCGATTGGTCGAATTTCTACTGGATCAGTCAGAAAACTGTGTTTTCTGACCGATCACTCCATCCTCGATCGGTTGAATTTAACCGATCGGTCAAACTTGACCGATCGGTCAAATTCAACCAATCGGTCGAATTTCTATTGGATCAGTCAGAAAGCTGTATTTTCTGACCGATCACTCCATCCTCGATCGGTTGAATTTAACCGATCGGTCAAACTTGACCGATCGGTCAAATTCAACCGATCGGTCGAATTTCTACTGGATCAGTCAGAAAACTGTGTTTTCTGACCGATCACTCCATCCTCGATCGGTTGAATTTAACCGATCGGTCAAACTTGACTGATCGGTCAAATTCAACCGATCGGTCGAATTTCTACTTGACCGATCGGTCTGCAAACAGCGGGACCCACCGGCCCTGCCTGGTGGGCCCCCGAAGACTACAGTGGGACCCACCGGCCCTGCCTGGTGGGCCCACGAAGACTACAGCGGGACCCATCGGCCCTGCCTGGTAGACCTACGAAGACTATCACGGGACCCACCGGCCCTGCCTGGTGGGCCCAAAAGCCTGTGGAATCCCCCCAGGAGACAGTAGCGGGGTCCACCAGCTTTACCTGGAGGATCCCCAGATACGGCAGCAGAGACCGCCATTTACCCAGGAGTTCCTCCCCAGAAATTCTATAAATAGCAGAACCTTCGAATGTAAAAGGATCCGAAAATTCTGATTTCCACTCTGAGATCTGATTTTCAGAATCCAGAGCTCTGGAACTTCTCAGCTTTCCATCTTCCACCTCTCTTTGATCTTCTTCTCTCCTTCGAAGAGATCAGAGTGTCTTCAGTGATACTCGGCCTGTCGAGATCACTTCGATATAAATGTTAGTGAATTCGGGTTGATCCCTATAGCACGGAGACGTAGGCTTCGGCTGAACTCCGAGATCACATCTATCGTGTCCAACTTTCTCTGCTTGCATATTGAGAGTTCTAACTTCAATCGACAGATCGAACAACGATCTTCGACTCAAAACTTCAACTGACTGGTGAGGAGAAGTCTTCGGGTCGGCACGAAGATTTTCCCCCACAGAATGGATCGTACTTATGAATTAGAATGGATCGTACGAATGAATTAGAATGGATACATTCGTGCGAATGAATTAGAATGGATCGTATGAATGAATTAGAATGGATTGTGCGAATGAATTAGAATGGATCATACGAATGAATTACAATGGATACACGATTCATTCTAATTCTTTCGTACGATCCATTCTAATTCATTCATAAGATCCATTCTAATTCATTCGTACGATCCATTCTAATTCATTCGCACGATCCATTCTAATTCATTCATACGATCCAATTTAATTCATTCGTACGATCCATTCTAATTCATTCGCACAATCTATTCTTATTCATTCCCATGAATGTATCCATTCTAATTCATACGTACGATCCATTCTAATTCATTTATACGATCCAATCTAATTCATTCATACAATCCATTCTAATTCATTCGCACGAATGTACGATCCATTCTTACTTATTCGTACGATCCATTCTAATTCATTCGCACGAATGTATCCACTCTAATTCATTCGTACGATCCATTCTAATTCCTTCGTACGATCCATTCTAACTCGATCCATTCTAATTCATTCATACGTACAAATTCATACGTACGATCCATTATTATGATCCATTCTAATTCATTCGTACGATCCATTCTAATTCCTTCGTACGATCCATTCTAATTCATTCATACGATCCATTCTAATTCATTCCTACGATCCATTCTAATTCATTCATACGATCCATTCTAATTCATTCGTATGATCCATTCTAATTCCTTCCTATGATCCATTCTAATTCATTCACACGATCCATTCTAATTCCTTCGTAAGATCCACTCTAATTCCATCGTACGATCCATTCTAATTCATTCGCACGATCCATTCTAATTCATTAATACGATCCAATCTAATTCATTCATACCATCCATTCTAATTCATTCATACCATCCATTCTAATTCTTTCACATGATCCATTCTAATTCATTCGTACGATCCATTCTAATTCATTCGTACGATCCATTCTAATTAATTCGCACGAATGTATCTAGATCCATTCTAATTCATTCGCATTATCCATTCTAATTCATTCGCACGATCCATTCTAATTCATTCGCACAATCCATTCTAATTCATTCGTACGATCCATTCTAATTCATTCATACAATCCATTCTAATTCTTTTGGACGAATGTATCCATTCTAATTCATTCGCACGATCCATTCTAATTCATTCGCACGATCCATTCTAATTCATTCATACGATCCAATCTAATTCATTCGTACGATCCATTCTAATTCATTCGTACGATCCATTCTAATTCATTCGTACGATACTTTCTAATTCATTCGCACAAATGTATCCATTCTAATTCATTCGTATGATCCATTCTCATTCATTCACACGATCCATTCTAATTCATTCGTACAATCCATTCTAATTCATTCATACAATCCATTCTATTTCATTCGTACGATCCATTCTTACTCATTCGTATGATCCATTCTAATTCATTCGCACGAATGTATCCATTCTAATTCATTCGTACGATCTATTCTAATTCATTCGTACGATCCATTCTAATTCATTTGTACGATCCATTCTAATTCCTTCTTACGATCCATTCTAATTCCTTCGTACGATCCATTCTAATTCATTCCCATAAATGTATCCATTCTAATTGATACGTACGATCCATTCTATTTCATTCGTACGATCCATTCTTACTCATTCATACGATCCATTCTAATTCATTCGCACGAATGTATCCACTCTAATTCATTCGTACGATCCATTCTAATTCCTTCGTACGATCCATTCTAATTCGATCCATTCTAATTCATTCATACGTACAAATTCATACGTACGATCCATTATTACGATCCATTCTAATTCATTCGTACAATCCATTCTAATTCCTTCGTACGATCGCACGATCCATTCTAATTCATTCGTACGATCCATTCTAATTCCTTCATACGATCCATTCTAATTCCTTCGTATGATCCATTCTAATTCATTCGCACGATCCATTCTAATTCTTTCGTACGATCCATTCTAATTCATTCGAACGATCCATTCTAATTCATTCGTACGATCCATTCTAATTCATTCGCACGATCCATTCTAATTCATTCGCACGATCCATTCTAATTCATTCCTACGATCCATTCTAGTTCATTCGCACGATCCATTCTAATTCATTCATACGATCCATTCTAATTCATTCGCATGAATGTATCCATTCTAATTCATTCGTACGATCCATTCTAATTCATTCGCATAATCTATTCAAATTCATTCGTACGCATACGATCCATTCTAATTCATTCGTACGATCCATTCTAATTCATTCGTACAATCCATTCTATTTCATTCGTACGATCCATTCTTACTCATTCGTACGATCTATTCTAATTCATTCGCACGAATGTATCCATCCATTTCATTCGTATGATCCATTCTATTTCATTCGTACGATCCATTCTAATTCATTCGTACGATCCATTATCTAATTCATTCGTACGATCCATTCTTATTCATTCCCATGAATGTATACATTCTAATTCATACGTACGATCCATTCTAATTCATTCATACGATCCAATCTAATTCATTCATACGATCCATTCTAATTCATTCGCACGAATGTATCCATTCTATTTCATTCGTACGATCTATTCTAATTCATTCGCACGAATTTATCCATTCTAATTCATTCGTACGATCCATTCTATTTCATTCGTACGATCCATTCTTACTCATTCGTACGATCCATTCTAATTCCTTCGTACGATCCATTCTAATTCATTCGCACGATCCATTCTAATTCATTCGTACGATCCATTCTAATTTATTCGCACGAATGTATCTATTCTAATTCATTCGTACGATCCATTCTAATTCCTTCGTACGATCCATTCTAATTCCTTCGTACGATCCTTTCTAATTCCTTCGTACGATCCATTCTAATTCATTCGTACACGTGCAAAATCCATTCTATTCTAATTCATTCGTACGATCCATTCTAATTCATTAGCACGATCCATTCTAATTCATTCATACAATCCATTCTAATTCTTTTGCACGAATCTATCCATTCTAATTCATTCGTACGATCCATTCTAATTCATTCGCACGATCCATTCTAATTCATTCGCACGATCCATTCTAATTCATTCATACGATCCAATCTAATTCATTCATACAATCCATTCTAATTCATTCGTATGTATCCATTCTAATTCATTCATACGATCCATTCTAATTTATACGTACGATCCATTCTAATTCAGTCATACGATCCAATCTAATTCATTCATACGATCCATTCTAATGAATTAGAATGGATCATACGAATGAGTAAGAATGGATCGTACTCTAATTCATTCGCACTAATGCATCCATTCTAATTCATTCGTACGATCCATTCTAATTCATTCGCACGATCTATTCTAATTCATTCATACAATCGATCCAATCTAATTCATTCATACGATCCATTCTAATTCATTCGCACGAATGTATCCACATTCTAATTCATTCATACTCATACGATCCAATCTAGTTCATTCGTACGATCCATTCTAATTCATTTGTACGATCCATTCTAATTCCTTCGTACGATCCATTCTAATTCATTCGTATGATCCATTCTAATTCATTCGCATGAATGTATCCATTCTAATTCATTCGTACGATCCATTCTAATTCATTCGCACAATCTATTCTAATTCATTCATATGATCCATTCTAACTCATTCGCACGATCCATTCTAATTCATTCATACGATCCATTCTAATTCATTCGTATGATCCATTCTAATTCATTCGCACGATCCATTCTTACTCATTCGTACGATCCATTCTAATTCATTCGCACGATCCATTCTAATTCATTCGTACGATCCATTCTAATTCATTCGCACGAATGTATCCATTCTAATTCCTTCGTACAATCCATTCTATTTCATTCGTACGATCTATTCTTACTCATTCGTACGATCCATTCTAATTCATTCGCACGAATGTATCCATTCTAATTCATTCGTACGATCCACTCTAATTCCTTCGTACGATCCATTCTAATTCATTCATACGATCCATTCTAATTCATTCGTACGATCCATTCTAATTCGTTTGTATGATCCATTCTTACTCATTCATACGATCCATTCTAATTCATTCGTACGATCCATTCTAATTTATTCGCATGATCCATTCTAATTCATTCATACGATCCATTCTAATTCCTTCGTACGATCCATTCTTACTCATTCGCACAATCTATTCTAATTCATTCGTACGATCCATTCTAATTCATTCGTACGATCCATTCTAATTAATTCGTACAATCCATTCTAATTCATTCGCACGAATGTATCCATTCTAATTCATTCGTACGATCCATTCTAATTCATTCGCACGATCCATTCTAATTCATTCGTATGATCCATTCTAATTCATTCGTACGATCCATTCTAATTCATTCGCACGATCCATTCTAATTCCTTCATACGATCCATTCTAATGAAATAGAATGGATCGTACGAATGAATTAGAGTGGATCGTACGAATGAAATAGAATGGATTGTACGAATGAATTAGAATGGATCGTACGAAGGAATTAGAATGGATCGTATGAATGAATTAGAATGGATCGTACGAATGAATTAGAATGGATACATTCATGGGAATGAATAAGAATGGATCGTATGAATGAATTAGAATGGATCGTATGAATGAATTAGATTGGATCGTACGAATGAATTAGAATGGATCATACGAATGAAATAGAATGGATCGTACGTATGAATTAGAATGCATCGTGCGAATGAATTAGAATGGATCGTATGAATGAATTAGAATGGATCCTACGTATGAATTAGAATGGATCGTGCGAATGAATTACAATGGATCGTACGAATGAATTAGAATGGATACATTCGTGCGAATGAATTAGAATGGATCGTATGAATGAATTAGATTGTACGAAGGAATTAGAATGGATCATACGAATGAAATAGAATAGATCGTAATCTAATTAATTCATACGATCCATTCTAATTCATTCGTACGATCCATTCTAATTCATTCGTACGATCTATTCTAATTCATTCGTACGATCCATTCTAATTCATTCGCACAAATGTATTCATTCTAATTCATTCATACAATCTATTCTAATTCATTCGAACGATCCATTCTAATTCATTCGTACAATCCATTCTATTTCATTCGTACGATCCATTCTTACTCATTCGTATGATCCATTCTAATTCATTCGCACGAATGTATCCATTCTAATTCATTTGTACGATCCATTCTAATTCATTCGCACGATCCATTCTAATTCATTCGTACAATCCATTCTAATTCATTCGTACAATCCATTCTATTTCATTCGTACGATCCATTCTTACTCATTCGTACGATCCATTCTAATTCATTCGCACGAATGTATCCATTCTAATTCATTCGTATGATCCATTCTAATTCATTCGCATGATCCATTCTAATTCCTTCATACGACTGTACGAATGAATTAGAATGGATCGTATGAGTAAATTAGAATGGAACGTACGAATGAATTAGAATAAATTGTGCGAATGAATTAGAATGGATCATACGAATGAATTAGAATGGATAAATTCGTGCGAATAAATTAGAATGGATTGTATGAATGAATTAGATTGGATCGTATAAATGAATTAGAATGGATCATACGAATGAATTGGAATGGATCGTGCGAATGAATTAGAATAGATCGTACGAATGAATTAGAATAGATACATTCGTGCGAATGAATTAGAATGGATCGTATGAATGAATTAGATTGTACGAAGGAATTAGAATGGATCATACGAATGAAATAGAATGGATCGTAATCTAATTCATTCATACGATCCATTATAATTCATTCGCACAATCTATTCTAATTCATTCCTACGATCCATTCTAATTCATTCGTACGATCTATTCAAATTCATTCGTACGATCCATTCTAATTCATTCGCACGAATGTATCCATTCTAATTCATTCATACAATCTATTCTAATTCATTCGTACGATCCATTCTAATTCATTCGTACAATCCATTCTATTTCATTCGTACGATCCATTCTTACTCATTCGTATGATCCATTCTAATTCATTTGCACGTGGATCTAATTCCTTTGTACGACCTATTATATTTCATTCGTATGATCCATTCTAATTCCTTTGTACGATCCATTCTAATTCATTCCCATGAATGTATCCATTCTAATTCATACGTACGATCCATTCTAATTCATTCGCACAATCTATTCTAATTCATTCATACGATCCATTCTAATTCATTCGCACGAATGTATCCATACGAATGAAATATAATGGGTCGTACAAAGGAATTAGAATAGATCGTACGAAGGAATTAGAATAGATTGTATGAATGAATTAGAATGAATTCGTACGATCCATTCGAATTCATTCATACGATCCATTCTAATTCATTCGTACGATCCGTTCTAATTCATTCATACAATCCATTCTATTTCTTTCACACGATCCATTCTAATTCATTCGTACGATCCATTCTAATTCATTCGTACAATCCATTCTATTTCATTCGTACGATCCATTCTTACTCATTCGTATGATCCATTCTAATTCATTCGCACGAATGTATACATTCTAATTCATTCGCACGATCCATTCTAATTCATTCGTACGATCCAATCTAATTCATTCGCACAATATATTCTAATTCATTCATACAATCCATTCTAATTCTTTCATACGATCCAGTCTAATTCATTCATACGATCCATTCTAATTCATTCGTACGATCCATTCTAATTCATTCATACGATCCATTCTAATTCATTCGTACGATCTATTCTAATTCATTTGCACCACAATCTATTCTAATTCATTCGCACGAATGTATCCATTCTAATTCATTTGTACGATCCATTCTAATTCATTCGCATGATCCATTCTAATTCATTCATACAATCCATTCTTATTCTTTCGCACGATCCTTTCTAATTCATTCATACGATCCATTCTAACTCATTCGTACAATCCATTCTAATTCATTCATACGATCCATTCTAATTCATTCGTACGATCCATTCTAATTCATTCGCACGATCCATGCTAATTCATTCGTACGATCCATTCAATTTCATTCGTACGATCCATTCTAATTCATTCGTACGATCCATTCTTATTCATTCGCACAATCTATTCTAATTCATTCGTACGATCCATTCTAATTCATTCGCACGATCCAATCTAATTCATGCATACGATCCATTCTAATTCCTTCGTACGATCCATTCTAATTCATACGATCCATTCTATTTCATTCATACGATCCAATCTTACTCATTCGTATGATCCATTCTAATTCATTCGCACGATCCATTCTAATTCATTCGCACGAATGTATCCATTCTAATTCATTCATACGATCCATTCTAATTCATTCGTGCTGATTGTATGAATGAATTAGATTGGATCGTATAAATGAATTAGAATGGATCGTACATATGAATTAGAATGGATACATTCATGGGAATGAATAAGAATGGGTCGTACGAAGGAATTAGAATGGATCATACGAATGAAATAGAATGGATCGTACGATCCATTCTAATTCATTCGCACAATCCATTCTAATTCATTAATACGATCCATTCTAATTCATTCGCACGAATGTATCCACTCTAATTCATTCGTACGATCCATTCTAATCCATTCGCACGATCAATTCTTATTCATTCATACGATCCATTCTAATTCATTCGTACGATCCATTCTAATTCATTCGCACGATCCATTAATAGATTGTGCGAATGAATTAGAATGGAACATACGAATGAATTAGAATGGATATATTCGTGCGAAAGAATTAGAATAGATCGTATGAATGAATTAGATTGGATCGTAATTCTAATTCATTCGTATGATCCATTCTAATTCATTCGCACGATCCATTCTAATTCATTCATACGATCCATTCTAATTCATTCGCACGGATGTATCCATTCTAATTCATTCGTACGATCTGTTCTAATTCATTCGTACGATCCATTCTTACTCATTCGTACGATCCATTCTAATTTATTCGTACGAATGTATCTATTCTAATTCATTCATACGATCCATTCTAATTCATTCGTACGATCCATTCTAATTCATTCGTACAATCCATTCAAATTCATTCGCACGATCCATTCGAATTCTCCAATACGATCCATTCTTATCCATTCGTATGATCCATTCCGAATGAATTAGAATGGATCGTGCTAAAGAATTAGAATTGATCGTACGAATGAATTAGAATAGATTGTGCGAATGAATTAGAATGGATCGTACGAATGAATTAGAATGGATCATACGAATGAATTAGAATGGATATATTCGTGCAAATGAATTAGAATGGATCGTATGAATGAATTAGAATGGATCGTGCGAATGAATTAGAATGGATACATTCATGCGAATGAATTAGAATGGATCGTATGAATGAATTAGATTGGATCATATGAATGAATTAGAATAGATCGTGCGAATGAATTAGAATGGATCGAAGGAATTAGAATGGATCGTACGAATGAATTAGAATGCACAAATGTATCCATTCTAATTCATTCGTACCATCCATTCTAATTCATTCTAATTCATTCGTACGATCCATTCTAATTCATTCGTATGATCCATTCTAATTCATTCATACGATTCATTCTTACTCATTCGTATGATCCATTCTAATTCATTCGCACGAATGTATCCATTCTAATTCATTCATACGATCCATTCTAATTCATTCATACGATCCATTCTAATTCATTCGTATAAATGAATTAGAATGGATACATTCATAGGAATGAATAAGAGTGGAACGTACGAATGAATTAGAATGGATCGTATGAGTGAATTCGAATGAATCGTGTGAATGAATTAGAATGGATTGTATGAATGAATTAGAATGGATCGTGCTAATGAATTAGAATGGATCGTACGAATGAATTAGAATAGATTGTGCGAATGAATTAGAATGGATCGTACGAATGAATTAGAATGGATCGTAATAATGGATCGTACGAATGAAATAGAATGGATCGTACGAATGAATTAGCGTGGATCGTGCTAATGAATTAGAATGGAACGTACGAATGAATTAGAATAGATTGTGCGAATGAATTAGAATGGATCGTACGAATGAATTAGAATGGATAAATTCGTGCGAATGAATTAGAATGGATTGTATGAATGGAGTAGATTGGATCGTATAAATGAATTAGAATGGATCGTACGAATGAATTGGAATGGATACATTCGTCCGAATGAATTAGAATGGATTAAACGAATGAGTAAGAATAGGTCGTACGAATGAATTAGAATGGATTGTACGAATGAATTAGAATGGATCGTATGAATGAATTAGAATGGATCGTGCGAATGAAATAGAATGGATCGTACGAAGGAATTAGAATGGATCGTATGAAGGAATTCGAATGGATCGTACGAATGAATTAGAATGCACGAATGTATCTAATTCATTCATACGATCCAATCTAATTCATTCATACGATCCATTCTAATTCATTCGTATGTATCCATTCTAATTCATTCATACGATCCAATCTAATTCATTCGTACGATCCATTCTAATTCATTCGCACGATCCATTCTAATTCATTCGCACAATCTATTCTAATTCATTCATACGATCCATTCTAATTCATTCGCACGATCCATTCTAATTCATTCATACGATCCATTCTAATTCATTCGTATGATCCATTCTAATTCATTCGCATGATCCATTCTTACTCATTCGTACGATCCATTCTAATTCATTTGCACGATCCATTATAATTCATTCATACGATCCATTCTAATTCATTCGCACGAATGTATCCATTCTAATTCCTTTGTATAATCCATTCTATTTCTTTCGTATGATCCATTCTTACACATTCGTACGATCCATTCTAATTCATTCGCATGAATGTATCCATTCTAATTCATTCGTACGATCCATTCCAATTCCTTCGTACGATCCATTCTAATTCATTCATATGATCCATTCTAATTCATTCGTACGATCCATTCTAATTCCTTTGTACGATCCATTCTAATTCATTCGTACGATCCATTCTAATTCCTTTGTACGATCCATTCTAATTCATTCGTACGATCCATTCTAATTCATTCGCATGATCCATTCTAATTCATTCATACGATCCAATCTAATTCCTTCGTACGATCCATTCTTACTTATTTACACAATCTATTCTAATTCATTCATACGATCCATTCTAATTCATTCATACGATCCATTCTAATTCCTTCGTACGATCCATTCTATTTCATTCGTATGATCCATTTTATTTCATTCATACGGTCCATTCTAATTCATTCGTACGATCCATTCTAATTCATTCGTACGATCCATTCTAATTCATTCATATGATCCATTCTAATTCATTCGCACGAATGTATCCATTCTAATTCATTCGTACAATCCATTCTAATTCATTAATACGATCTAATCTAATTTATTCGTACGATCCATTCTAATTCATTCGTACGATCCATACTAATTCATTCGTACGATCCATTATTATTCATTAGCACGATCCATTCAAATTCATTCATACTAATTCATTCATACAATCCATTCTAATTCTTTCACACGATCCATACTACATCATTCGTACAATCTATTCTAATTCATTCGTACGATCCATTCTAATTACATTCGTACGATCTATTCTAATTCATTCGTACGATCCATTCTAATTCATTCGCGTACGATCCATTCTAATTCATTCATACGATCTATTCTAATTCATTTGCGTACGATCCATTCTAATTTATTCGCAATACGATCCATTCTTACTCATTCGTATGATCCATTCTAATTCATTCGTACGATCCATTCTAATTCATTCGTACGATCCATTCTAATACATTCATACGATCCATTCTAATTCATTTGCACGAATATATCCATTCTAATTCATTCGTACGATCCATTCTAATTCATTCGTACGATCCATTCTTATTCATTCCCATGAATGTATCCATTCTAATTCATACGTACGATCCATTCTAATTCATTTATACGATCCAATCCAATTCATTCATACAATCCATTGTAATTCATTCGCACGAATTTATCCACTCTAATTCATTCGTACGATCCATTCTAATTCATTCGCACAATCTATTCTAATTCATTCGTACGTTCCATTCTAATTCATTAGCACGATCCATGCTAATTCATTCGTACGATCCGTTCTATTTCATTCGTACGATCCATTCTAATTCATACGGTCCATTCTATTTCATTCATACGATCCATTCTAATTCATTCATACGATCCATTCTAATTCATTCGCTCGAATGTATCTATTCTAATTCATTCGTACGATCCATTCTAATTCATTCGTACGATCCATTCTAATTCATTCGTACGATCCATTCTAATTCATTCGCACAATCTATTCTAATTCATTCGTACGATCCATTCTAATTCATTCGTACGATCCATTCTAATTCATTCTTACTCATTCATATGATCCATTCTAATTCATTCGTACGATCCATTCTAATTCATTCGTACGATCCATTCTAATTCATTCGTATGATCCATTCTAATTCATTTGCACGAATATATCCATTCTAATTCATTTGTACGATCCCATTCTAATTTATTCGCACGATCCATTCTAATTCATTCATACGATCCAATCTAATTCATTTATACGATCCATTCTAATTCATTCGTACGATCCATTCTGATTCATTCGGACGAATGTATCCATCCTTTGTACGATCCATTCTAATTCATTCATACGATCCATTCTAATTCATTCGTACGATCCATTCTAATTCATTTGCACGATCCATTTTAATTCATTCATACGATCCAATCTAATTCATTCGTCCGATCCATTCTAATTCATTCATACGATCCATTCTAATTCATTCATACAATCCATTCTAATTCTTTCACACGATCCATTCTAATTCATTCGTACGATCCATTCTAATTCATTCGCACAATCCATTCTTATTCATTCGCACGATCCATTCTAATTCATTCATACGATCCAAACTAATTCATTTGCACGAATATATCCATTCTAATTCATTCGTATGATCCATTCTAATTCTTTCATACGATCCATTCTAATTTATTCGCACGATCCATTCTAATTCCATTCTAATTCATTCGTACGATCTATTCTAATTCATTTGTACGATCCATTCTAATTCATTCGCACGATCCATTCTAATTCATTCGCACGAATGAATCGATTCTAATTCATTCATACGATCTATTCTAATTCATTCGCACAATCCACTCTAATTTATTCGCAAGAATGTATCCATTCTAATTCATTCGTATGATCCATTCTATTTCATTCATATGATCTATTCTAATTCATTCTCACGATCCATTCTAATTCATTCGTACGATCCATTCTAATTCCTTCGTACGATCCATTCTAATTCATTAATACGATCCAATCTAATTCATTCATACGATCCAATCTTATTCATTCGCACGATCCATTCTAATTCATTCATACGATCCAATCTAATTCATTCATACGATCCATTCTAATTCATTCGCACGAATGTGTCCATTCTAATTCATTCGTACGATCCATTCTAATTCCTTCGTACGATCCATTCTAATTTGTACGAAGGAATTAGAATGGATCGTACGAAGGAATTAGAATGTACGATCCAATCTAATTCATTCGTACGATCCATTTTAATTCATTTGTACGATCCATTCTAATTCATTCTCACAATCTATTCTAATTCATTCGTACGATCAATTCTAATTCATTAGCACGATCCATTCTAATTCATTCGTACGATCTATTCCATTTTATTCGTACGATCCATTCTTACTCATTCGTACGATCCATTCTAATTCATTCGCACGAATGTATCCATTCTAATTCCTTCGTACAATCCATTCTATTCCATCGTACGATCCATTCTTACTCATTCGTACGATCCATTCTAATTCATTCGAACGAATGTATCCATTCTAATTCATTCGTACAATCTATTCTATTTCATTCGTACGATCCATTCTAATTCGTTCGTACGTTCCATTCTAATTCATTCGCACGAATGTATCCATTCTAATTCATTCGTACGATCCATTCTAATTCCTTCATACGATCCATTCTTATTTATTCGCACGATCCATTCTAATTCCTTCATTCTAATTCATTCGCACGAATGTATTCATTCTAATTCATTCGTACGATCCATTCTAATTCATTCGCACGATCCATTCTAATTCATTCATACGATCCAGTCTAATTCATTCGCACGAATGTATCCATTCTAATTCATTCGTACGATCTATTCTAATTCATAAGTACGATCCATTCTAATTCATTCATACGATCCATTCTAATTCATTTGCACGATCCATTCTAATTCCATTCTATTTCATTCGTACGATCCATTATTACAATCCATTCTAATTCATTCGTACGATCCATTCTAATTCATTCGCACGAATGTATCCATTCTAATTCATTCGTACGATCCATTCTAATTCATTCGTACGTACGATCCATTCTAAATCATTTGCACGAATATAACCATTCTAATTCATTCGTACAATCCATTCTTACTCATTCGTACGATCCATTCTAATTCATTCGCACGAATGTATCCATTCTAATTCATTCGTACGATCTATTCTATTTCATTCGTACGATCCATTCTAATTCATTCACACAATCCATTCTAATTCAGTCATACGATCCATTCTAATTCATTCATACGATCTATTCTAATTCTTTCGCACGAATGTATCCATTCTAATTCATTCGCACGAATGTATCTATTCTAATTTATTCGTACGATCCATTCTTATTCATTCCCATGAATGTATCCATTCTAATTCATACGTACGATCCATTCAAATTCATTTATACGATCCAATCTAATTCATTCATACAATCCATTCTAATTCATTCGCACGAATTTATCCATTCTAATTCATTCGTACGATCCATTATAATTCATTCGCACAATCCATTCTAATTCATTCATACGATCCATTCTAATTCATTCGTACGATCCATTCTAATTCATTCATACGCGATCCATTCTAATTCATTCGTACGATCCATTCTAATTCATTCATACGATCCATTCTAATTCATTCATACGATCCATTCTAATTCATTCGTACGATTCATTCTAATTCAATACATTCTAAGTCATTCGTACGATCCATTCTTACTCATTCGTACGATCCATTCTAATTCATTCGTACGATCCATTCTAATTCTTTCGTACGAATGTATCCTTTCTAATTCATTCGTACATTCCATTCTATTTCTAATTCATTCGTACGATCCATTCTTACTTATTCGTATGATCCATTCTAATTCATTTGCACGAATTTATCCATTCTAATTCATTCGTACGATCTGTGGGGGAAAATCTTCATGCCGACCCGAAGACATCGCCACACCAGTCAATTGAAGTTGAAGTTGAAAATCGTTGTTTGATCTGTCGATGGGAGCTGGGACTCTCAATATGCAAGCAGAGAAAATAGGACACGAGAGATGTGATCTCGGAGTTCAGCCGAAGCCTACGTCTCCGTGCTATAGGGAGCAACCCGAATTCACTAACACTTATATTGAAGTGATCTCGACAGGCCGAGTATCACTGAAAACACTCTGATCTCTTCGAAGGAGAGAAGAAGATCAAAGAGAGATGGAAGATGGAAAGCTAAGAAATTCCAGAGCTCTGGGTTCTGAAAATCAGATCTCAGAGTGGAAATCAGAATTCTCGGATCCCTTTACATTTGAAGGCTCTGCTATTTATAGGATTCTCTGGTGGTAAATTGCGGTTTATGCTGCAGCATCTGGGGATCCTCCAGGTAAAGCTAGTGGGCCCCGCTACCGTCTTTTGGGGGATTCCACAGGCTATTGGGCCCACCAGGCAGGGCCGGTGGGCCCCGCGATAGTCTTTGTGGGACCACCAGGCAAGGCCGGTGGGTCCCGCTGTAGTCTTCATGGGCCCAGCAGGCAGGGCCGGTGGGTCCCGCTGTAGTCTTCGTGGGCTCACCAGGCAGGGCCGGTGGGTCCCGCTGTAGTCTTCGTGGGCCCACCAGGCAGGGTCGGTGGGTCCTGCTGCTTGCAGACTTCTTACCAAAATTTGCACCCACAGTTACCCCCTCCAAGTTAGCTAAGAGTCCGCCTTGGCTGGCTTGGATTATTGGTGCAAAGCTATTGATCCCCTGTCAAAAGGAGCTCTGTCGAAATATTAGCGAAAAAATAGACTGATCGGTCAAATTTGCCCGATCGGTCAATTTTGACCAATCGGTCAAACTTAACCGATCGGTCAAACTTGACCGATCGGTCAATTTTGACCGATCGGTCGAATTCAACAGGTCAAGATTGGAGTGATCGGTCAAAAAACATAGTTTTTTGACCGAGCAGTAGAAAATCGACCGATCGGTTGATTTTGACCGATCGGTCAAGTTTAACTTGACTGATCAGTTAAAATCAGCCGGTCAAGATTTCGGTGATCAGCAAAAAACACAAGTTTTTTGCCTGATCCAGTAGAAAATCGACCGATCGGTTGATTTTGACCGATCGGTCAAGTTTGACCGATCGGTTAAAATCAGCCGGTCAAGGTTTGGGTGATCGACAAAAAACACAAGTTTTTTGCCTGATCCAGTAGAAAATCGACCGATCGGTTGATTTTGACCGATTGGTCAAGTTTGACCGATCGGTTAAAATCAGCCGGTCAAGGTTTCGGTGATCGGCAAAAAACACAATTTTTTTGCCTGATCCAGTAGAAAATCGACCGATCGATTGATTTTGACCGATTGGTCAAGTTTGACCGATCGGTTAAAATCAGTCGGTGAAGGTTTGGGTGATCGGCAAAAAACACAAGTTTTTTGCCTGATCCAGTAGAAAATCGACCGATCGGTTGATTTTGACCGATCGGTTAAAATCAGCCGGTCAAGGTTTGGGTGATCGGCAAAAAAAACAAGTTTTTTGCCTGATCCAGTAGAAAATCGACCGATCGGCTGATTTTGATCGATCGGTTAAAATCAGCCGGTCAAGGTTTCGGTGATCGGCAAAAAACACAAGTTTTTTGCCTGATCCAGTAGAAAATCGACCGATCGGTTGATTTTGACCGATCGATCATGTTTGACCGATCGGTTAAAATCAGCCGGTCAAGGTTTGGGTGATCGGCAAAAAACACAAGTTTTTTGCCTGATCCAGAAGAAAATAGACCGATCGACTGATTTTTACCGATCGGTCAAGTTTGACCGATCGGTTAAAATCAGCCGGTCAAGGTGGTGATCGGCAAAAAACACAAGTTTTTTGCCTGATCCAGTAGAAAATCGATCGATCGGTCAAGTTTGATCGATCGGTTAAAATCAGCCGGTCAAGGTTTCAGTGATCGGCAAAAAACACAAGTTTTTTGCTTGATCCAGTAGAAAATCGACCGATCGGCTGATTTTGATCGATCGGTTAAAATCAGTCGGTCAAGTTTTGAGGGATAAGGCGAAAGAGCCTGTTTTTTCGCCTGATCCTCTGGTAAATTACCCACCATCCCGCCGGTTGATCGGACAAAATATTTGTGCAACGAGTTGAATCTTCAGGCCCAGTGGTTTGGTAGAGCTAGTGGTTCGCTTGAACCGGTGGTTCATTTGAATCGGTGATCCGGCCGGTTCGACGTTTTGTCTGGTCCCGACTGTTCGCCTGGTTTTGCGCTTGCTACGGATGGATGCCACGTGTACCTGCAAAAACACGCGATTTGATATGGTGATGACATGTGTCATCTCGATTTCTGCGTTTAATTCCCTCAGGATACTTAACCTCCTCTGGCTGTCATTTTTGCCTCACGCTTTCAGAAAATTTTCGAAGTCCAGAGCTTTTGTTTCCGATCTCTCGTTCTCTGTTTTCTTTTGATCGGTCAAATGGCTTCTTCTGGCAGTGTGAAGAAGGTGAACGTGGTCCCTTCGAAGAGGAAGGGAAAGGAGGTTGCTGAAGTTTCTTCTGCTCCGAAGGGCCGTGGTAAGGGTAGGGCGGAGCTTATCGAGCTTGGCCAGTTGGGCAAAAGGCACCAGGGGGTGGGATTTGCCTCTGCACCTTCCCGTCCGGAGCACATCCCCAAAGCAAGATTTGTTCTTTGCCTGCAGCTGCCTCTGTCGGCGGAACCGGAGTTTGGGTATAATATTGGTGGCAAACTTACTGACTTGAAGAGGAAGAAGCTGCAGAAGTTGCTAGCATGTTTCATAGAGGGGAAGTCTTGACCAGCGCTTCCGGGAGTTCTATCCGCTTTTGGTATCGACAGGCGGACAATCTTCATCACGTATGCGAGCAAGGAGCAAGTGATGGGAACCATCGTCACCATTGGCCAGCTCAACTGTGGACTGCGCCTTCCATTGCGGTCTTTTGCCGCGAGATTGCTGAACACCTCCGGTCTTTGTCCCGGGCAGGTCACTGGGAATGCCTGGAGGATCATCTACTCTTTCTGTCGGATAGAGTCTGACTTCCAGAAGGAACTCAGGGAATGTTATTCCAGCCTCCCTGATGGTGAAGTAGCCCGGATCGAGCTGGTGTATTTCTTTTATCATTATCGATGGGCTTGGAGGAAAGATAGTCCATTCTACAATCTGACGGGTGTCTCCGCCCTTCGCCCGATTATTGACACCATCGGCTCGGACAAGCTCTACACCGACTGGCCGCTATCGGTGTCCGGTGCATGGACTTCTCTGTCGGTACCTGAGACTCCCCGGTACAAGGTGCACAAAGAGGTAGATATGTACTGTGCAGGAGGAGCTCTCTCATGGTCTTCGGAGCGAGTGGGGGCTATTGACAATCTTTTCCTAGAACTGACATGCGGGACTCGATCATGGAAGCAATTCTCGAATTGCCCGGTTTGACACGGCAATGCCAACCTCCTCCATCGATCGAAGGTTCGTTATGAAGATAACGATGTCATCTATTCCGATTATGAGGAGGACCCTCAATCCGGCAAAATTATTAGAAACATTCGGGTCGAGAAGAAAGCGTACGGAGCCAGGCGCACCTTACCCACAGAGGAAAAACTGATGATCCGTCGCCAAGGCCAGGCAAAGAAGAAAAGGAAGGTTGATGTTGAGGAGGAGGAGAAGAAAGAAGAGAAAAAGGGGAAAGAAGAAGAAGAGGAAGAAGAGAGAGAGGAGGAAGGTGGAGGTGAAGAGGATGAGGGTGGCGATGATGATAACGATGATGATGCTGATGACAGCAATGGCAGCGACGTAGGAGAAAATGAAGATGATGAAGATGATGAAGATGGGGGTGATGGGGATACTCCTCCCACCCCCCCTGGAGGAGATGGTGGAAGTGGGGGTGGTAAGGGAGAAATTCCTCTCACCCCCACTGATGGTGGCCAAGGACATGGGGGTGGCGAGGAAGAAATTCCTCCCACCCCCACTGGTGGGGATGATGAGGACTCACAACCCATCCTTATTGACGAGGCTAAGGCCCGTCGTATGGAGGAGGTAATGGATGTGGAGGGTGACGGCAAGAAGGCTCAGCCCGTCTTCCACTTCGAGGAGTTGAAGAAGCCGATGCGCTTCAAGATAAAGTTGTCGAGGAGTGGTGGAGTTGGAAGCAACCCTACGCCCCTCGACCAGATACCCCCAGATGTGCCTCGTCTTGAAGGCCCGACTGCAAGCGGTGGTTTGGAAGTTGAGCAGCCTCCTCCTCCCTCGCACTCTCTGGCTGAGGAGATGGCAGCTCTTGTGGCCGGGCTTGAGCAGCCACAAGGTGAAGAGGGGATCTCACCTCTTTGGGGCATTCCCTCTCCAGCCCACATGGAGAGAGGAAGTCGTGTGGGGGATAAGACTCCCCAACTCCAGAAGAAGCCGACCCTCTCTAAGGAGAAATCTACCTCAAAGGGTAAGAGCTCTGGCCATGGGAAAGGAAAAGAGCCTAGAGTTGATGCCTCAGGTATTCGGAATGATTCACCATCTTGATTGCTTTGTCTTTGAAGTTGAAAATATTCTAACTCTTTGAACTCTTGTGTTGATTGCAGGTGCGCCTGTTGGCTCGACTCTGGATGAAGCCTTCGACAGGCTTGAACTGGTGGTAGGTGCATCTGCTTGATCGATCATTTGAGTTGTATCTTCAAAATAATTCTAACTCTTTTGTACATTTGCAGAACTCATCAGTTTTGAAAGTCGCAAGCAAGCTCTCCAGGAAGGCGGGAGAAAGGGAAGCTTTAGCTGAAGTATCCCGTTTAACAGCTGAACTGAAGGCTGCCCATGAGGAGAGGGACAAGCTGAGGGAGGTGCTGTCCTCAAAGAAGGAGTTTCTCAAGGCTAAGATCGAGGAGCTTCGCAAAGAGAAATTGGAGAGCAAGGGGTTGCTGAACCGTAACGAGGCACAGGGTCATGAACTCGAATCCTTGAAGAATCGGCTCTGCAAGGTTGAGACCGTGTCCAGTGATCGTGCAACTGAAATTAAGGAGCTAAAGGAACAACTTGCTGCCCAGCATGCTGCCTTTGCTACCCGAGAGGAGACCTCCAAGAAGGAGTTAGAGCATACGCTATCTGAAGTCAAGAGCTACCGGGAAACAGCCGAGAAGGCGGTGGAGGCACTTAGGGTCCATGCCAGCAGTGTCCGATCTTACAAGGCTTTGGTTGCGAGCAAAGCTCGCGCTGGATCCGAGGGAGATAAGTCGCATGCGCAAAGTGTGGCTAAACCTTGAGATCTCCCATCTTCTTTTTTGTTGTTTACACTTGTAAACTTTTGATATGAAAAAGCTCACTCCTGTACTTGACAATTTTTGATAATAGAAATCTTTTTGGTGTTTGAAAATTGAATGTCTCTGGCATTGAATTCTTTGAATGTTGAGTTCTGGAATATTTGGATATTTATACACTTGAAAATAAGGGGTCGAGTCGCAACTCAATCATCCGAATGTGTTGAGTAACTTGAAAATTGAAGGTTGTTGCAATGCACAACTTGGAATCGTTAACATTTATATGTGAGGGGTTGAGTCGCAACTCAAATACCCAAACCTGTTAGACGATATTGAATTTGAAATTGAAAGCCATTTAACAGTTGTAAGTAAGGGGTAGTGTCGCAACACAAAGCTCCCAAACATGTTAAATAGACGTAGTAATTTGAAGGTTGTGTTGTAACACAACCCGAAACCGTTTAACATTTGCCTGTAAGGGGTTGAGTCGCAACTCAAACTCCCAAACTTGTTAAACGACCTGGTAATTTGAATATAGATGATTTGAAGCTGCTTCAGAACTTGAATTGAAAAGCTGAACATTTGCACACTTGAACATTTAGAAAAGAACTTTATTCATCATGGCCTTTACATCATGGATAGAACAATTTAAGGTGTCTAGAATTCCAAGCTCGTGGCAATCTATCTCCTTCTGGTGAGATCAGTCTATAAGAGCCTTTGCCTCCCACGGATTCGACGATGTATGGACCTTCCCAGTTGGGAGCAAGTTTCCCACTGCTGTGTTCCTTTGTGTTGTAGAAAACTGCTCTGAGAACTAGGCTGCCCACTGGGAACTGTCTCTTGTAGACTTTCTCATCGTAGGCTCGTTTGATCTTCTGCTGGTACTTGGCCACACGAAGGGAAGCTTGGTCTCGCAGTTCTTCAGAGAAGTCTAGATCATTGATCCGAAGCTCTTCATTGATTCCTTCTTCAACTGCCCTGGTCTTCAGAGTACTTGATATGTTTTCTGTTGGGAGTACTGCTTCTGATCCATATGTTAGACGAAAGGGTGAAAACCCTGTTGATCTTCTCGGAGTTGTGCGATACCCCCAAAGGACTTCAGGTAGGACATGTTCCCACAATCCTTTCTTGTCGTTGAGTTTCTTCTTGAGTATACCAAGGATAGCTCTATTTGAGGCTTCAGCTTGACCATTGCATTGAGGATATCTTGGAGTTGAATAGAAAAGCTTGATTCCGTTGTTCAGACAGAATTCACGGAACTTGTCAGAGTCGAATTGAGCTCCATTGTCAGCGACAAGAACTTGAGGTGTGCCAAACCTTGAGAAGATGTTATGTCGAATGAACTTGATCACTTCATTATCGGTCTCTCGGAAGAGGGGCACAGATTCGACCCATTTGGTGAAGTAATCGGTGGCTAGCAACAGATATTTCTTTTTGCTAGGAGTTGGTGGAGAAGGCCCCAAGAAGTCCAACCCCCATTGATGGAAGGGCCATGGACTCGATAATTGGTGAAGCTCATCTGCAGGGAGATGGATAGCTCGAGCGTGTCGTTGGCATGGCTCGCATCTTTGAACAACTTGGCGAGCATCGTTTGCCATTGTAGGCCAGTAGTATCCTTGTAGCTTTGTCTTGGCTTCAAGAGATCTTCCTCCCGAATGATTCCCACAAGCTCCAGAGTGGATATCAATCAGGATTGTCTGTGCTTGCTCGGGACCAAGGCACTTGAGCAACATCCCGTTGTGAGATTTGAAATATAGATCTTCTCCTTGAATAGTATAGCAAGGAAGTTTTCTTTGGAGTTTTCGGGCTTGATTTGGATCTTCCGGTATTTTTCCATGCTCGAAGAAGTCGAAAATTGATCGTCTCCAGTCTTCAGGCTCACTTGTAGTAGTGAGGTTCAATGTCAGTTGATCTCCACCCCCAGATCCTTTTGTAGTAGCACGGATCTGTTGATCGGGGATGGTCTTGGGCACTTCTTGATAATCGATCTGTATTTGCCTTCCTCCTAGTGAGTCTCCAAGAACTAAGGCAGCATTGGCTAAGGCATCTGCTTCTCGGTTCTCTGCTCTTGGGATTTGAATGAATTCAGTATTAGTAAAACGTTGTTGAAGACGTCATACTAAGGCCAAATAGAGTTTCATTTTTTCTTCTCGAGCTGTATATTCTCCATTGATTTGCCTTATGATCAGCTGGGAATCGCTGTAGACGATGATTCGATCTACCCCCAGGGATTCAGCCATTTCGAGTCCGGAAATGAGTGCTTCGTATTCGGCTTCGTTGTTGGTGGCATTGAATCCGAGGAGAGTGGCCTTCTGGAGATGATCAAGTTCAGGGGATACCAAGACTATCCCAGTTTCCGAACCGATCGCACTTGAAGCTCCATCAGTGTAAAGCTTCCATGGAGAAGTTGCAGCAATAGCCTCGAGACTTGGATCAATTTTTATTGCAAGATTAATTGGAGGATTATCCTCATCTTCTAAGCGCATGTCGACATCTTCTTCCCAAGTGATGGGGTCTTCAACTGGAAAGTCAGCTAGAAAATCAGCAATAGCTTGACCTTTAATAGAAGTGCGAGATTCGAACTGAATCCCCAGAGCACTCATTTCGATCACCCATTTGGTCATTCGACCAGCTCGACCAGCTTTGTCAACGATATCTTTGAGCGGGTGTTCTGAAATGACAGTGATCTGGTGGGAGACGAAGTAAGGTTGGAGACGACGCGATGCAGTGAGCAAGGCCAGGATGACCTTCTCAGTTTTTGAGTAGCGAGTTTCAGCCGGAAGAAGAGTATGGCTGATATAATAGACTGGATGCTCGATGCCTTCTCTTCTACTAACTAGGACCGCGCTGATTGCTTGATCGGTCACGGCGAGATAGAGCCACAAGTCTTCTTTTGGAAGTGGAGCAGTCAGGATAGGAGCTTGCACCAGATATTTCTTGATGCCTTGAAAAGCTTCTTCACAAACAGGACTCCATCCCGATGTATCTGCTTTTTGCAGCTTGTCGAAAAGAGGCTTACACTTGTCGGAGGACTTTGAGATGAACCGATTGAGGGTAGCAAGTCTTCCAGTGAGGCATTGCACTTCCTTTTGATTGGTAGGCGATGGCATGTCGATGATAGCTCGAATTTGGTCGGGGTTAGCCTCAATACCTCTTCTGGTCACAAGGTGACCCAGAAATTTGCCCGATTGAACTCCAAAAGCGCACTTGGCAGGATTGAGCTTCATGCGATACTTTCGGAGGACTTGAAAGGTTTCTGCCAGATCAGATAGATGTTTTCCTCGAGTGGAACTCTTGGTGAGGAGATCATTGACGTAGACTTCGACGTTACGACCGATCTGATCTTCGAACATCTTTGTGGCTAACCTTTGATAAGTGGAACCAGCATTTTTGAGGCCGAATGACATTACATTGTAGCAGTAGAGACCTCGGCTAGTCACAAAACATGTCTTCTCTTGATCATCTGGATGAAGCGGAATTTGATTGTATCCAGAGTACCCATCCATGAAAGACAATAGCTCGTGGCCAGCAGTGGCATCGACGAGTCTATCAATCCTTGGCATAGGGAATGGGTCTTTGGGGCAAGACTTATTGAGGTTGGTGAAGTCGATGCACACTCTGACCTTCCCATTCTTCTTTGGGACAGTAACAATATTAGAGATCCAAGTAGGATACTCTACTTCACGGATGAAGCCTGCTGCGAGTAGCTTGGCGATTTCTTCTTGAACAGCAACTAGTAGCTCTGGTCGAATGGTGCGTGGCTTTTGCTTGACAGGCTTCACCTCTTCCTTGATCGCGAGTCGGTGACAAGCATCATCTGGATTGATCCCAGGCATGTCTTCAAAGCACCAAGCAAAGACGTCGATATTGGACTGGAGGAAAGATACCATGTCTCGCGTTTCTGCGTCGCTAAGACCGGTACCAATGAAAGTTTGTCGATGGAGATCTCTGTTGGAAATAAATCCATGGTAGAGGCCCGCAGCGGAAGCAAAGTGAAGGTCCGAGGACCGTAGGCGGTGTGCGTTACATATCAAAATTTTCATCGAAACGTTCTACATATGCGTGTATGAAACTAGCATGGCAACTACGCGAACCCCTAATGATGATCTAACGCAAAAGAACAATCTAGCATGTATGCATGTTCTAATTATGTTAGATCTACTTGTTAGAGATCATACCTCCGTGCGGAATCTTTCACCGCGACAAATTTCTTCTTTGTCGATGGAGACGGGCTACGGATCTGCTCGACATAGCTTTGGTGCGACGGCTATAACTTTCTGCTCGGAACTCCGATTGGGCTGAAATTTGGACTGCAAGTAGCCAACTTCGAGACGTAACTTTTGCAATAGGTTTCACATATTTTAGACTTCTGTAGCTCTAGGAATCACAGAAACAACGCTGATTTTCTGTGCAGATTCTGGACAGCAAAAGATTGCGGGAGACGCCTTCTAGTTCACCCGATCTCACACGATGCACGGCACCTCGTCGATGGATCTCTAAGTGCCTCCATACGACGAGCCTTCTCCTTCTACGAAACACCACGTGGGGAAGACGAGTCGCCATCCAATGGCGCAAGCGAGGGAGAGAGAGACGAGAGAGAGGAGATGCTAAGAGAAGAGAGGGGTGGCTAGGGTTTCCCCTATGGCTTGGGCCGGCCCTAGGGCTTGCATGGCTCATTAATTTTGTCCCCCCCTCTCTCCCTATTTCTTATATAGGGTCGGCCTTATCCTTATGGATAAGCCTAGCGGATAGGATTGACTGATTCAAACCTCTCCCTATATATCTCTTCTTTTATCTCTATTTTTTCCTTGTTTTCGAAAACGGTCAAAACCAGCCCGTTTTCTGTGCCTCATGATCGGCCGTTTCATCAGAGGCAACAACCTCCTGTAACCAATAGGGCCGGCCTTGACCAGTCTCTCAATACTTAGGGTCGACCCCCTTAGTACATAGTGACGCATGGTATGACCAAAACGCCCTTATGTCACTAGTTGGCCGTTCCTCGTGTACGAGACTTTGCAAGGCACACATAAGTGAAGTGCACCAGTGATTTCACTATTCTCTAAGATTCCCGTAGGGTGCCCCTAGTGAAGTCAACTAGTCAACTCGTAACATGTCCCGGTGCATCGCACCCATATGGCAAAGTCCACTTATGACAAGGAATTGCTACATGCGTCTCTGCACTAACCTAGGGTTTCCCCTTAGTGCACACACGTAGCTACGCATCTACCGTGCACTAGTGCGAAGCACTCACGGAGCGTATGCTTAGATTTCTTGCTTCCTCTAACTACGTTCTGTGTTTTGAGGAGATGGTATAAGAACCGTACATAATGTCGATAAGGTGGAACCTTCAGGGACCAGGGTTCATGGCTTCCAACTCAGACTCGATCGACACACTACCCGAGTGTACCATCGATTCTCTGAGTCCGAGTTAACCTGCATAGCCACCCAGAGTGCGACGCAGGCTGCACTCCAATTCCCCCGGACTTACTATGTTCTCCCTCATACCCCTGCTCTCCGCTTAGTATGGTAAACCCGCTGTCCCTCCACTTGTGCCATGATGCAACTTGAGCGGTGGAGAATACCGTCAGATTCGAGTGCTCATATGACTCGGTTCCTTCCAGGTTGACCACATACATCGTACCTCCGATTACTCTTCCGAGCAACCGGATCCATCATCAGTCCAACTGATGACTACCTGGCCAGTGTTTAATACGACGTAGGTCAGACCAAGGAACGCACCTCCCGTTAGGGGTGTGGATAGCCTGCAGGAGTGACACGCTGATGCAACGCCAGCCGGGTAACCCAGTACACCGTGGTTTTGGATCACTGCATCCGGATCCTCACACATTGGTGCGCCAAAGCACCACACAACTGGTTAGTCCACCAGACATGGTTCCTCAGGATTTAGGACCGTTTTACCCTAAACAGAAACACGGTTTAGTGCACCGATGTCTGCTCATCGATCTGTGCACCGTGTTGGTTCCGTTCGGCCACAGACACTGTGCCTGGTAATGACCGTGGTGGAGACACCCACGCTCTGTCATCCCAACAGCTTATCCTGATAGGGCGACCAACCCTTATCAGAGCTGCGAACGTATTTAGGTTACATGGGACCAGTCCCTTGAGTCTCCCACTCAAGTGGATTACCATGTAGCCATGGCTCTCTGTTCTGTAATCAGAATACGTACTAAGGTACGTACCAATATGCATTCCTATACTATCAACCATACATAGCTAAACTATAGGTTTTATGAGCTGTAGACCTCACCAATTCTAACAATCTCCCACTAGGTCTAACGAGGAATAATGGTGTTGAGCTCTATAGCTTCTACATGCTGCCCAAAAGCCTTTGCAGGAATTCCCTAAAGGAATTGGCAACATTGTTTGTAGATTCCACCTCAGTACCGCTACTTGCATTTCCTCCTATAACTGTCAGATCAAGTGGAGTTTCTACTTGATGAGTTTCCCCTCACGGCGGTGCCTAGTCTCCTTGGACCTTGCTTACCGCTCTTCTGTTGTAACAACAGATAACTGAGCCTCTGGTATGCGTCCCAAGTTCTCTAAGAACATCCTAAGCCTTACCACCTGATATACTACTTCGCACGCAACAACGTGCTAAGCCTTTGTGGTAGAGTCTGTGATGCACTTGCTTCACACTCTACCAACTACCGCTTCTAATCCCAAGATAAAAATAATCCCTGAAATCGATTTTCTAGAACGCACATCTGACACCAAAGTCAGATCCTGTGTGTCCAATTGATATCAGGACCTGTGAAGTGCAAGCTAACTCATAATCCTTACTTAACGAGGATTTCTGAGTATACCCTTCACATCGGTCCAAAGATCTGGACCCGGGTTCGACTAAAACCGACCCATCTTCCTGCTACGCAATAGATATCTAGCCTCGTAAAACAAATCTGGCTAGAATCTTATCTTCATGCGTAGCCTGTGACAGCAAGAGAATCTTGCTCTGGTTGTCTTGAGTTACCTTGATTCCCAGAGCATAACTCGCCTCACTAGGGTCTTTCACATCGAATTGTGATGACTACAAACATTTACCGTAAACAATATTTTTACATCATTTTCAATCAGTAGAATATCGTTAACGTAAAGTACTAAATACACCCTTGTAGCTATTTTACTTTTCTTGTACCAACTTGGTTTATCCTCATTCTGATCAAATCCGTGTGAGCGGATTCCCTTGATCAAAATAGACATTCCATCCTGGATGCTTGCATCAGTCCATAAATGGACCGTTGCAACTTGCATTCCATATCTTCCTAACCTACTAACACAGCCTGAGGCTACATTATCCATATGTCCTTTCAAAATTCCCGTTAGGGAATAACTGTCTTGACATCCATTAACCAGATCTCCCAACTATAATGGGTTGTGATGGATTAAGAGGATCCGAAATAGACTTAGGCATAGCTACCAGTGAGATGGTTTTGACATAGTCAATCGCTTCTCCTTTGGCAACTAATCTAGCTACTTAAGTCTTAACCGGGTGCTCTTCTTATACACCTCCAACACCCTGAAGGGTGATAGTGCTATAAGTGTCAAGACTGTTCCAAGGGACATTGATGCATGCTTGCCTCCATGGTCTTTTGTCAGTCAGAGCTGTCGGAAGCTCCCACTACTTCTTCGTAGCTCTAGGGATCATCCTCCTGAAACTCTAGATTAACTATCGAAGTTTCTCCATAGTGTCTTTCAGGAGCTCTGATGGTCCCACAACGACGAAGTGGTGGTGGTACAAAAGTGAATTGTTTCTACAGTGTCTGGTATACTAGTTTCTTGTATCATCTACTCCTACTACGTTTTTCAGATGCGCACTCTCTACCAGTACCCAGTAGTTCACCCAGAACTACCTTACCGGTAAACTTATGGTCTATAATATAATCCTGGTCTAGGTAGATGGTATTCGTAGAAACGATTACCTTCCAAACCTCAAGATCATAGAATAGTCCACCTTATGCCTCCTAAGGGTAACCTACAAACAGATATACCTGGAACTACATCTCCATCTCATCCCTCTTGTCCCTTTGCACAAGTGCAGGACAACCCTGTATCTCGAGACTCTATAGTGTCAGCTTTCGCTTAGACCATAGCTCTCTATAGGTCTGAGGCACTGATCTAGATGAGAGATAGTTTCAGATATAAGCTACTGTTTTAAGGTACAACCCCACCAAAGGTGGGTAGTACACTTGACGATATTCATCATACTACGGACCATGTCAAACAAAGTCCGATTCCTTCTCTCGGAGACTTCATTCTGACGTGTTATCCTTGGAGCATTTAACTGGGAGATAATCCCATGCTCCTTTAGGATCCTATGGAACTCGTCCGATAGTGACTTATTCCTTCGATTAAATCGAAGAGTCTTCTATCGTCTAGACGCTCTTGGAACCATAGACATCAAAATTAACTAACCCCCATACCTTTTGTGGCCCTTTTAGTTATTATGCCTTCCAGATTACACTCAGAGGTTAGAAGGATCTCCGATGAATCTGTGAATAGAAACTCGGCCTTCTGTTATCTCTGAATTTATCTAAGGCAGAATATCTAAATCATAGGGGTCACAAATGGGATAGCTTCTCCGAAGGATTTAGATGAATTTTAATTAGACGCTGCAGCTGTCATGAAATCTATTTTCGAATTAGGATTAAATATAAAGAGATTTTTCTGATCTATTCCTTTAATAATGAAGCTATCTATTCAGTTTAAGATACACACCTACGGTGCTGTCTAAAACTAAAAAACTTCATTTACTAAGGAAGAAACAGAACTACATCTCTAAAAAACAAAATCTGTATTTTGGAAAAACTAAGACAATAATATCTAACAGCTTCCGCAGCGGCTTATAGCATCAATACCTATGTTAGGATTCCTTCACTATAAAGTAGCCTTCTGCTTTCCTTGAATCTCTGTAGACCCGAAGTCTACATTCCAAGAAGCATAAGAACTGCTACTAGATAGCGACTGAACTCCTAACATCCTGAGGCCATACTCAATCTTCAAATACCCCCTGCACTCGCCAAAGCGGAAACTCTTCCATCCTTAGCGTTACCATACTTAGGAGTCCACACCAGTTTCTGCACTAGAATAGTTTTCGATCTCTTATAAGTTACTCCCTTTGGTTCTTCTAAAGAAGACCTAGGTTAAGTACTAAAGGCATTACCTTTAATCTTGATCCCATCCTTTGTCTCTTGAAAATCTCCTTAGAAGTTCTACGTTTGTCATCTCTAGCTTGTTAAAGCTAAAGTCTCTGACAACACCTTCGAAGGTTCCAGACAAGGATGCAAGATAGACGTCTTCCACCACCTCTTCATCTGGCACCATGTCTTTGGAATCTAGTTCGATCTGGAACTCAAGTATGTGTTCCCGAACAAGCATTCCCTCTAACATCTTGGTACCGACAAGCATCTTGGTGGATAAGCGATGAGTCTACCGACTTCGCCTAGCAGACATTTTATGCAAATAAAACTTATTTGAGAAGACCCGGCATATCTCTGACTTGCTTCTAAGGAGTTGTCTGCAAGTCTGCTATAACATAGCACTTGCACATCTCCTCAGACTCGCGCTAGTCGTCATATGCCCTAGTTAGTGCCCTAGTGATATCTGGACCCGTTAGGTCTAGTACAGGGATATTTAGATTGGAAGCCAATGTACGTTTACTACCCTAAGCATAAGCTAAAGATAGCGCTTCCGCTCTACGTAGTTAGAGACCCGATAACTGGTTCTCTTATGGGATAGCAGATAGGGGAACTATATGGTTGAACGAAAATGAATGCAAAATAACTTATTTTATGGATTTTAAAAATAAGCTAATTATATCCAAATGTCAGCGCTACCCTCACAGTGAAGACACCTCTATGGATTAATTTAACCATGTATGTAAGATCTCGGAATAGGCTGCACCTGTCCGAGGGGGCAGTGTGCAGGTCATCCGCTTACACGGGTCTTTCCCTTGACCCTATCCAAATCTGCCAACTAAGGGCTTTGATGGACCATGGTTATCTTTTGGCCAGTACCACGTGATCACCATTGTCTTCGCAACGAATACCTCACGTGTACTTCAGATGCTTAACCACGAGCCTAGGTAATTACGGAACGGAAGTTCTAACGGCCCCCACGAGGGTGAGTAAAAGCCTGAACCCTTGGCGCCTTAACCGCCATATCCCAAGGGAGATCACTAAGTAGTTTGGCATGGAAAAACACAGCTCTCACCCGAGGGGGTTGTTGAGTTATGCCCTCCCATCCGAGCACGAAGTGATTGGCCGTGGAGGCCAGGGGATCTCTAAAAGTCCTCTCTCGCATCCCTTATTATAGTTGAGGGTTATTTAATGCAAGTATGAGTGTACACTAAGGTCACGACAACCTATACACTAGACCCTGGTCATACCGTGCTCCCACTAGCATTTCAAGCCTTTCACGAAGCATTAATCGATCTCGGAATATCATAGTCCCTGCCTCAAGTGGATTTCTCCACTCAAGGGTCACAGTACATATCCCAAGAACATCGATGCTTTGCAAACATGGCTATTATGCTAATGCCCTGGAGCCTAGCCTAAGGTCAGACTGACAGGAAAGGTTTTCCACTACCATGGCGCCTCGCTTATAAATTTGACGAATGATGTCATTGTAGAATTCCAACTCATTCTAGGTTTCGATGCTTGCCAAATAGGCACACCCGACTAATCGGGTGTTGACCTAATAGGGGCATAACCAAATGTGAGGAATTCATGCTATCATCAAGGGTCAATTAAATAATAGGCATCACTAGTGGAATCCTATCCTAATAAGGTCGCTAGGACCCGAGGGGAAAGGGCATCCCTCTAATACAGATAATCAAATTATTGCATCGGGGTTCTCTACAGAAATATAAAGAACTACTGAAAGAAACAAGCACACAACTAAATCAAGTTCAGGGTCCGACCCCTGAACCTGACTGGCACAGCGCAGGCTCTCTGTCTCCTTCGCAAGGTCCTCGATCCGGTGCAAGCCTCTGTATACGATCTCCTGACGCTTTCTGCCCTTTGCCGTCATCGTGTATGCTTCGCCGGATCGCCATCATCCTCTAAGGTTCCGCTTATCTTCCCGGTGGTGGATCTCCACGGCAAGTCCTCCTCTTCAATCTGTAACCGAAAAAGATCTAGTACGCTTCGAGCAAGTGCTCGCTCGTACAAAATTTCCTAGAAAGAAAAGGAAAACAAACCTAGCAAAAGCCTGGGAATCAAGGGTGATAAATCTTCACCTCTTGCCCGACTATGGCTCTAAAATCTATCCACACATAGAAGAAAAAACATCCAGACAAAATCGCTAACATGGGGTCCGACCCCGGTAGCAAGCAATCACATATCCATAATAAATTTAGAAGCGGCGCCCTGCAAGAACGATTTATAGAACACGCAAAAAATATACTATGCATGATCTACTCGTAGAACCCCGATGGCGGCACATACTATTCATGCGCGCACATGACGGTTTCATGAAAAACATGAAACGCACACCACTAGCGGGCTCTGATACCAATTGTTGGAAATAAATCCATGGTAGAGGCCCGCAGCGGAAGCAAAGTGAAGGTCTGAGGACCGTAGGCGGTGTGCGTTACATATCAAAATTTTCATCAAAACGTTCTACATATGCGTGTATGAAACTAGCATAACAACTACGCGAACCCCTAACGACGATCTAACGCAAAAGAACAATCTAGCATGTATGCATGTTCTAATTATGTTAGATCTACTTGTTAGAGATCATACTTCCGTGCAGAATCTTTCACCGCGACAAATTTCTTCTTTGTCGATGGAGACGGGCTACGGATCTACTCGATATAGCTTCGGTGCGACGGCCATAACTTTCTACTCCGAACTCCGATTGGGCTGAAATTTGGACTGCAGGTAGCCAACTTCGAGACGCAACTTTTACAACAAGTTTCATGTCGTTTAGACTTCTGTAGCTTCCGGAATCACAGAAACAACGCTGATTTTCTGTGTAGATTCTGGACAGCAAAAGGTTGCGGGAGACCTTTTGCTGTCCAGAATCTGCACAGAAAATCAGCGTTGTTTCTGTGATTCCGGGAGATACAGAAGTCCAAACGACGAAACTTGTTGCGGGAGACGCCTTCTAGTTCACCCGATCTCACACAATGCACGGCACCTCGTCGATGGATCTCTGAGTGCCTCCATACGACGAGCCTTCTCCTTCTGCGAAATACCACGTGAGGAAGACGAGTCGCCATCCAATGGCGCAAGCGAGGGAGAGAGAGACGAGAGAGAGGAGATGCGAAGAGAGGAGAGGGGTGGCTAGGGTTTCCTCCATGGCTTGGGCCGGCCCTAGGGCTTGCATGGCTCATTAATTTTGTCCCCCCCTCTCTCCCTATGCCTTATATAGGGTCGGCCTTATCCTTATGGATAAGCCTAGCGGATAGGATTGACTGATTCAAACCTCTCCCTATATATCTCTTCTTTTATCTCTATCTTTTCCTTGTTTTTGAAAACGATCAAAACCAGCCCGTTTTCTGCGCCTCATGACCGGCCGTTTCATCGGAGGCAACAACCTCCTATAACCAATAGGGCCGGCCTTGACCAGTCTCTCAATACTTAGGGTCGGCCCCCATAGTACATAGTGACGCATGGTATGACCAAAACGCCCTTATGTCACTAGTTGGCCATTCCTCGTGTACAAGACTTTGCAAGGCACACATAAGTGAAGTGCACCAGTGATTTCACTATTCTCTGAGGTTCCCGTAGGGTGCCCCTAGTGAAGTCAACTAGTCAACTCGCAACATGTCCCGGTGCATCGCACCCATGTGGCAAAGTCCACTTATGACAAGGAATTGCTACATGTGTCTCTGCACTAAACTAGGGTTTCCCCTTAGTGCACACACGTAGATACGCATCTACCGTGCACTAGTGCGAAGCACTCACGGAGCGTATGCTTAGATTTCTCGCTTCCTCTAACTACGTTCTATGTTTCGAGGAGATGGTATAAGAACCGTACATAATGTCGATAAGGTGGAACCTTCAGGGACCAGGGTTCATGGCTTCCAACTCAGACTCGATCGACACACTACCCGAGTGTACCATCGATCCTCTGAGTCCGAGTTAACCTACGTAGCCACCCAGAGTACGACGCAGGCTGCACTCCAATTCCCCCGGACTTACTATGTTCTTCCTCATACCCTTGCTCTCCGCTTAGTATGGTAAACCCGCTGTCCCTCCACTTGTGCCATGACGCAACTCGAGCGGTGGAGAATACCGTCAGATTCGAGTGCTCATATGACTCGGTTCCTTCCAGGTTGACCACATACATCGTACCTCCGATTACTCTTCCGAGCAACCGGATCCATCATCAGTCCAACTGATGACCACCTGGCCAGGGTTTAATACAACGTAGGTCAGACCAAGGAACGCACCTCCCGTTAGGGGTGTGGATATCCTGCAGGAGTGACATGCTGATGCAACGCCAGCCGGGTAACCCAGTACACCGTGGTTTTGGATCACTGCATCCGGATCCTCACACATTGGTGCGCCAAAGCACCACACAACTGGTTAGTCCACCAGACATGGTTCCTCAGGGTTTAGGACCATTTTACCCTAAGCAGAAACACGGTTTAGTGCACCGATGTCTGCTCATCGATCTGTGCACCGTGTTGGTTCCGTTCGGCCACAGGCACTGTGCCTGGTAATGACCGTGGTGGAGACACCCACGCTCTGTCATCCCAACAGCTTATCCTGATAGGGCGACCAACCCTTATCAGAGCTGCGAACGTATTTAGGTTACATGGGACCAGTCCCTTGAGTCTCCCACTCAAGTGGATTACCATGTAGCCATGGCTCTCTGTTCTGTAATCAGAATACGTACTAAGGTACGTACCAATATGCATTACTATACTATCAACCATACATAGCTAAACTATAGGTTTTACGAGCTGTAGACCTCACCAATTCTAACAATCTCCGCTGCCGATATTGATTGGGATGATTTCTTCAATTGAAGGTGATGCTTCCCATTCGATTGGTGGGGGTTCGGTCAGCGGAATCTCCTTTGATTGCTATTTGGAAGGACCAGCTTCATCTCGCGGCCGCTTTGGAGGAGCAATAATGATCTTACGATCAGTTTTTGCAGCAGCGGCTTCACAAGACCTTCCAGCTTGCTGATCGCCTCGAATGCAGACGATGCCTTCTCCCGTTGCAAACTTGAGAAGTTGGTGATAAGAAGAGGAGATAGCATTGATCTGGTGGAGGAATGGTCGCCCGAGAATGGCGTTGTAGCTAGACACTCCTTCGACTATTGCGAATCTCACCGAGACTCGAGTCTCTCGGCTAAGATCGAGTGTGAATCTCGATTCTCCCACCTTGATGCTTTGTTCGCCGTTGAAGCCAGTGATCACAGTCGGGACGACGTCAAGGCTTGAGTATCTATGTCACTGACGTTTGAAACAATCTGAGAACATAATATCGATGAAACTCCCGGTGTCGATGAGGATTCGATTGACGGTGCTTCCGTCGATGAGGAGTTTCAAGACCAGGGGATCTCGATGGGGAGTATGAACTCCTTGAAGATCGGCATCGTTGAAAACAATGGATGGCCAAGCCAAACCTTCGATAGGCTTCTCGATCCAGGTATCCTTTTTGTTCGCCGTAGAACGAACGTGGAAGATGCGTCGAACTTGCCGATCCACTTCCTTCCCGGTCAAAGCTTGATTGTGCAATGTTCCATGAATACCAAAGACATTGGCATTCACAGAGATTGGTTGCCGATTGGAGGAGATTTGATGGACCCAACATGCTTCTTTCCCCTTTGCAGAGGCTCGACGTTGATCTTGTCCACCTTTGACGAACTCTTGAAGATAGCCTTCTCGCAATAAGTCTTCAAGATGGAATTTCAGCCGATAGCACCGATCGGTAGAATGGCCATGACTTCGGTGGAAGTCGCAATACACTGTTTTGTCAGCAGTAAATTTTGAGTTTGGTTGAAGAGGATTGGGCCTTCGATTGAACTCCTCGTGTTGAATGCGGTCGAGTATCTGCTCGATTGGTAAGTTCCACTCGGTGAAAGTGGTCTTCGTTGGAGATCGACGTCCGTCATTCTTTGATCGCTTGTTGGCTGGAGGGGCTGCTGCCTCAGCATTGTGGGCTTTGGCAGCATACTTGGGGGCTTCTCTTTCCGCCGGTCTTCGCTTCGTTTCTCGCCCTTTTCGAGCGACTTGATCATCTTCCACCTCAATCTCTTTCTGGATTCGATCGAACATAGCACCTAGAGAAGGAGGGGGATTGCGGATGAAGTCGTTGTATATGTGTAGATCGAAGCGGAGGGCGTTCTGGAAAGCCAACATGATGGCTTCATCATCCAGATGTCTTCTAGAGAGAGTAGCATGCTCGTTACGAAATCTCCTTGTTAAATTACGGAGAGTCTCGTCAGCACCCATCCTTAGCCGATAGAGGGAGTCGAGCTTCTTCTCTGGCTTCAGATTGAGTTGATAGTGCTGCACAAAGAGGTTAGCCAAAACGCCGAACTGGGTGATGGACCCAGCTCGGAGATTGTGATACCAGTCGAGTGACGGCTCATCGAGACTTCCGGCAAAAGTACGACAAAGTACGTTATTTTCTTCTTCGTGTGGTGTCAGGGCTTGCTTGAAGGCAAGTATATATAGAGTTGGATCTCCTCTGATGCAATTGAATTTAGGGAGAGTGGGAGTTCTCCATCCCCTTGGAAATATTGATTCGAATAGACTCCGATGGAGAGGCCCGGCAGAGGAGTACCCATCTCTACGACCATGCCCCCGAGCTGGATGTAGATCGAGAGGTAGAATTGAGAGGTCTTGTTCAGGCCTCTGAATATCAGCAGGTTGGAGTCGGTGGCGAAGGTCCGATCCGAGTCCGCATTGGAGTGGAATGGAAGGGGAGACTCTACTCTTGGAAGGAGCGCCTTTCATCTGGTGCTTCCTTGGTATGTTGAGCTTTGAAGGAGCCTTCCTATCGCAGTTGCGACCAGAAGATGATTGGGAGGACTCGTCGTCGAGGCGGTCCCAAACACTCTGCTTCCAGGGGGCAGCAGAGGGAGTTGGGTCGCGTTGAATCCTCTCGAGGGCAGCAGTGCCCATTGACCTCCGTTGCTCGGAGTAGATTGAATGTCGAGGAAGATTGACCCTCTCACTTGTAGAGGGGATAGGAAGAGCAATCCCAGCCTCGGAAATGCTTTCTTAAGAGCATCCCTCTCAGCGGTGAGGGTGGCATTTTGCTTCGCCAATTGGAGCAGTTGGAAGTCGACCGCAGAGATTTGGTAGGTCGATGGAGGGTCCTCAACAGGTGCGGGGGCCGTTTGCCCAATTGACTGTCGTGCGGGATGGGCGATCGGTCGGTCGATAGATCTCCCACTCTCTGAGCGAACTCCTATCTCAGGGACAGTAAGGGGCTGCTCGAAGTTGAGCCTTTGACTCATTGAACGAGTCTCAGGACGAGCTTGTTGTTGAGTGTTACTTCCTTCTGGTTGACCCTGGTGCTTCGTACTCGCCATTTAGAGAGTGAAAGGTGCAACAAGAGTGCCGACGTCCGATCAGTTATCTGATCAGCCGAGGAGGCGAGGAAGTTTGGCTATGAAGATCGGTTGTATGCTCAACTGATCTGATAGTAGTGGAGAGAGCTTGACTTTTCGTTCTGATCCCACAGACGGCGCCAAACTGTGGAGGAAAATCTTTGTGCCGACCCGAAGACCTCGCCACACCAGTCAATTGAAGTTGAAGTTGAAAATCGTTGTTTGATCTGTCGATGGGAGCTGGGACTCTCAATATGCAAGCAGAGAAAATTGGACACGAGAGATGTGATCTCGGAGTTCAGCCGAAGCCTACGTCTCCGTGCTATAGGGAGCAACCCAAATTCACTAACACTTATATTGAAGTGATCTCGACAGGCCGAGTATCACTGAAAACACTCTGATCTCATCGAAGGAGAGAAGAAGATCAAAGAGAGATGGAAGATGGAAAGCTAAGAAATTCCAGAGCTCTGGGTTCTGAAAATCAGATCTCAGAGTAGAAATCAGAATTCTCGGATCCCTTAACATTTAGAGGCTCTGCTATTTATAGGATTCTCTGGTGGTAAATGGCGGTTTATGCTGCAGCATCTGGGGATCCTCCAGGTAAAGCTGGTAGGCCCCGCTACCGTCTTCTGGGGGATTCCACAGGCTATTGGACCTACCAGGCAGGGCCGGTGGGCCCCGCGATAGTCTTTGTGGGCCCACCAGGCAGGGCCGGTGGGTCCCGATGTAGTCTTCACGGGCCCACCAGGCAGGGCCGGTGGGTCCCGCTGTAGTCTTCGTGGGCTCACCAGGCAGGGCCGGTGGGTCCCGCTGTAGTCTTCGTGGGCCCACCAGGCAGGGCCGGTGGGTCCTGCTGCTTACAGACTTCTTACCAAAATTTGCACCCACACGATCCATTCTAATTCATTCGCACAATCTATTCTAATTCATTCGTACGTTCCATTCTAATTCATAAGCACGATCCATGCTAATTCATTCGTACGATCCATTCTATTTCATTCGTACGATCCATTATTACGATCCATTCTAATTCATTCGTACGATCCATTCTAATTCATTCGCACAATCAATTCTAATTCATTCGTACGATCCATTTTAATTCATTAGCACGATCCATTCTAATTCATTCATACAATCCATCCTAATTTTTTTGCATGAATTAGAATGGATCGTACGAATGAATTAGAATGGATACATTCGTGCGAATGAATTAGAATGGATTGTACGAATGAATTAGAATGGATACATTCGTGCGAATGAATTAGAATGGATCGTATGAATGAATTAGATTGGATCACATGAATGAATTAGAATAGACCATACAAATGAATTAGAATGGATACATTCGTTCGAATGAATTAGAATGGATCGTACGAATGAGTAAGAATGGATCGTACGAATGAAATAGAATGGATTGTACGAATGAATTAGAATGGATCGTACGAAAGAATTAGAATGGATTGTATGAATGAATTAGAATGGATCGTATGAATGAATTAGAATGGATCGTGCGAATGAATTAGAATGGATTGTGCGAATGAATTAGAATGGATCGTACAAATGAATTAGAATAGATCGTACCAATGAATTAGAATGGATACATTCGTGCGAATGAATTAGAATGGATCGTACGAATGAGTAAGAATGGATTGTACGAATGAATTAGAATGGATCGTGCGAATAAATTAGAATGGATCGTGCGAATGAATTAGAATAGATTGTGCGAATGAATTAGAATGGATCATGTGGGTGCAAATTTTGGCAAGAAGTCTGCAAGCAGCGGGACCCACCGGCCCTGCCTGGTGGGCCCACGAAGACTACAGCGGGACCCACCGGCCCTGCCTGGTGGGCCCACGAAGACTACAGCAGGACCCACCGGCCCTGCCTGGTGGGCCCACGCGGACTACAGCAGGACCCACCGGCCCTGCCTGGTGGGCCCACGAAGATTATCGCGGGACCCACCGGCCCTGCTTGGTGGGCCCAATAGCCTGTGGAATCCCCCAGAAGATGGTAGCGGGGCCCACCAGCTTTACCTGGAGCTGCAGCATAAACCGCCATTTACCACCAGAGAATCCTATAAATAGCAGAGCCTTCAAATGTAAATGGATCCAAAAATTCTGATTTCCACCCTGAGATCTGATTTTCAGAACCCAGAGCTCTGGAATTTCTCAGCTTTCCATCTTCCATCTCTCTTTGATCTTCTTCTCTCCTTCGAAGAGATCAGATTGTTTTCAGTGATACTTGGCCTGTCGAGATCACTTCAATATAAGTGTTAGTGAATTCGGGTTGCTCCCTATAGCACAGAGACGTAGGCTTCGGCTGAACTCCGAGATCACATCTCTCGTGTCCAATTTTCTCTGCTTGCGTATTGAGAGTCCCAACTCCCATCGATAAATCAAACAACGATCTTCAACTTCAACTTCAATTGACTGGTATGGCGAGGTCTTCGGGTCGGCACGAAGATTTTCCCCCACAGTTTGGCGCCGTCTGTGGGATTAGAACGAAAAGTCAAGCTCTCTCCACTACTATCAGATCGGTTGAGCATACAACCGATCTTCATAGCCAAACTTCCTCGCCTCCTCGGTTAATCAGACAACTGATCGGACGTCTGCACTCTTGTTGCACTCTTCGCTCTCTAAATGGCGAGAACGAAGCACCAGGGTCAACCAGAAGGAAGTAACACTCAACAACAAGCTCGTCCTGAGACTCGATCAATGAGTCAAAGGCTCAACTTCGGGCAGCCCCTTGCTGTCCCCGAGATGGGGGCTCGCTCAGGGAGTGGGAGATCTGTCGATCGACCAATCGCCCATCCCGCACGACAGTCGATTGGGCAAACGGCCCCCGCTCCTGCTGAAGACCCTCCATCAACCTATCAAATCTCTGCGGTTGACTTCCAACTGCTCCAATTGGCGAAGCAAAACACCACCCTCACCGCTGAGAGGGATGCTCTTAAGAAAGCAGCTTCCGAGGCTGGGATCGCTCTTCCTATCCCCTCTACAAGTGAGAGGGTCAATCTTCCTCGACATTCAATCCACTCTGAGCAACGGAGGTCAATGGGTACTGCTGCCCTCGAGAGTATTCAATGCGACCCAACTCCCTCTGCTGCCCCCTGGAAGCAGAGTGTTTGAGACCGCCTCAACGACGAGTCCTCCCAATCATCTTCTGGTCGCAACTGCGATAGGAAGGCTCCTTCAAAGCCCGATATACCAAGGAGACACCAGATGAAAGGCGCTCCTTCCAAGAGTAGAGTCTCCCCTTCCATTCCACTCCAATGCGGACTCGGATCGGACCTTCGCCACCGACTCCAACCTGCTGATATTCAGAGGCCTGAACAAGACCTCTCGATTCTACCTCTCTATCTATATCCAGCTCGGGGGCATGGTCGTAGAGATGGGTACTCCTCTGCCGGGCCTCTCCATCGGAGTCTATTCGAATCAATATTTCCAAGGGGATGGAGAACTCTCACTCTCCCTAAATTCAATTGCATCAGAGGAGATCCAACTCTCCATATACTTGCCTTCAAGCAAGCCCTGACACCACACAAAGAAGAAAACAACGTACTTTGTCGCACTTTTGCCGGAAGTCTCGATGAGCCCTCACTCGACTGGTATCACAATCTCCGAGCTGGGTCCATCACCCAGTTCGGTGTTTTGGCTAACCTCTTTGTGCAGCACTATCAACTCAATCTGAAGCTAGAGAAGAAGCTCGACTCCCTCTATCGGCTAAGGATGGGTGCTGACGAGACTCTCCGTAATTTCACAAGGAGATTTCGCAACGAGCATGCTGCTCTCTCTGGAAGACATCTGGATGATGAAGCCATCATGTTGGCTTTCCAGAACGCCCTCCGCTTCGATCTACACATCTACAACGACTTCATTCGCAATCCCCCTCCTTCTCTGGGTGCTATGTTCGATCGAATCCAGAGAGAGATTGAGGTGGAAGATGATCAAGTCGCCCGAAAAGGGTGAGAAACGAAGCGAAGACCGGTAGAAAGAGAAGCCCCCAAGTATGCTGCCAAAGCCCACAATACTGAGGCAGCAGCCCCTCCAGCCTACAAGCGATCAAAGAATGACGGACGTCGATCTCCAACGAAGACCACTTTCACCGAGTGGAACTTACCAATCGAGCAGATACTCGACCGCATTCAACACGAGGAGTTCATTCGAAGGCCCAATCCTCTTCAGCCAAACTCAAAATTTACGGCTGACAAAATAGTGTATTGCGACTTCCACCGAAGTCATGGCCATTCTATCGATCGGTGCTATCGGCTGAAATTCCATCTTGAAGACTTATTGTGAGAAGGCCATCTTCAAGAGTTCGTCAAAGGTGGACAAGATCAACATCGAGCCTCTGCAAAGGGAAAAGAAGCATGTTGGGTCCATCAAATCTCCTCTAACCGACAACCAATCTCTGTGAATGCCAATGTCTTTGGTATTCATGGAACATTGCACAATCAAGCTTTGACCGGGAAGGAAGTGGATCGGCAAGTTCGACGCATCTTCCACGTTCGTTCTGCGGCGAACAAGGAGGATACCTGGATCGAGAAGCCTATCGAAGGTTTGGCTTGGCCATCCATTGTTTTCAACGATGCCGATCTTCAAGGAGTTCATACTCCCCATCGAGACCCCCTGGTCTTGAAGCTCCTCATCGACGGAAGCACAGTCAATCGAATCCTCATCGACACCGGGAGCTCCATCGATATTATGTTCTCAGATTGTTTCAAACGTCTGGGACATAGATACTCAAGCCTTGACGTCGTCCCGACTGTGATCACTGGCTTCAACGGCGAACAAAGCATCACGGTGGGCGAATCGAGATTCACTCTCGACCTCAGCCGAGAGACTCGAGTCTCGGTGAGGTTTGCAATTGTCGAAGGAGTATCCAGCTACAACGCCATTCTCGGGCAACCATTCCTCCACCAGATCAATGCCATCTCCCCTTCTTACCACCAACTACTCAAGTTTGCAATGGGAGAAGGCATTGTCTATATTCGAGGCGATCAGCAAGCTGGAAGGTCTTGTGAAGCCGCTGCTGCAAAAACTGATCGTAAGATCAATATTGCTCCTCCAAAGAGGCCACGAGACGAAGCTGGTCCTTCCAAATAGCAATCAAAGGAGATTCCACTGACCGAACCCCCACCAATCGAATGGGAAGCATCTCCTTCAATTGAAGAAATCATCCCAATCAATATCGGCAGCAGAGATCTCCATCGACAAACTTTCATTGGTACCGGTCTTAGCGACGTAGAAGCGCGAGACATGGTATCTTTCCTCCAGTCCAATATCGACGTCTTTGCTTGGTGCTTTGAAGACATGCCTGGGATCAATCCAGATGATGCTTGTCACCGACTCGCGATCAAGGAAGAGGTGAAGCCTGTCAAGCAAAAGCCACGCACCATTCGACCAGAGCTACAAGTTGCTGTTCAAGAAGAAATCACTAAGCTACTCGCAGCAGGCTTCATCCGTGAAATAGAGTATCCTACTTGGATCTCTAACATAGTTGCTGTTCCAAAGAAGAATGGGAAGGTCAGAGTCTGCATCGACTTCACCAACCTTAACAAAGCTTGTCCCAAAGATCCATTCCCCATGCCAAGGATAGATAGACTCGTCGATGCCACTGCTGGCCACGAGCTATTGTCTTTTATGGATGGTTACTCTGGGTACAATTAAATTTCTCTTCACGCTGATGATCAAGAGAAGACATGTTTTGTGACTAGCCAAGGTCTCTACTGCTACAATGTAATGCCATTCGGCCTCAAAAATGCCAGTTCCACTTATCAAAGGTTGGTCACAAAGATGTTCGAAGATCAGATCGGTCGCAACGTCGAAGTCTACGTTGATGATCTCCTCACCAAGTGCTCCACTCGAGGAAAATATCTATCCGATCTGGCAGAAACCTGTCAAGTCCTCCGAAAGTATCGCATGAAGCTCAATCCTGCCAAGTACGCTTTTGGAGTTCAATCGGGCAAATTCCTGGGTTATCTTGTGACCAGGAGGGGCATTGAAGCCAATCCCGACCAAATTCGAGCTATCCTCGACATGCCATCACCTACCAATCGAAAGGAAGTACAACGTCTCACTGGAAGACTCGCTGCCCTCAATAGATTCATCTCAAAGTCTTCCGACAAATGTAAGCCTCTCTTCGATAAACTACGAAAGGCGGATACTTCAGGGTGGAGTTCAACTTGCGAAGAAGCTTTTCAGAGCATCAAGAAATATCTGGTGCAAACTCCTATCCTGACGGCTCCTCTTCCCAAAGAAGACTTGTGGCTCTATCTCGCCGTAACCGATCAAGCAATCAGTGCGGTCCTTGTTAGTAGAAGAGAAGGCATCGAACATCCAGTTTATTACATCAGTCATACTCTTCTTCCGGCTGAGACTCGCTACTCCAAAACTGAGAAGGTCATCCTGGCCTTGCTCACTGCATCACGTCGTCTCCAACCCTACTTCGTCTCTCATCAGATCACAGTCATTTCAGAACACCCACTCAAAGATATTATTGACAAAGCTGGTCGAGCTGGTCGTATGACCAAATGGGTGATCGAAATGAGCTCTCTGGGAATTCAATTCGAATCTCGCACTTCCATCAAAGGTCAAGCCATTGCTGATTTTCTAGCTGAATTTCCAGTTGAAGACCCCATCTCTTGGGAAGTAGACGTCGATATGCGCCTAGAAGATGAAGCTGATCCTCCATTCAGTCTTGCAACGAAAACTGATCCAAGCCTCGAAGCAATCACCACAGCTCCTCCATGGAAGCTTTACACTGATGGAGCTTCAAGTGCGATCGGTTCGGGAACTGGGATAGTCTTGGTATCCCCCGAACTTGATCATCTATAGAAGGCCACTCTCCTCGGGTTCAATGCCACCAACAACGAAGCCGAATACGAAGCACTTATTTTCGGACTCGAAATGGCGGAATCCCTGGGGATAGATCGAATCATCGTCTACAGCGACTCCCAATTGATCATAAGGCAAATCAATGGAGAGTATACAGCTCGAGAAGAAAGAATGCAACTCTATTTGGCCTTAGTACGACTTCTTCAATAATGTTTTACTAATGCTGAATTCATTCAAATCCCAAGAGCAGAGAACCGAGAAGCAGATGCCTTAGCCAATGCTGCCTCAGTTCTTGGAGACTCACTCGGAGGAAGGCAAATACAGATCGATTATCAAGAAGTGCCCAAGACCATCCCCGATCAACAGATCCTTGCTACTACAAAGAGATCTGGGGGTGGAAATCAATTGAGGTTGAACCTTACTACTGCAAATGAATTTGAAGATTGGAGACAGTCAATTTTTGACTTCTTCAAATATGACAAAGTACCAGAAGATCCCAATCAAGCCCGAAGACTTCAAAGGAAGCTCCAATGCTTTATCATGCAAGGAGAAGACCTATACTTCAAATCTCACAACGGGGTGATGCTCAAGTGCCTTGGTCCAGAACAAGCAAAGGCAATCCTGATTGATATCCACTCTGGAGCTTGTGAAAATCATTCGGGAGGAAGATCTCTTGAAGCCAAGACGAAGCTACAAGGTTACTACTGGCCAACAATGGCAAGGGATGCTCAGCAAGTTGTTCAAAGATGCGAGCCATGCCAACGACACGCTCGAGCCATCCATCTCCCTACAGATGAGCTTCACCAACTATCAAGTCCATGGCCTTTCCATCAGTGGGGGTTGGACTTCTTGGGTCCTTTCCCACCAAGTCCAAGCAAGAAGAAGTATCTACTACTGGCCACAGACTACTTCACCAAATGGGTTGAAGCTGTGCCACTATTCCGAGAAACCGATGATGAAGTGATCAAATTCATTCGGCAAAACATCTTCTCAAGATTTGGTACACCTCAAGTTCTTGTCGCTGACAATGGAGCTCAATTCGACTCTGACAAGTTCCGTGAGTTCTGTCTGAACAACGGAATCAAGCTCTTCTATTCAACACCAAAATACCCTCAAAGCAATGGACAAGCTGAAGCCTCCAATAGAGCTATTCTTGGTATACTCAAGAAAAAGCTCAACGACAAGAAAGGATTGTGGGAACAAGTCCTACCTGAAGTTCTTTGGGGGTATCGCACAACCCCGAGAAGGTCGACAGGGTTCTCACCCTTTCGTCTGACATATGGATCGGAAGCAGTACTCCCAACAGAAAACATATCAAATACTCTCAAGACCAGGGCAGTTGAAGAAGGAATCAATGAAGAGCTTCGAGTCAATGATCTGGACTTCTCTGAAGAACTACGAGACCAAGCCTCCCTTCGTGTGGCCAAGTATCAGCAGAAGATTAAACGAGCCTACGATGAGAAAGTCTACAAAAGGCAATTCCCAATTGGCAGTCTGGTCCTCAGAGCAGTTTTCTACAACACAAAGGAACACAGCAGTGGAAAACTTGCTCCCAACTGGGAAGGTCCATACATCGTCGAATCAGTGGGAGGCAAGGGCTCTTATCGATTGATCTCACCAGAAGAAAATAGATTGCCACGAGCTTGGAATTCTAGACACCTCAAATTGTTCTATCCATGATGTAAATTCTATGATGAATAAAGTTCTCTTTCAAATGTTCAAATGTGCAAGTGTTCAGCTTTTCAATTCAAGTTCTGAAGCAGTTTCAAATTATCCATATCCAAGTTACCAGGTCTTTTAACAAGTTTGGGTGTTAGAGTTGCGACTCAACCCCTTACTGGCAAATGTTAAAACTATTTCAGGTTCATTCAAAGCAACCTTCAAGTCACTGGTCGGTTTAACAAGTTGGGGAGTTTGTGTTGCGACACTACCCCTTACTTACAAATGTTAAACTGACCTTCAATTTCAATATTCAATTTTAATCAATTTCGATATCGTCTAACAGGTTTGGGTGCTTGAGTTGCGACTCATCCCCTCACATACGAGTGTTACACGAATTCAAATTCAATTTTCAAAGTTACAACAAGTTTGGGTAATCGAGTTGCGACTCGACCCCTTACATTCAAAAGATTGTATCTATTCCAATGCTATCAAGAACATGATATTCGAAGACATTCAATTCAAGAGACATCCAACCTTCAAACACCAAAAAGATTTCTATTATCAAAAATTTGCCAAGTACAGGAGTGAGTTGTTATATATCAAGAGCTTACAAGTACAAACAACAAGAAAGAAGATGGAAAATCTCAAGGCTTGGCCACACTTTGCGCTCGTGACTTCTCTCCCTCGGATCCACCGTGAGCTTTGCTCGCAACCGATGCCTTAGAAGATCGGACACTGGTGGCATGGACCCTGAGTGCCTCCACCGCCTTCTCGGCTGTTTCCCTATAGCTCTTACATTCAGTATGCACATGCTCCAACTCCTTCTTAAGGGTCTCTTCTTTGGCAGCGGAGGCAGCGTACCGTAAAGCAAGCTGCTCCTTCAGCTCCTTATTTTTAGCTGCGCGGTCACAGGACGAGGTCTCTACCTTGGCGAACCGATTCCTCAGAGACTCGAGCTCGTGACCCCGAGCCTCATAACCTTCCTGCCACTTCTTGCTTTCCAGTTTCTCCTTGCGGAGATCCTCGATCTTGGCCTTGAGAAACTCCTTCTTTGAGGACAGCACCTCCCTCAGCTTGTCCCTCTCCTCACGGGCAGCCTTCAGTTCAGCTGTCAAACGAGATACTTCAGCTGAAGCTTCCCTTTCTCCCGCCTTCCTGGAGAGCTTGCTTGCGACTTTCAAAACTGCTGAGTTCTGCAAAAGTACAAAAGAGTTAGAATTATTTTGAAGATACAACTCAAATGATCGATCAAGTAGATGCACCTACCACCAGATCAAGCCTGTCGAAGGCTTCATCCAGAGTAGCCCCCGGAAGGTTGCAGAGCTTCCGGATTACAGCCGTGGGGTGGTTGATGTCAACCTCACCCAAGTTTTTGATCTTCTGAGTCGAGCCAGCAGGCGTACCTACAATCAACATAGAAGTTCAAAAGAGTTAGAATATTTTCAAACTTCAAAGAGAAGTCAATCAAGGCAAAATTGTTGCAGGTACCTGAGACATCGACTCGGGGAGCCTTTCCCTTCCCGCGGTCGGAGCTCTTACCCCGAGGGGACGACTTCTCCTTAGCGGGAGTCAGCTCTGGTTGGGGTTGGGGAGCCCCATCGCCCACACGGCTCTCCCTCTCCAAGTGAATAGGAGAGGGAGCACCCTGGGGAGGTGATACACCCCCTTCCTCTTGTTGCCCGCCTGGCTGCACCAGCCCGGCCACGAGCGCTGCCATTTCCTCGGCCAAAGATCACCTCTCCATCAAGTAACCTTCTGCTTTCCCGAAACCCCTGAAGAGAGTTACAGGCATGGTTAGTGGATCCTGAATCCACAATCCAACTAGCAAAAGAACTATTACTTGAAAGAAATGATTCAACAACTAAGAGTTGTGGATTACCTTCACCAGCATTTTGAGGCTTCTTGCAGTCCTTCTTCCAATGACCCTTCTAGCCACACCGGAAACACTTCGTGCCCGGTTTCTTTGATTCTCCAGACCCAGAGGCCCCAGCAGAGTCCTGCACAGGCTCAGACTTAGGTTTCTTCTTATGTTTCTTGCCCTGAGGTTTACCAGACTTCTTGAAGGATCTGTGTTGCACGTGAAGTGCTTCGCCCTTCTGCTTGAAGCCATCCTCAGCTGCCTGGAGCGCTCCCAGAAGCTCTGCATTTGTCATAGCTAACTTGTTTAAATTAAAGTTGGTGACAAAGCCTTCAAAGGCTCCAGACAGTGACTAGAGGAAGATGTCTGTCATCACCTCACCTTCTAGCACAATGTCCATGGTAGCTAGTTCGTTCTTGAACCCAAACATTTTCATCATGTGTTCCCGAACCAGCATCCCATTGGACATCTTAGTGCCGACGAGTTTCTTGATGGTAAGGTATCATGTAACGCGATTGTGACCTTCAAACATCTCCTTCAGATACAACATCATGTCAGAAGCGTCAGGCATCTCCTCGACTTGCTTCTGCAGAGTTGTTTGCAAGGATGCTATAATATAGCATTTACATATTTCATTAGATTCCTTCCAGTCAGTAAAAGCCTTTAACTGTGACTCTGTGGCATCGGGTCCTGGCAAATCCGGCTCAGGGTCATTCAGTGCTGACATGTGTTTACCAATTCTTAAGACTAGGTACAGGTTGCGCTTCCAGTCCTCATAGTTGGGACCAGTAAGTTTGTGGTCATTTAGGATAGCGGACAGGGGGTCTAACTTGGTCATCTGAAAATAAAAGACTGAATAATGAGAATGCATGAAAACTTATTTTTATGGATTTTTAAAACAAGCTAATTATATCCATATGACAACGCTACCCTCAAGCGAAGCCATCTCTATGGATTAATTAACCATGTATGTAAGATCTTGGAGTAGGCTACACTTGTCCGAGAGGGCAGTGTGCAGGTCTTCCGCTTACATGGGTCTTTCCCTTGACCCTATCCAAATCTGCCAACTACGGGCTTTGATGGACCATGGTTATCTTTTGGCCAGTACCACGTGATCACCGTTGTCTTCGCAACGAATACCTCACGCGTACTTAGGATGCTTACCCACGAGCTTAGGCAATTACGGCACGGGAATTCTAACGACCCCCACGAGGGTGAGTAAAGCCTGAACACTTGGCACCGTAACTGTCATATCCCGAAGGAGATCACTAAGTAGCTTGGCATAGAAAAAACACAGCTCTCACCCGCGAGGGGGTTGTTGAGTTATGCCCTTCCACCCGAGTACGAAGTGATTAGCCGTGGAGGCCAGAGGATTTCTAAAAGTCCTCTATTACATCCCTTATAAATATATGAGGGTTATTTTGCGAGTATGAATTTATGCAAATGCAAAGGTAGCGTCCTCCTATATACTAGACCCTGGTCACACCATGCTCCCACTAGCGTTCAAGCCCTTCGCCTAGCATTAATCATTCTCGGAATATCATAGTCCCTGCCTTAAGCGGATTTCTCCATTCAAGGGTCACATTATATATTCCGAGAATATCGATGCTTTGCAAGATTGGTTATCACGCTAATGCTCTGGAGCTTATCCTAGAGTCAGACTCACTGGAAAGGACTCCCACTAGTCATGGCGCCTCGCTTATAGATTTGACAATTGTGTTCAATGGATCTCCATCTCATCTTTGATTTCGATGCTGGCCAAATAGGCACACCCGACTAGTCGGGTGCTAACCTAATGGTGGCATAACCATATGTGATGGGATCCCACTAACATCAAAAGTCAACTAAATAATAGGCGTCATCTAGTGGGATCCTATCCTCAAACAGTCGCTTGGACCGGAGGGGAAAGGCATCCCTCTGAAAACAGATAATCATATTATCTCATCGGGGTTCGATATGAAACATAAAGAACTAATAAAGAAAGCAACAATTAAAACTGAATTAAGTTCACGGTCCGACCCCTGAACCTAATTAGCATAGCGCAGGCCTCTAGCTTTCTTTACAAGGACCCTCGGTCCGGCTCCTCCGTCGCGCTCGCGAACACTTTGCCGGATCGTCTTCATCCTCCAGGGTTCCGCTTCCGCTCCCGATGGTGGATTTCTTTGGCACATCTTTCTTCTCGATCTGTAACTGAAAAAGTCTAGTACGCTTCGAGCAAGTGCTCGCTCGTACACAATTTCCAAGAAAGAAAAGAAAACACACCTAGAAAAAGGCCATGGGAAACCGAGGATGGTCAACCCCCATCACTCGCCCAATCTACGGCTCAATTACATATCCACACACAGAAAGCAAATCCAGACATTTGCTAACTCAGGGTCCGACCCCCGGTAGCAAGCACAAACACAGATCTAGATTTTTTATAGCGGTGCCCTGCAAGAATGACTAATAGAACAAGCACAATCTATACATATGCATGATTTAAGCGTAAGAACCCCGATGAATTCACGCATTCATCATGCGCACACATGTTGGTTTCATGAAAAAACGTGAAACGCACACCACTAATACGGCTTTGATACCAATTGTTGGAAGTTAATCCGGGACAGAGGCTCGCAGCAGAAGTGATTTGGCGGTCGAAAGACCGTTCATGGTGCACGTTACACGATTTAAACTTTCAACGAAACTAATCTACATATGTGTGCATGTGTATGCATGTAAATCGAACACCCTAACGGCAATCTAGCGTAATGATTAACTAGCATGCATGCAAATCATAATACTCACTAGATCTATTTGTTAGATTACACATACCTTTCGTACGGATCTTTTAACCGCGGAGAATTGTCTTCTTTGTCGATGGAGACGGAAGATCGTTCGCGAAGATACCGATGGTACGATTGGAGACGTTGCCTTCTTGTTCACTCGATCTCACACGATGCACGGAACATTGCTCTCGGATCTCTGAGTGCCTCCGAAGAACGACCCTTCTCCTTCTTCAGAACTCCACGCGAGGAAGACGAAGTTGCAAGCGGGAAACGGGAGATGAATTTGGGAGAGAACTAGAGAGATGAGAGGAGAGGGGGTTCGGTTTTTCACCACATAGGGCCGGCGCCCTATAGGTCCTTTTATAGGGCCGGCCTACCCCCTTGGATAAGGATCCAAGGGGATAAAAACCTCCCACAATTATCTCTCCATTATCTCCTTTTTATCTCTCGTTGTATTTATCCGTTTTCCCACTTTTTAGGGCTCGATCTTAACCGTTTTATCGCCCTATCCCTATCTATATGGCCGGCCCTATAGATGTGGGATTCTTATCCCTACATCATAGGGCCGGCCCTAGCAAGGTGCCTCACTACTAGGGTCGGCCAACAGTGAGGTCCGGCAGAGTGAGGTTTTTACCAAAACACCCCGACGCCTCATTTTGACCATTTCTAGCGTGCGATACCTAGCGGCCACTTCTTAAGTAATCTTTACTAGTTACCTACTATTAACTAAGGCTACCGGAGGGTGCCTCTAGCAAAGTCAACTAGTCAACTCGCAACATACCCCGATGCATCGCACCTATACAGCGAAGTTCACTTATGGCTAGGGATTACTACATGCGACTCTGCACTAGTCTCGGGCTCAACCCTTAGTACTTGTATGTAGTTACGCATCTACCGTGCTCTAGTGCTAAGCACACACGGAGCGTATACTTCTTTCTTCCTCTTGCTTATGGTGTTCCGAGGAGACGGTTCAAGAACCGTACATAATGTTGATAAGGTGGAACCATCAGGGACCGGGGTTCATGGCTTCCAACTCAAGCTCGATCGACACACTACCCGAGTGTACCATCGATCCTCTGAGCTCGAGTTAACCTGTGTAGCCACCCAGAGTGTGACGCAGGCTGCACTCCAATTCACCCAGACTTACTATGTTCTCCATCATACCCCTGCTCTCCGCTTAGTAGTGGTAAACCCGCTGTCCCTCCACTTGATGCCATGATTCACTTCGAGCGGTGAAGACTACCGTCAGACTCGAATGATCATATGACATGGTTCCTTCCAGGTTGACCTATACATCGTAACATCTGATTACCCCATCGAGTAATCGAACCCGGTCAACAGTCAAACTGATAACCACCAGGCCTAAGTTTGATACAGTGTAAATCACACCAAGGAACGCACCTCCGATCAGGGGTGTGGATGGCCTGCAAGAGTAACACGCTAATGCAACGCCAGCCGGGTAACCCAGTACACCGTGGTTTTGGATCACTGCATATGGATCCTCACACATTGGTGCGCGAAAGCACCACGCAACTGGTTAGTCCATCAGACGTGGTTTCTCAGGGTTTAGGACCATTTTACCCTAAGCAGAAACACGGCATAGTGTACCAGTGTCTACTCACTTATCTGTACACCGTGTTAGTTCCGTTCAGCCACAGACACTGTGCCTGTTGATGACCATGGTGAAGACTTCCCATGAACAGTCATCGCCAACAGCTTATCATGATGAGGCGACCAACCTGATCATAGCTGCGAACTTATTTAGATTATATGGGACCAATCCACTCAGTCTTCAACTCAGTGGACTACCATATAACCATGGCTCTCTGTTCTTAAAAGAACACGTAACTATGTTACGCACCTATATGCATCTCATATAATAATAACTATCAATCTTTATTAGACCAAAACATAAAGTTTTACAAGCTTAGAACACATCAATCCTAACAATCTCCCACTTGGTCTAGCGAAGCAAAATGGTTTTGACTCCCATCGTGTCCACATGTCGCTCGAATGCCTTGGTAGGTATTGCCTTTGTGAAAGGATCAGCAACATTATCTGTAGATGCAATCTGTGTCACCGCTACTCGCCCTTGCTTTTGAAACTGCCGAATCAAGTGGAACTTGCGCTCGATGTGCTTCACCTTTTGGTGATGTCTTGGCTCCTTAGCTTGTGCTACCGCCCTACTATTGTCGCAGTAAAGCACAATAGGTAACTGGGCTTCTGGTACGCACCCCAAATCCGTAAGGAATTTCTTGAGCCATACCGCCTCTTTGGCTGCCTCACACGCTGCAACGTACTCAGCCTCTGTGGTAGAGTCTGCGATGCATTTCTGCTTCACACTCTGCCAACTAACCGCTGCTCCTCCTAGCATAAACACAAAACCTGATGTCGACTTCCTGGATTCCAAATCTGACATAAAGTCAGAATCTGTATATCCAATCGGCGTCAGTTCTTGTCCTGTGTAAACCAACTCATAGTCCCTTGTTCTACGAAGGTACTTGAGTATACACTTCACAGCTGTCCAGTGATCTAGACCCGGATTCGACTGAAACCGACCCATCATTCCTACTGCGAAACAGATATCAGGCCTTGTACAATGCATAGCATACATTAGACTACCTAATGCCGAAGCATAAGGTATCTTTTGCATTTCTGCTCTCTCCTCAGGTGTCTTAGGACATTGATCCTTAGACAGTTTTACGCCATGTCTAAATGACACAAAACCCTTCTTGGAGTTTTGCATGTCAAATCTAGCCATAACCTTATCTATATACGCAGCCTGTGATAGCGAGAGAATCCTGTTCTGGCGATCACGTGTTACCTTGATCCCCAAAACATAACTCGCTTCACCTAGGTCTTTCATATCGAACTGTGTTGACAACCAGACCTTTACCGTTGACAATGTTCCTACATCATTTCCAATGAGTAGAATATCGTCTACGTAAAGTATCAAATATACTATTATGGTCTTATCAGTCCTCTTGTATACACATGGTTCATCCTCGTTTTGAGTAAATCCATACGACTGGATTGCCTGATCAAAACAGATGTTCCAACTTCTAGATGCTTGCTTTAGTCCATAAATGGACTTCTGCAACTTGCAAACTAGATGTTCCTGACCCTCTGACTCAAAGCCTTGTGGCTGAATCATATAAATGTCTTCTTCCAAATTCCCGTTGAGGAATGCTGTCTTGACATCCATTTGCCAGATCTCCCAGTCATAATGGGCTGCAATGGATAGGAGGATCCGAATAGACTTTATCATAGCCACCGGCGAGAAGGTTTCGTCAAAGTCGATTCCTTCTCTCTGGGTATAACCCTTGGCAACTAATCTAGCTTTATAAGTCTCTATTGTACCATCGGATCCTCTCTTCTTCTTGTACACCCACTTACACCCAATAGGTTTAATATTGGATGATGGTGTAACTAGAGTCCAGACAGCGTTATGGGACATTGATGCAATTTCTGCCTCCATAGCCTTTTGCCAGTCAGAGCTGTCAGAAGCTCCCACTGCCTCATCGTAGCTCAGTGGGTCATCCTTTTGACCCTCTGGATCAACCAATAAGGTTTCTCCATAGTATCTGTCAGGAGCTCTGATGTTTCCCCCACTGCGATGAGATGGTGGTGGTGTTACAGGATTAATAGGTTCTACAGTATCTAGTATATTATTATCTGTAATGTCAGCTCCTACTATGCTTTCGGATGCGCTCTCTGATCTAGTACCCAGTAGCTCATCCAGAACTACCTTGCTAGCAGGCTTGTGGTCCATAACATAATCATGTTCTAGGAAAATGGCATTCGTTGAAACGATTACCTTCTTTTCCTCAGGATCATAAAATAGTCCACCTTTAGTCTCTTTGGGATACCCTACAAACAAACATGCTTTGGACTTTGGCTCCATCTTTTCCCTCTTGTCTATCCGCACATGTGTAGGACATCCCCATATTCTAAAATGCTGTAGTGTTGGCTTTTGCCTTGACCACAGTTCTCTAGGGGTCTGAGGCACTGATTTAGATGGAACATGGTTCAGAACATATGCTGCTGTCTGAAGGGCATATCCCCAAAAGGTCGTTGGTAAACAGGCATAACTCATCATGCTTCGAACCATGTCCAACAAGGTTCGATTCCTTCTCTCAGAGACTCTATTCTGTTATGGGGTACCTTGAGCAGTTAACTGGGATGTTATCCCATGCTCCACCAAATACCCAAGGAACTCGTCAGATAGGTATTCACCTCTTCGATCAGATCGAAGGGTTTTTATACATTTACCTGTCTGCTTTTCTACTTCAGCCCTGAACTCTTTGAACATGTCAAAGGATTCCGACTTCCGATGCATAAGGTAAATGTAACCATATCTTGAGTAATCATCTGTAAAAGTGATGAAGTACTCATGGCCTCCTATCGCCTTGACGCTCATGGGTCCACATACATCTGAATGGATTAACTCCAATACCTCAGTAGCTCTCACTCCTTTGCCTTTGAAGGCCTTCTTGGTCATCTTGCCTTCTAGGCAGGATTCACAGGTGGGAAGGATCTCCGTAGGATCTGTTTCCAGAAGCCCGGTCTTTACCAACCTATGGATCCTATCTAAGGCAATATGCCCAAGCCGTAAGTGCCACAATTGGGTTAAATTCTCTGAAGGTTTCTTACGCTTAGATGAATTAACATTAAATGCTGAAGTTAATATGTTATCTTTTTCAAATTTAGGACTGACAATATAGAGATGATTCTGAACCATTTCTCTTATTATAAAAGTTCCATTCAGCTTAAACGACACACCAGAAGCATCAAAATAAACTGAATAACCTTCATTAACTAAAGAAGAAACAGAAATCAAGTTACGTCTCAAGGACGGTACATAAAAGACATCTCTAAGAGTCAAAGTCTTATTATTCGAAAAACTAAGATTAACGTCTCCAATAGCTTCAGCAGCAGCCACGGCCTCAGTTCCCATGCTCAAGGTCACTTCTCCATCAAGTAACCTTCTACTTTCCCGAAACCCCTGAAGAGAGTTACAGGCATGGTTAGTGGATCCTGAATCCACAATCCAACTAGCAAAAGAACTATTACTTGAAAGAAATGATTCAACAACTAAGAGTTATGGATTACCTTCACCAGCATTCTGAGGCTTCTTGCAGTCCTTCTTCCAATGACCCTTCTGGCCACACCGGAAACACTTCGTGCCCGGTTTCTTTGATTCTCCAGACCCAGAGGCCCCAGCAGAGTCCTGCACAGGCTCAGACTTAGGTTTCTTCTTATGTTTCTTGCCCTGAGGTTTACCAGACTTCTTGAATGATCTGCGTTGCACGTGAAGTGCTTCGCCCTTCTGCTTGAAGCCATCCTCAGCTGCCTGGAGCGCTCCCAGAAGCTCTGCATTTGTCATAGCCAACTTGTTTAAATTAAAGTTGGTGACAAAGCCTTTAAAGGCTCCAGACAGTGACGAGAGGAAGATGTCTGTCATCACCTCGCCTTCTAGCACAATGTCCATGGTAGCTAGTTCGTTCTGGAACCCAAACATTTTCATCATGTGTTCCCGAACCAGCGTTCCATTGGACATCTTAGTGCCGACGAGTTTCTTGATGGTAAGGTATCGCGTAACGCGATTGTGACCTTCAAACATCTCCTTCAGATACAACATCATGTCAGAAGCGTCAGGCATCTCCTCGACTTTCTTCTGCAGAGTTGTTTGCAAGGATGCTATAATATAGCATTTACATATTTCATTAGATTCCTTCCAGTCAGTAAAAGCCTTTAACTGTGCCTCTGTGGCATCGGGTCCTGGTAAATCCGGCTCAGGGTCATTCAGGGCTGACATGTGTTTACCAATTCTTAAGACTAGGTACAGGTTGCGCTTCCAGTCCTCATAGTTGGGACCGATAAGTTTGTGGTCATTTAGGATAGCGGACAGGGGGTCTAACTTGGTCATCTGAAAATAAAAGACTGAATAATGAGAATGCATGAAAACTTATTTTTATGGATTTTTAAAACAAGCTAATTATATCCATATGACAACGCTACCCTCAAGCGAAGCCATCTCTATGGATTAATTAACCATGTATGTAAGATCTCGGAGTAGGCTACACCTGTCCGAGGGGGCAGTGTGCAGGTCTTCCGCTTACATGGGTCTTTCCCTTGACCCTATCCAAATCTGCCAACTACGGGCTTTGATGGACCATGGTTATCTTTTGGCCAGTACCACGTGATCACCGTTGTCTTCGCAACGAATACCTCACACGTACTTAGGATGCTTACCCACGAGCTTAGGCAATTACGGCATGGGAATTCTAACGGCCCCCACGAGGGTGAGTAAAGCCTGAACACTTGGCACCGTAACTGTCATATCCCGAAGGAGATCACTAAGTAGCTTGGCATAGAAAAAACACAGCTCTCACCCGAGGGGGTTGTTGAGTTATGCCCTTCCACCCGAGTACGAAGTGATTAGCCGTGGAGGCTAGAGGATTTCTAAAAGTCCTCTATTACATCCCTTATAAATATATGAGGGTTATTTTGCGAGTATGAATTTATGCAAATGCACAGGTAGCGACCTCCTATATACTAGACCCTGGTCACCCCATGCTCCCACTAGCGTTCAAGCCCTTCGCCTAGCATTAATCATTCTCAGAATATCATAGTCCCTGCCTTAAGCGGATTTCTCCATTCAAGGGTCACATTACATATTCCGAGAATATCGATGCTTTGCAAGATTGGTTATCACGCTAATGCTCTGGAGCTTATCCTAGAGTCAGACTCACTGGAAAGGACTCCCACTAGTCATGGCGCCTCGCTTATAGATTTGACAATTGATGTTCAATGGATCTCCATCTCATCTTTGATTTCGATGCTGGCCAAATAGGCACACCCGACTAGTCGGGTGCTAACCTAATGGTGGCATAACCATATGTGATGGGATCCCACTAACATCAAAAGTCAACTAAATAATAGGCGTCATCTAGCGGGATCCTATCCTCAAACAGTCGCTTGGACCGGAGGGAAAAGGCATCCCTCTGAAAATATATAATCATATTATCTCATCGGGGTTCGATATGAAACATAAAGAACTAATAAAGAAAGCAACCATTAAAACTGAATTAAGTTCAGGGTCCGACCCCTGAACCTAATTAGCACAGGGCAGGCCTCTAGCTTTCTTTACAAGGACCCTCGGTCCAGCTCCTCCGTCGCGCTCGCGAACACTTTGCCGGATCGTCTTCATCCTCCAGGGTTCCACTTCCGCTCCCGATGGTGGATTTCTTTGGCACATCTTTCTTCTCGATCTGTAACTGAAAAAGTCTAGTACGCTTCGAGCAAGTGCTCGCTCGTACAAAATTTCCTAGAAAGAAAAGAAAACACACCTAGGAAAAGGCCATGGGAAACCGAGGATGGTCAACCCCCATCACTCGCCCAATCTACGGCTCAATTACATATCCACACACAGAAAGCAAATCCAGACATTTGCTAACTCAGGGTCTGACCCCCGGTAGCAAGCACAAACACAGATCTAGATTTTTTATAGCGGTGCCCTGCAAGAATGACTAATAGAACAAGCACAATCTATACATATGCATGATCTAAGCGTAAGAACCCCGATGAATTCATGCATTCATCATGCGCACACATGTTGGTTTTATGAAAAAACGTGAAACACACACCACTAATGCGGCTCTGATACCAATTGTTGGAAGTTAATCCGGGACAGAGGCTCGCAGCGAAAGCGATTTGGCGGTCGAAAGACCGTTCATGGTGCACGTTACACGATTAAACTTTCATCGAAACTAATCTACATATGTGTGCATGTGTATGCATATGAATCGAACACCCTAACGGCAATCTAGCGTAATGATTAACTAGCATGCATGCAAATTATAATACTCGCTAGATCTATTTGTTAGATTACACATACCTTTCGTACGGATCTTTTAACCGCGGAGAATTATCTTCTTTGTCGATGGAGACGGAAGATCGTTCGCGAAGATGCCGATGGTACGATTGGAGATGTTGCCTTCTTGTTCACCCGATCTCACACGATGCACGGAACGTCACTCTCGGATCTCTGAGTGCCTCCGAAGAACGACCCTTCTCCTTCTTCAAAACTCCACGTGAGGAAGACGAAGTTGCAAGCGGGAAACGGGAGATGAATTCGGGAGAGAACTAGAGAGATGAGAGGAGAGGGGGTTCGGTTTTTCACCACATAGGGCCAGCGCCCTATAGGTCCTTTTATAGGGCCGGCCTACCCCCTTGGATCTTATCCAAGGGGATAAAGACCTCCCACAATTATCTCTCCATTATCTCCTTTTTATCTCTCGTTGTATTTATCCGTTTTCCCACTTTTTAGGGCTCGATCTTAACCGTTTTATCGCCCTATCCCTATCTATATGGCCGGCCCTATAGATGAGGGATTCTTATCCCTACATCATAGGGCCGGCCCTAGCAAGGTGCCTCACTACTTGGGTCGGCCAACAGTGAGGTCCGGCAGACTGAGGTTTTTACCAAAACGCCCCGACGCCTCATTTTGACCATTTCTAGCGTGCGATACCTAGCGGCCACTTCTTAAGTGATCATACTAGTTACCTACTATTAACTGAGGCCACCAGAGGGTGCCTCTAGCAAAGTCAACTAGTCAACTCGCAACATACCCCGGTGCATCGCACCTATGCAGCGAAGTTCACTTATGGCTAGGGATTACTACATGCGACTCTGCACTAGTCTTGGGCTCAACCCTTAGTACTCGTATGTAGTTACGCATCTACCGTGCTCTAGTGCCAAGCACACACGGAGCGTATACTGCTTTCTTCCTCTTGCTTATGGTGTTCCGAGGAGACGGTTCAAGAACCGTACATAATGTTGATAAGGTGGAACCATCAGGGACCGGGGTTCATGGCTTCCAACTCAAGCTCGATCGACACACTACCCGAGTGTACCACTGATCCTCTGAGGTCGAGTTAACCTGCGTAGCCACCCAGAGTGCGACGCAGGCTGCACTCCAATTCACCCAGACTTACTATGTTCTCCATCACACCCCTGCTCTCCGCTTAGTAGTGGTAAGCCCGCTGTCCCTCCCCTTGATGCCATGATTCACTTCGAGCGGTGAAGACTACCGTCAGACTCGAATGATCATATGACATGGTTCCTTCCAGGTTGACCTATACATCGTACCATCTGATTACCCCGTCGAGTAATTGAACCCGGTCAACAGTCAAACTGATGACCACCAGGCCTGGGTTTGATACAGTGTAAATCACACCAAGGAACGCACCTCCTATCAGGGGTGTGGATGGCCTGCAGGAGTGACACGCTAATGCAACGCCAGCCGGGTAACCCAGTACACCGTGGTTTTGGATCACTGCATATGGATCCTCACACATTGGTGTGCCAAAGCACCACGCAACTGGTTAGTCCATCAGACGTGGTTCCTCAGGGTTTAGGACCGCTTTACCCTAAGCAGAAACACGGCTTAGTGTACCAGTGTTTTCTCACTGATCTGTACACCGTGTTAGTTCCGTTCAGCCACAGACACTGTGCCTGGTGATGACCATGGTAAAGACTTCCCATGAACTGTCATCGCCAACAGCTTATCATGATGAGGCGACCAACCTGATCATAGCTACGAACTTATTTAGATTATATGGCACCAATCCACTCAGTTTTCAACTCAGTGGACTACCATATAACCATGGCTCTCTATTCTTAAAAGAACACGTAACTATGTTACGCACCTATATGCATCTCATATAATAATAACTATCAAACTTTATTAGACCAAAACATAAAGTTTTACAAGTTTAGAACACATCAATCCTAACACCCTCATCCTCTTCTTCCTCTTCTTCTTCTTCCCCCTTTTTCTCTTCTTCTTTCTTCTTCTTCTCCTCCTCGACATCTTCTTCTTTCTTCTTCTCCTCCTCGACAGAGACTTTCCTCTTCTTCTTTGCCTGGCCTTGGCGACGTATCACCAGTTTCTCCTCTGTGGGCAAGCTGCGCCTGGCTCCGTACGCCTTTTTTTCGGCCCGAATGTTTCTAATGATCTTGCCCGACTGAGGATCCTCCTCATAGTCGGAATACATGACATCGTTATCTTCATAACGAGTCTTCGATCGGTGGAGGAGGTTGGCATTGCCATGTCGAACTAGGCAATTCGAGAATTGCTTCCATGATCGAGTCCCGCACGTCAGCTCTAAGAAAAGATTGTTAATAGCCCCTACTCGCTCCGAAGACCATGAGAGAGCTCCTCCTGTGCAATACATATCTATCTCTTTGTGCACCTTGAACCGAGGAGTCTCAGGTACCGAGAGAGGGGTCCATGCACCGGAAACCGATAACGGCCAGTCAGTGTAGAGCTTGTCAGAGCCGATGGTGTCGATGATCGGGCGAAGGGCGGATACGCCAGTCAGATTGTAGAATGGGCTATCCTTCCTCGAAGCCCACTTATAGTGGTAGAAGAAATAGCCCAACTCTATCCTTGCATACTCGCCCTCGGGAAGGCTGGAGTAACACTCCCTCAATTCATCTTGGAAGTCAGATTCCACGCGACAGAAAGCATATATGATCCTCCACGCATTTCCAGTGATCTGCCCAGGGCAAAGACCCGAAGTGTTCAGAAGCCTTGCGGCGAACGGTGGCAGCGGGAGACGCAGTCCACAGTTCAACTGACCTATGGTAACTATCGTCCCCATCACTTGCTCCTTGCTCGCATACGTGATGAGGATGGTCCGCCTGTCGATACCAAAAGCGGATAGAACTCCCGGAAGCGCTGGTCGGGTTTTCCCCTCTGAAAAACAAGCTAGCAGCTTCTGCAGCTTCTCCCTCTTCGAATCAGTGAGTTGACCGCCAGTATTGTACCCAAACTCCGGTTCCGCCGACAGAGGCAGCTGCGGGCAAAGAACAAATCTTGCTTTGGGGATGTGCTCCAGACGGGAAGGTGCAGAGGCAAACCCCACTCCCTGGTGCCTCTTGCCCAATTGACCAAGCTCGATCAACTCAGCCTTGCCTTTGCCACGGCCCTTCGGGACAGATGATTCTTCAGCTATCTCCTTTCCCTTCCTCTTCGAGGGGACCGCGCTCATCCTCTTCGAGTTACCAGAAGAAGCCATTTGATCGATCGAGAAAGGAGAAGGACAAGGAAACAAAGAACGAGAGATTGAAAGCAAAAGCTCTGGACTTCAAAAATTTTCTGAAAGCGTGAGGTGAAAATGACAGCCAGAGAAGCTTAAGTATCCTGAGGGAATTAGGCGTAGAAATCGAGATGACACGTGTCATCACCATATCAAATCGCGTGTTTTTGTAGATACACGTGGCATCCATCCGTAGCAAGCGCAAAACCAGGCGAACAGTCGGGACCAGACGAAACGTCGAACCGGCCGGATCACCGGTTCAAATGAACCACCGGTTCAAGCAAACCACTGGCTCTACCAAACCACTGGGCCTGAAGATTCAACTCGTTGCACAAGTATTTTGTCCGATCAACCGGCGGGATGGTGGGTAATTTACCAGAGGATCAAGCGAAAAAACAAGCTCTTTCGCCTTATCCCTCAAAACTTGACCGGCTGATTTTAACCGATCGGTCAAACTTGACCGATCGGTCAAAATCAACCGATCGATCGATTTTCTACTGGATCAGGCAAAAAACTTGTGTTTTTTGCCGATCAACCAAACCTTGACCGGCTGATTTTAACCGATCGGTCAAACTTGACCGATCGGTCAAAATCAACCGATCGGTCGATTTTCTACTGGATCAAGCAAAAAACTTGTGTTTTTTGCCGATCACCCAAACCTTGATCGGCTGATTTTAACCGATCGATCAAACTTGACCGATCGGTCAAAATCAACCGATCGGTCGATTTTCTACTGGATCAGGCAAAAAACTTGTGTTTTTTGCCGGTCAACCAAACCTTGACCGGCTGATTTTAACCGATCGGTCAAACTTGACCGATCGGTCAAAATCAACCAATCGGTCGATTTTCTACTGGATCAGGCAAAAAACTTGTGTTTTTTGCCGATCACCCAAACCTTGACCGGCTGATTTTAACCGATCGGTCAAAATCAACCGATCGGTCGATTTTCTATTGGATCAGGCAAAAAACTTGTGTTTTTTGCCGATCAACAAAGCCTTGACCGGCTGATTTGAACCGATCGGTCAAACTTGACCAATTGGTCAAAATCAACCAATCGGTCGATTTTCTACTGGATCAGGCAAAAAACTTGTGTTTTTTGCCGATCACCCAAACCTTGACCGGCTGATTTTAACCGATCGGTCAAACTTGACCGATCGGTCAAAATCAACTGATCGGTCGATTTTCTACTGGATCAGGCAAAAAACTTGTGTTTTTTGCCGATCACCCAAACCTTGACCGGCTGATTTTAACCGATCGGTCAAAATCAACCGATCGGTCGATTTTCTACTGGATCAGGCAAAAAACTTGTGTTTTTTGCCGATCACCAAAACCTTGACCGGCTGATTTTAACCGATCGGTCAAACTTGACCGATCGGTAAAAATCAACCGATCGGTCGATTTTCTACTGGATCAGGCAAAAAACTTGTGTTTTTTACCGATCACCCAAACCTTGACCGACTGATTTTAACCGATTGGTTAAACTTGACCGATCGGTCAAAATCAACCGATCGGTCGATTTTCTACTGGATCAGGCAAAAAACTTGTGTTTTTTGCCGATCACCCAAACCTTGACCGGCTGATTTTAATCGATCGGTCAAACTTGACCGATCGGTCAAAATCAACCGATCGATCGATTTTCTACTGGATCAGGTAAAAAACTTGTGTTTTTTGCCGATCACCCAAACCTTGACCGGCTGATTTTAACCGATCGGTCAAACTTGGCCGATCGGTTAAAATCAACTGATCGGTCGATTTTCTACTGGATCAGGCAAAAAACTTGTGTTTTTTGCCGATCAACCAAACCTTGACCGGCTGATTTTAACCGATCGGTCAAACTTGACCGATCGGTCAAAATCAACTGATCGGTCGATTTTCTACTGGATCAGGCAAGAAACTTGTGTTTTTTGCCGATCAACCAAATCTTGACCGGCTGATTTTAACCGATCGGTCGAAATCAACCGATCGGTCGATTTTCTACTGGATCGGTCAAAAAACAATGTTTTTTGACCGATCACTCCAACCTTGACCGGTTGAATTCGACCGATCGGTCAAAATTGACCGATCGGTCAAGTTTGATCGATCGGTTAAGTTTGACCGATCGGTCAAATTTGACCGATCAGTCAAGTTTGACCGATCGGTCAAATTTGACCGATCAGTCTATTTTTTCGCTAACATTTCGACAGAGCTTCTTTTGACAGGGGATCGATAGCTTTGCACCATTAATCCAAGCCAGCCAAGGCGGACTCTTAGCTAACTTGGAGGGGGTAACTGTGGGTGCAAATTTTGGCAAAAAGTCTGCAAGCAGCGGGACCCACCGGCCCTGCCTGGTGGGCCCACGAAGACTACAGTAGGACCCACCGGCCCTGCCTGGTGGGCCCACGCGGACTACAGCAGGACCCACCGGCCCTGCCTGGTGGGCCCACGAAGACTATCGCGGGACCCACCGGCCCTGCCTGGTGGGCCCAATAGCCCGTGGAATCCCCCAGAAGACGGTAGCGGGGCCCACCAGTTTTACCTGGAGCTGCAGCATAAACCGCCATTTACCACCAGAGAATCCTATAATAACAGAGCCTTCAAATGTAAATGGATCCGAAAATTCTGATTTCCACCCTAAGATCTGATTTTCAAAACCCAGAGCTCTGGAATTTCTCAGCTTTCCATCTTCCATCTCTCTTTGATCTTCTTCTCTCCTTCGAAGAGATCAGAGTGTTTTCAGTGATACTCGGCCCGTCGAGATCACTTCAATATAAGTGTTAGTGAATTCGGGTTGCTCCCTATAGCACGGAGACATAGGCTTCGGCTGAACTCCGAGATCAAATCTCTCGTGTCCAATTTTCTCTGCTTGCGTATTGAGAGTCCCAACTCCCATCGACAGATCAAACAACGATCTTCAACTTCAACTTCAATTGACTGGTGTGGCGAGGTCGTCGGGTCGGCACGAAGATTTTCCCCCATAGATCGTACGAATGAATTAGATTGGATACATTCGTGCGAATGAATTATAATGGATCGTATGAATGAATTAGATTGGATCGTATAAATGAATTAGAATGGATCGTACGAATGAATTAGAATGGATCGTATGAATGAATTAGAATGGATTGTATGAATGAATTAGAGTGGATACATTGTTGCGAATGAATTAGAATGGATCGTATGATCTATTCTATTTCATTCGTATGATCCATTCTATTTCATTCGTACGATCCATTCTAATTAATTCATACGATCGTGCTAGTGAATTAGAATGGATCGTACGAATGAATTAGAATAGATTGTACGAATGGATTAGAATGGATCGTACGAATGAGTAAGAATGGATCGTACGAATGAAATAGAATGGATTGTACGAATGAATTAGAATGGATCGTACGAATGAATTAGAATGGATCGTATGAATGAATTAGAATGGATCGTATGAGTGAATTCGAATGGATCGTGCGAATGAATTAGAATGGATGGTACGAATGAATTAGAATGGATCGTATGAATGAATTAGAATGGATCGTGCGAATGAATTAGAATGGATCGTACGAATGAATTAGAATGGATCGTATGAATGAATTAGAATGGATCGTGCGAATGAATTAGAATGGATCGTACGAATGAATTAGAATGGATCGTATGAATGAATTAGAATGGATTGTGCGAATGAATTAGAATGGGTCATATGAATGAAATAGAATGGATCGTATGAATTAGAATGGATCGTATGAAGGAATTAGAATGGATCGTACAAATGAATTAGAATGGATCATACGAATAAAATAGAATGGATCGTACGAAAGAATTAGAATGGATCGAACGAAGGAATTAGAATGGATCGTACGAAGGAATTAGAATGGATATATTCGTGCGAATGAATTAGAATGGATCGTATGAATGAATTACAATGGATACATTCGTGCGAATGAATTAGAATGGATCGTATGAATGAATTAGAATGGATCATACGAAGGAATTAGAATGGATCGTACGAATGAATTAGAATGGATCGTACGAATGAATTAGATTGGATCGTATGAATGAATTAGAATAGATCATGCGAATGAATTAGAATGCATCGTACGAATGAATTAGAATGGATCGTATGAATGAATTAGAATAGATTGTATGAATGAATTAGAATGGATCATACGAATGAGTAAGAATGGATCGTACAAATGAAATAGAATGGATTGTACGAATGAATTAGAATGGATCGTACGAATGAATTAGAATGGATACATTCGTGCGAATGAATTAGAATGGATCATACGAATGAATTAGAATGGATCGTATTAATGAATTAGAATGGGTCGTACGAATGAATTAGAATGGATTGTACGAATAAATTAGAATAGATCGTACGAATGAATTAGAATGGATACATTCGTGCGAATGAATTAGAATGGATCGTACGAATGAATTAGAATGGATCGTGCGAATGAATTAGAATGGATCATACGAATGAATTAGAATGGATCGTACGAATGAATTAGAATGGATCGTACGAATGAATTAGAATGGATATATTCGTGCGAATGAATTAGAATGGATCGTACGAATGAGTAAGAATGGATCGTACGAATGAAATTGAATGGATTGTACGAATGAATTAGAATGAATCATACGAATGAATTAGAATGGATCGTACGAATGAATTAGAATGGATCGTGCGAATGAATTAGAATAGATCATACGAATGAATTAGAATGGATCATACGAATGAATTAGAATGGATCGTACGAATGAATTAGAATAGATTGTGTGAATGAATTAGAATGGATCGTATGAATGAATTAGATTGGATCGTATGAATGAATTAGACTGGATCATGCGAATGAATTAGAATGGATTGTACGAATGAATTAGAATGGATCGTATGAATGAATTAGAATGGATCGTACAAAGGACGTACGATCCATTCTAATTCATTCGTACGATCCAATCTAATTCATTCATACAATCCATTCTATATCATTCGCACGAATTTATCCATTCTAATTCATTCGTACGATCCATTCTATTTCATTCGTACGATCAATTCTTACTCATTCGTACGATCCATTCTAATTCATTTGCACGAATATATCTATTTTAATTCATTCGTACGATCCATTCTAATTCCTTCATATGATCCATTCTAATTCATTCGCACGAATGTATCCATTCTAATTCATTCGTACGATCCATTCTAATTTATTCGTACGTGCGAATGAATTAGAATGGATCGTATGAATGAATTAGAATGGATCATCACAAATGTATCCATTCTGACTGATACGTACAATCCATTCTTTTTCATTCGTACGATCCATTATTACTCATTCGTACAATCCATTCTAATTCATTCGTACGAATGTATCCATTCTAGTTCATTCGTACGATCCATTCTAATTCATTCATACGATCCATTCTAATTCATTCACACGATCCATTCTAATTCATTCGTACGATCCATTCTAATTCATTCGTACAATCCATTCTATTTCATTCGTACGATCCATTCTTACTCATTCGTATGATCCATTCTAATTCATTCGCACGAATGTATACATTCTAATTCATTCGCACGATCCATTCTTATTCATTCGTACGATCCATTCTAATTCATTCGCACAATCTATTCTAATTCATTCATACAATCCATTCTAATTCTTTCACACGATCCACTCTAATTCATTTTTACGATCCATTCTAATTCATTCGTACGATCCATTCTAATTCATTCATACGATCCATTCTAATTCATTCGTACGATCCATTCTAATTCATTCGCACGATCCATTCTAATTCCTTCGTACGATCCATTCTTATTCATTCCCATGAATGTATCCATTCTAATTCATACGTACGATCCATTCTAATTCATTTATACGATCCAATCTAATTCATTCATACGATCCATTCTAATTCATTTGTACGTATGTATCCACTCTAATTCATTCGTACGATCCATTCTAATTCATTCGCACGATCCATTCTAATTCATTCATATGATCCATTCTATTTCATTCGTACGATCCATTCTTACTCATTCGTACGATCCATTCTAATTCATTCGCACGAATGTATCCATTCTATTTCATTCGCACGATCCATTCTAATTCATTCGTACGATCCATTCTAATTCATTCGCACGATCCATTCTAATTCATTCGTACGATCCATTCTAATTCATTCATACGATCTATTCTAATTCATTCGTACGATCCATTCTAATTCATTCGCACGATCCATTCTAATTCATTCATACGATCCAATCTAATTCATTCATACGATCCATTCTAATTCATTCATACGATCCATTCTAATTCATTCGCACGAATGTATCCATTCTAATTCATTCGTACGATCCATTCTAATTTCTTCGTACGATCCATTCTAATTCCTTCGTACGATCCATTCTAATTCCTTCGTACGATCCATTCTAATTCATTTGTACGTTAGAATGGATCGTATGAATGAATTAGAATGGATCGTACGAATGAATTAGAATAGATCGTACGAATGAATTAGAATGGATCGTACGAATGAATTAGAATAGATTGTGCGAATGAATTTGAATGGATCGTATGAATGAATTTGATTGGATCGTATGAATGAATTAGAATGGATCGTACGAATGAAATAGAATGGATTGTACGTATGTATTAGAATGGATCATGCGAATGAATTAGAATGGATCGTATGAATGAATTAGAATGGATCGTACGAATGAAATAGAATGGATCGTGCGAATGAATTAGAATGGATCGTGCGAATGAATTAGAATGGATCGTGCGAATGAAATAGAATGGATACATTCGTGCGAATGAATTAGAATGGATCGTACGAATGAGTAAGAATGGATCGTACGAATGAAATAGAATGGATTGTACGAATGAATTAGAATGGATCGTACGAATAAAATAGAATGGATACATTCGTGCAAATGAATTAGAATGGATCGTGTGAAAGAATTAGAATGGATTGTATGAATGAATTAGAATGGATCGTATGAATGAATTAGAATATATCGTACGAATGAATTAGATTGGAACGTATGAATGAAATAGAATGGATCGTGCGAATGAATTAGAATGGATCGTACGAATGAATTAGAATGGATCGTATGAATGAATTAGAATGGATCTTACAAAGGATGGATACATTCGTGACGATCCATTCTAATTCATTCATACGATCCATTCTAATTCATTCGCACGTACGAATGAATTAGAATGGATCGTACGAATGAATTAGAATGGATCATACGAATGAAATAGATGGATACATTCGTGCGAATGAATTAGAATAGATCGTACGAATGAATTAGAATGGACCGTGCGAATGAATTAGAATGGATCGTACGAATGAATTAGAATGGATCGTATGAATAAATTAGAATGGATCGTACAAAGGTTGGATACACTCGTGCGAATGAATTAGAATGGATCGTACGAATGAATTAGAATGGATCGTGTGAAAGAATTAGAATGGATTGTATGAATGAATTAGAATTGATCGTGCGAATGAATTAGAATAAATCGTACGAATGAATTAGAATGGATCGTACGAATGAATTAGAATGGATCGTATGAATGAAATAGAATGGATCGTATGAATTAGAATGGATCGTACGAATAAAATAGAATAGATCGTACGAATGAATTAGAATGGATACATTCGTGCGAAAGAATTAGAATTGATCGTACGAATGAATTAGAATGGATACATTCGTGCAAAAGAATTAGAATGGATTGTATGAATGAATTAGAATGGATCGTGCTAATGAATTAGAATGGATCGTACGAATGAATTATAATAGATTATGTGAATGAATTAGAATGGATCGTACGAATGAATTAGAATGGATCGTATGAATGAATTAGATTGGATCATATGAATGAATTAGAATGGATCGTGCGAATGAATTAGAATAGATTGTACGAATGAATTAGTACAATCCATTCTAATTCATTCGTACAATCCATTCTAATTCATTCGTACGATCCATTCTAATTCGCTCATACGATCCATTCTAATTCATTCATACGATCCATTCTAATTCATTCGCACGAATGTATCCATTCTAATTCATTCGTACGATCCATTCTAATTCATTCCCATGAATGTATCCATTCTAATTCATACGTACGATCCATTCTAATTCATTTATACGATCCAATCTAATTCATTCATACGATCCATTCTAATTTATTCGTACGATCTATTCTAATTCCTTCGTACGATCCATTCTAATTCATTCGTACAATCCCTTCTAATTCATTCGTACGATCCATTCTAATTCATTCGCACGATCCATTCTAATTCATACGATCCATTCTATTTCATTCATACGATCCAATCTTACTCATTCGTACGATCCATTCTAATTCATTCACACGATCCATTCTAATTCATTCGCACGAATGTATCCATTCTAATTCATTCATACGATCCATTCTAATTCATTCGCACGAACGTATCCATTCTAATTCATTCGTACGATCCATTCTAATTCATTCGCACGATCCATTCTATTTCGTTCGTACGATCCATTCTAATTCATTCGTACGATCCATTCTAATTCATTCGCATGAATGTATCCATTCTAATTAATTCGTACGATCCATTCTAATTCCTTCATACGATCCATTCTAATTCCTTCGTACGATCCATTCTAATTCCTTTGTACGACCCATTATATTTCATTCGTATGATCCACTCTAATTCCTTTGTACGATCCATTCTTCATTCCCATGAATGTATCCATTCTAATTCATTCGCACGAATGTATCCATTCTAATTCATTCGTACGATCCTTTCTAATTCATTCATACGATCCATTCTAATTCATTTGCACGAATATATCCATTCTAATTCTTTCGTATGATTCATTCTAATTCCTTCGTACGATCCATTCTAATTCATTCGCACAATCTATTCTAATTCATTCATACGTTCCATTCTAATTCCTTCGTACGATCCATTCTAATTCATTCATACGATCCATTCTAATTCATTCACACGAATGTATCCATATGAATGAATTAGAATAGATTGTGCGAATGAATTAGAATGGATCGTATGAATGAATTAGAATTGTGGGGGAAAATCTTCGTGCCGACCCGAAGACCGCGCCTCACCAGTCAATTGGATTTGAAGTTGACGTCGAAGATCGTTGGTTGACCTGTTGATCGAAGTTGAAGTTTTTGATATGTAAACAGAGAGATGCAATCAGAGAGAGAGTTTGACACGAGAAGTGATCTCGGAGTTCAGCCGAAGCCTACGTCTCCGTGCTATAGGGTGCAACCCGAATTCACTAACACTTTTCTCAAAGTAACCTCGACAGGCCGAGTGCTACTGAAGCCTTTTTGATCTCTTCACAGACAAGAAGATGATCAAGTAGAGGTGAAGGGTGAGAAGATAGAAATTCCAGAGCTCTGGTTCTGAAAATCAGATCTCAGAGTGGAAAATGGATTTCGGATCTTAGATTGGGTCCTTTTACATTCGAAGGCTCTGCTATTTATAGAATTTTCTGGTGGTAAAAGGCGGTTTCTGCTGCAGTATCTGGGGATCCTCCAGGTAAAGCTGACGGGCCTCGCTACCGTCTTCTGGGGGATTCCACAGGTTCTTGGTCCCACCAGGCAGGGCCGGTGGGTCCCGCGATAATCCTCGTGGGCCCACCTGGCAGGGCCGGTGGGTCCCGCGGTAGTCCTCATGGCCCCACCAGGCAGGGCCGGTGGGTCCCGCGGTAGTCCTCGCGGGCCCACCAGGCAGGGTCGGAGGGTCCCGCGGTAGTCCTCGTGGGCCCACCAGGCAGGGCCGGTGGGTCCCGCGGTAGTCCTCGTGGGCCCACCAGGCAGGGCCGGTGGGTCCCGCGGTAGTCGTTAATCTTCTGATAAAATTTGCACCCACAGTTACCCCCTCCAAGTTAGCTAGAGTTCGTTCTGGCTGGCTTGGATTTGGTGCAAAAAATAGCAACCCCCTGTCGAAGAAGGCACAAAGAAGCTTGCCGAGTGTTAGCATAAAAAAGGACTGATCGGTCAATTTTGACCGATCGGTCAATTTTGACCGTTCGGTCAAATTTGATCGTTCGGTCAAATTTGACCGTTCGGTCAAATTTGACCGTTCGGTCAAATTTGACCGATCGGTTAAGTTTGACCGAACGATCAATTTCAACCGGTCAAGGATTGGGTGATCGGTCAAAAAACTTGGTTTTTTGACCGATCCAGTGGAAAAATTGACCGATCGATTTATTTTGACCGTTCGGTCAATTTTGACCGATCGGTCTAATTTGACCGTTCGGTCAATTTTGACCGATCGGTTAAGTTTTACCAAACGGTCAATTTCAACCGGTCAAGGATTGGGTGATCGGCAAGAAACCTTAGTTTTTCGCCAGATCTAGTAGAAAATCGACCGATCTGTTGATTTTGACCGAACGGTCAAGTTTGACCGAACGGCTAAAATTAGCCGGTCAAGGTTTGGGTGATCGGCGAAAAACCTCAGTTTTTTGCCAAATCTAGTAGAAAATCGACCGATCGGTTGATTTTGACCGAACGGTCAAGTTTGACCGAACGGCTAAAATCAGCCGGTCAAGGTTTGGGTGATCGGCAAAAAACCTTAGTTTTTTGCCAGATCTAGTAGAAAATCGACCGATCGGTTGATTTTGACCGAACGGTCAAGTTTGACCGAACGGCTAAAATCAGCCGGTCAAGGTTTGGGTGATCGGCGAAAAACCTCAGTTTTTTACCAGATCTAGTAGAAAATCGACCGATCTGTTGATTTTGACCGAACGGTCAGGTTTGACCGAACGACTAAAATCAGCCGGTCAAGGTTTGGGTGATCAGCAAAAAACCTCAGTTTTTTGCCAAATCTAGTAGAAAATCGACCGATCGGTTGATTTTGACCGAACGGTCAAGTTTGACCGAACGGCTAAAATCAGCCGGTCAAGGTTTGGGTGATCGGCAAAAAACCTCAGTTTTTTGCCAGATCTAGTAGAAAATCGACCGATCGGTTGATTTTGTCCGATCGATCAAGTTTGACCGAACGGTTAAAATCAGCCGGTCAAGGTTTGGGTGATCAGCAAAAAACCTCAGTTTTTTGCCAGATCTAGTAGAAAATCGACCGATCGGTTGATTTTGACCGAACGATCAAGTTTGACCGAACGGCTAAAATCAGCCGGTCAAGGTTTGGGTGATCGGCGAAAAACCTCAGTTTTTTGCCAGATCTAGTAGAAAATCGACCGATCGGTTGATTTTGACCGAACGGCTAAAATCAGGCGGTCAAGGTTTGGGTGATCGGCAAAAAACCTCAGTTTTTTGCCAGATCTAGTAGAAAATCGATCGATCGGTTGATTTTGACCGAACGGTCAAGTTTGACCGAACGGCTAAAATCAGTCGGTCAAGGTTTGGGTGATCGATAAAAAACCTCAGTTTTTTGCCAGATCTAGTAGGAAATCGACCGATCGGTTGATTTTGACCGAACGGTCAAGTTTGACCGAACGGCTAAAATCAGTCGGTCAAGGTTTGGGTGATCGGCCAAAAAACCTCAGTTTTTTGCAAGATCTAGTAGAAAATCGACCGATCGGTTGATTTTGACCGAACGGTCAAGTTTGACCGAACGGCTAAAATCAGCCGGTCAAGGTTAAAGTGCTGAACCTGTACTTTTGAGGAAGTGGTATAGCTTGTTCTTCTCCTTTGATATTTGGCAATCTTGAATATCGATGGAGTTTGATTTTTTCTACTTTGAATCTTCGGTTCGCCTGAATGCGGCTTTGAACCGGCGGTCCGGTTCACTCAGACCGGTGGTTTGCTTGGACCGTTGGTTTACGTGGACCGGTGGGTCTGACGCTTCGTCTGGTCCGACGGTTCGCCTGAATTTGCGCTTGCTATGGATGGATGCCACGTGTACCTGCAAAAACACGCGATTTGATATGGTGAAGACACGTGTCTTCTCGATTTGCGTACTGTTTTATCCTGGGTATATAAGTCTTTCTCGCTGTCATTTTCGCCTCACGCTTTCAGAATTTTTCGAAGTCCAGACTCTTTGCTTCCTCTCTCTTGTTCTTCGTCTCCTTTCGATCGGTCAAATGGCATCCTCGGGCAATTCGAAGAAGAGTGTTCCTTCCAAGAGGAAGGGCAAGGAAGTTGTCGAGGTCTCTTCTATTCCGAAGGGCCGAGGCAAAGGCAGGGCCGAATTGATCGAGCTTGGCCAACTGGGCAAGAGGCACCAAGGAGTGGGATTTGCTTCTGCACCGTCAAGGCCAGAGCAGATCCCCAGGGTGAAGTTTGTCCTCTGCCCGCAGCTACCTTTGGAGGCGGAGATGGAGTTTGGGTACAACATTGGCAGTAAACTTACAGATGTAAAGAGGGAGAAGCTGCAGGAGTTGCTGGCATGTTTCACAGAGGGAAAGGCTCGACCAGCGCTCCCTGGAGTTCTAACTGCTTTTGGCGTTGATAGGCGGACAATCTTTGTCTCGTGGGCGAGCAAAGAGCAAGTGATGGGAACTATAGTCACGATCGGCCAGCTCAACTCTGGACTGCGCCTCCCGCTACCGCCTTTCACCGCGAGGTGTTGAACACCTCCGGTCTTTGTCCTGGGCAGGTTACCGGGAACTCCTGGAGGATCATCTACGCTTTCTGTCGCGTAGAGTCGGACTTCCAGAAGGAACTTAGGGAATGCTACTCCAGCCTCCCTGAAGGTGAAGAAGCCCGAATCGAGCTGGGGTATTTCTTTTACCATTATTGATGGGCTTGGAGGAAGGATAGCCCGTTCTACTACTTGACAGGTGTCACTGCCCTTCGCCCGATTGTTGACACCATTGGCTCCGACAAACTCTATACTGACTGGCCGCTGTCAGTGTCTGGTGCCTGGACTCCAATGTCTGTTCCGGAGGTTCCCCGATACAAGGAGCATGAAGAGATCGACATGTACTGCACAGGAGGAGCTCTCTCTTGGCCTCCAGAGCGAGTAGGGGCCCTTGACAACCTCTTCTTGGAGTTGACATGCGGGACTCGATCTTGGAAGCAATTCTTGAATTGCCCGGTTCGACACGGTAATGCCAACCTCCTCCATCGATCGAAGCTTCGCTACGAAGATAATGAGGTCATCTACTCAGATTACGAGGAGGACCCTCAGTCTGGAAAAATTGTTAGAAGGCTTCGATTCGAGAAGAAGGCTTATGGAGCCAGGCGCGCACTTCCCACAGAGGAGAAATTGGTGATTCAGAGGGGCCCGGCGAAGAAGAAGAGAAAAATCCCCATCAAACAGGAGGAGGATGAGGAGAAAAAGAAGGAGGAAGATGAAGAAGAGGAGGTAGAGAGGGAGGAGAAAGGCGGAGATGAGGAGGATGAGGGCACAGGCAGCGACGGGGAAGGAAATGGAGAAGATGATGATGATGAAGATGGGGGTGGTGAGGAAGAGATTCCTCCCACCCCCACTGATGGTGGTCAAGGACATGGGGGTGGCGAGGAAGAAATTCCTCCCACCCCCACTGGTGGTGCCAATGAGGATTCGCAGCCGATCCTCATAGACGAGGCAAAGGCTCATAAAATGGAGAGGGTAATGGATGCAATGGGCGATGGCCCTAGGGTGATTCCTACCTATGACTTCGGGGAGTTGCAAAAGAACCCGCTTTGCTTCAAGATCAAGATATCGGGGAGTGGTGGGGTTGGAAGTAACCCTACACCCCTCGATCAGGTACCTCCCGAGGTTCCCCGTCTCGAAGGGGCAACTACAAGTGGGGGTGTGGAGGTTGAACAACCCCCACCCCCCTCATGATCTCTGGCTGAGGAGGTAGCTGCCATGGTGGCAGGGCTCGATAATTCGAGCGGGCGAGAAGATGAAGGGGGTGCTTCACCTCCTCGGGATGTTCCCTCTCCTGCTCAGTTGGAGAGAGGAAGCCGGGTGGGTGAGGCTACCCCCCAACCCTTGTCAGAGCCAACCCCCATCAAGGAGAAGTCAACCCCCAAGGGTAAGAGCTCCGACCGTGGGAAGGGAAAGGCTCCTCAGGTCGAGGCTTCAGGTATCTGTACTAACTTGCTTTGATTGCCTTGCCGTTGAAGCTCGAAAATATTCTAACCCTTTGAATTCTTGTGTCGATTGCAGGTACGCCTGCTGGCTCGACTCCGAAGATGAAGAGCTTGGGTGATGTTGACATCAATCACCCTACTAGCGTGATTCGGAAGCTTTGCAATCTTCCGGAAGCTACTCTTGAAGAAGCCTTCGATAGGCTAGATTTAGTGGTATGTGTATCTTCTTGATTGAATATTTGAGTTGTATTTGGAATAACTCTAACTTCCTATCCATCTGCAGAGCTCAGCAGTTTTGAGAATCACAAGCTCTCTCTCTAGGAAGGCAGGAGAACGGGAGGCCGCATCTGAGGTATCTCGTTTGACAGCCGAACTGAAGACTGTGAGCGAGGAGAGAGATAGGCTGAGGGAGCTCCTGACTTCGAAGAAAACCTCTCTCAAGGCCAAGATCGAGGATCTTCGCAAGGGGAAGCTGGAGACCAAGGGGCTGCAGGACCGTTGCGAGGCGCAGAGTCACGAACTCGAATCCTTGAAGAATCGGATCGTCAAGGTTGAGGACGTGTCCTGTGGTCGCGCCAACGAGATCAAGGAGCTGAAAGAACAACTTGCTGCTCAACACGCTGCTTTTACTGCCGAAGAGGAGACTTCCAAGAAGGCGTTGGAGCATGCGCTGTCTGAATGCAAGATTTACAAGGAGACAGCTGAGAAAACGGCAGAGGCACTCAGGGCACATGTCAGCAGTGTCCGATCTTCTAAAGCTTCGGTTGCGAGCAAGGCTCGTGGCGAATCTGAAGGGGAGAAGTCGCGCGCTCCAAGCGTAGCCAAGCCCTGATGTGTTTTTTGCCTTTTTCTTTGCTGTTTACACTTGTAAACTTTTGATATGTAGCAGCTCGATATTGTACTTGACCAATTTTTGATAATAGAAGATATCTTTTTGATATTTGAAAATTGAATGTCTCTTGAGTTGAATGTCTTGTGTTTGAACTCTTTGAATGCTGTGTTCTGGATGGCATTAAAAGAGATACAATCTTTGAAATGTAAGGGGTCGAGTCGCAATTCGATTACCCAAACTTATTGTAACTTGAAAATTGAACTTGAATTCATGTAACATTTGAATGTGAGGGGTTGAGTCGCAACTCAAGCACCCAAACCTGTTAGACGATATCGAAATTGATTGAATTTGAATATTGAAATTTGAAGGTCAGTTTAACATTTGCCAGTAAGGGGTTGAGTCGTAACTCTAACACCCAAACTTGTTAAAAGTCTTGGTAACTTGAATATGGTCAATTTAACATTTGCTAGTAAGGGGTTGAGTCGCAACTCTAACACCCAAACTTGTTAAAAGACCTGGTAACTTGGATATGGATAATTTGAAACTGCTTCAGAACTTGAATTGAAAGTTGAACACTTGCATATTTGAACATTTGAAAGAGAACTTTATTCATCATGGTATTTACATCATGGATAGAACAACTTGAGATGTCTAGAATTCCAAGCTCGAGGCAATCTCCTTCCTTCTGGTGAGATCAGTCTGTAAGAACCTTTGCCTCCCACTGATTCAATGATATATGGACCTTCCTAGTTGGGAGCAAGCTTTCCACTGCTGTGTTCTTTGGTGTTGTACAAAACTGCTCTAAGAACTAGACTGCCCACTGGGAACTGTCTCTTGTAGACTTTCTCGTCATATGCTCGTTTGATCTTCTGCTGATATTTGGCCACACGAAGGGAAGCTTGGTCTCGTAGTTCTTCAGAGAAGTCTAGATCATTGATCCGAAGCTCTTCATTGATTCCTTCTTCAACTGCCCTGGTCTTCAGAGTACTTGATATGTTTTCTGTTGGGAGTACTGCTTCTGATCCATATGTTAGGCGAAAAGGCGAGAACCCAGTTGATCTTCTCGGAGTTGTGCGATATCCCCAAAGAACTTCAGGTAGGATATGTTCCCATAATCCCTTCTTGTCGTTGAGTTTCTTCTTGAGTATACCAAGAATAGCTCTATTTGAGGCTTCAGCTTGACCATTGCATTGAGGATATCTTGGAGTTGAATAGAATAGCTTGATACCGTTGTTCAGACAGAACTCTCGGAACTTGTCGGAGTCAAACTGAGCTCCATTGTCAGCAACAAGAACTTAAGGTGTACCGAACCTTGAGAAGATGTTATACCGAATGAATTTGATCACTTCATCGTCAGTCTCTCGGAAGAGGGGCACAGCTTCAACCCATTTGGTGAAGTAATCCGTGGCTAGCAACAGATATTTCTTCTTGCTTGGAGTCGGGGGGAAAGGACCCAAGAAGTCCAGCCCCCACTGATGGAAAGGCCATGGACTTGATAGTTGATGAAGCTCATCTGCAGGGAGATGGATAGCTCGAGCGTGCCGTTGGCATGGCTCGCATCTTTGAACAACTTATCGAGCATCTTTTACCATTGTAGGCCAGTAATAACCTTGTAGCTTTGTCTTGGCTTCAAGAGATCTTCCTCCTGAATGATTCCCACAAGCTCCAGAATAGATATCAATCAGGATTGCCTGTGCTTGTTCTGGACCAATACACTTGAGCATCATCCCGTTGTGCGATTTGAAGTATAGGTCTTCTCCTTGTAGAATATAGCATGGGAGCTTCCTTTGAAGTCTTCGGGCTTGACTTGGATCTTCCGGTATTTTGCCATGCTTGAAGAAGTCGAAAATTGATCGTCTCCAGTCTTCAAGCTCACTTGTAGTAGTGAGGTTGGATCTCAGTTGATCTCCACCCCCAGATCCTTTTGCAGTAGCTGTAGTAGCAAGGATCTGTTGATCGGGGATGGTCTTGGGCACTTCCTGATAATCAATTTGTATTTGCCTTCCTCCGAGCGAGTCTCCGAGGACGGAGGCAGCATTAGCTAAAGCATCTGCTTCACGATTCTCTGACCTTGGAATTTGAACGAATTCAGTATTTGTGAAGCGTTGTTGAAGACGTCGTACTAAGGCTAAATAGAGTTGCATTCTTTCTTCACGAGCTGTGTACTCTCCCTTGATTTGCCTTATAATCAACTGGGAGTCGCTGTAGACGATGATTCGGTCTACCCCCAGGGATTTCACCATTTCAAGTCCCGAAATGAGTGCTTCGTATTCGGCTTCGTTATTGGTGGCGTTGAACCCTAGGAGAGTGGCCTTCTGTAAATGATCAAGTTCGGGGGATACTAAAACTATCCCAGTTCCGGAACCGATCGAACTTGAAGCTCCATCAGTATAAAGCTTCCATGGAGGGGTTGCAGCAGTAGCTTCGAGACTTGGATTAATTTTTGTTGCAAGGTTGATCGGAGTATTATCCTCATCTTCTAGGCGCATGTTGACATCTACTTCCCAAGTGATGGGGTCTTCAACTGGAAAGTCTGCTAGAAAATCAGCAACAGCTTGACCTTTGATAGCAGTGCGAGATTCGAACTGAATCCCCAGAGCACTCATTTTGATCACCCACTTGGTCATTCGACCAGCTCTACCAGCTTTGTCAACGATATGTTTAAGCGGGTGTTCTGAAATGACAGTGATCTGGTGGGAGACGAAGTAAGGTTGAAGACGACGCGATGCAGTGAGCAACGCCAGGATGACCTTCTCAGTTTTTGAGTAACGAGTTTCAGCTGGAAGGAGAGTATGGCTGATGTAGTAGACTGGATGCTCGACGCCTTCTCTTCTACTGACTAGTACCACGCTGATTGCTTGATCGGTCACGGCGAGATAAAGCCACAAGTCTTCTTTTGGAAGTGGAGCCGTCAAGATTGGAGCTTGCACCAGATATTTCTTGATGCTTTGAAATGCTTCTTCATAGATCGGACTCCAGCCGGAGGTGTCTGCCTTTCGTAGTTTGTCGAAGAGAGGCTTATACTTGTCGGAAGACTTTAAGATGAACCGATTGAGGGCAGCAAGTCTTCCAGTGAGGCGCTGTACTTCCTTTCGATTGGTAGGTGATGGCATGTCGAGGATAGCTCGAATTTGATCGGGATTGGCTTCAATACCTCTCCTGGTCACAAGATGACCCAGGAATTTGCCAGATTGAACTCCGAAAGCGCACTTGGCTGGATTGAGCTTCATACGATATTTTCGAAGAACTTGAAAGGTTTCTGCCAGATCAGAAAGATGCTTGCTTCGCACGGAGCTCTTGGTGAGGAGATCATCGACATAGACTTCGACGTTGCGACCGATCTGATCTTCGAACATCTTTGTGACTAACCTTTGATAGGTGGAACCAGCATTCTTGAGGCCGAATGGCATGACATTGTAACAGTAGAGGCCTCGGCTAGTCACAAAACATGTCTTCTCTTGATCATCAGCGTGAAGAGGAATTTGATTATATCCAGAATACCCATCCATGAAAGACAATAGCTCGTGACCAGCAGTGGCATCGACGAGTCTATCTATCCTTGGCATGGGGAATGAATCTTTGGGGCAAGCCTTGTTGAGATTGGTGAAGTCGATGCAGACTCTGACCTTCCCATTCTTCTTAGGAACAGCAACAATATTAGAGATCCAAGTAGGATACTCTACTTCACGGATGAAGCCTGCTGTGAGTAGCTTGGTGATTTCTTCTTGAACAGCAATTTGTAGCTCTGGTCGGATGGTGCGTGGCTTCTACTTGACAGGCTTCACTTCTTCTTTGATAGCAAGTCGGTGACAAGCATCATTTGGATTGATCCCAGGCATGTCTTCGAAACTCCAAACGAAGACGTCGATATTGGACTGGAGGAAGGATACCATGTCTTGCGCTTCTGCGTCGCTAAGACCGGTACCAATAAATGTTTGTCGAGGGAGATCTCCACTGCCGATATTGATAGGGATGATTTCTTCAATTGAAGGTGAGGCTTCCCATTCGATTGGTGGGGGCTCGATCAGTGGAATCTCCTTTGATTGCTATTTAGAAGAGGGACCAGCTTCATCTCGTGGCCGCTTTGGAGGAGCAATATTGATCTTTCGATCTGTCTTAGCCGCAGCAGCCTCACAAGACCTTCCAGCTTGCTGATCACCTCGAATGCAGACGATGCCTTCTCCAGTTGCAAAGTTGAGTAGTTGATGATAAGAAGAGGAGATGGCATTGATCTGATGGAGGAATGGTCGCCCGAGGATGGCGTTGTAACTGGATACTCCTTCGACAATTGCAAACCTGACTGAGACTCGAGTCTCTCGGCTGAGGTCGAGAGTGAATCTCGATTCACCCACCATGATGCTTTGTTCGGCGTTGAAGCCAGTGATCACGGTCGGGACGACGTCGAGGCTTTGATACTTATGTCCCAGACGTTTGAAGCAGTCTGAGAACATAATATCGATGGAGCTCCCGGTGTCGATGAGGTTCCGATTGACGGTGCTTCCGTCGATGATGAGTTTCAAGACCAGAGGGTCTCGATGGGGAGTATGAACTCCTTGAAGATCGGTGTCGTTGAAGATGATGGACGGCCAAGCAAGACCTTCGATGGGCTTCTCGATCCAGGTATCTTCTTTGTTTGCAGTAGATCGAACATGGAAGATGCGCCGAATCTGCCGATCAACTTCCTTCCCGGTCACTGATTGATTGTGCAATGATCCATGAATGCCAAAGACATTGGCATTCACGGTGAGAGGTGATGGGTTGGAAGAGATCTGATGGATCCAGCAAGCCTCTTTCCCCTTTGCAGAGGATCGACGTTGATCTTGTCCTTCTCTGGTGAATTCATGAAGATGGCCTTCTCTCCGCAAGTCTTCGAGATGAAACTTTAGCCGATAACATCGATCGGTGGAATGGCCATGGCTTCGATGGAAATCACAATAAACAGTTTTATCAGCCGTGAACTTTGTGTTCGGCTGAAGTGGATTGGGCCTTCGAAGGAATTCCTCATGTTGAATGCGATCGAGTATCTGTTCGACCGGCATATTCCACTCGGTGAAAGTGGTCTTCGTTGGAGATCGATGCCCGTCATTCTTTGATCGTTTGTTGGCCGGAGGGGCTGCTGCTTCAGCGTTGTGAGCCTTGGCAGCATACTTGGGAGCTTCTCTCTCTGTAGGTCTTCATTTTATTTCTCGCCCTTTCCGAGCGACTTGGTCATCTTCGACCTCGATCTCTCTCTGGATTTGATCGAACATAGCACCTAGAGAAGGAGGGGGATTGCGGATGAAGTCATTGTAGATGTGTAGATCGAAGCGGAGAGCATTCTGGAAAGCCAACATGATGGCTTCATCATCCAGATGTCTTCCAGAGAGGGCAGCATGCTCGTTGCGAAACCTCCTAGTGAAACTTCGGAGAGTCTCGTCAGCACCCATCCTTAGTCGATAGAGAGAGTCGAGCTTCTTCTCGAGCTTCAGATTGAGCTGATAATGCTGCACGAAGAGTTTAGCCAAAATATCGAACTGGGTGATGGATCCAGCTCGAAGATTGTGATACCAGTCGAGTGACGGGTCATCGAGACTTCCTGCGAAGGTGCGGCAGAGCACATTGTTTTCTTCTTCGTGTGGCGTTAGAGCTTGCTTGAATGCGAGGATGTGGAGAGTAGGGTCTACTCGTATGCAGTTGAATTTGGGGAGGATAGGAGTTCTCCATCCCCTTGGAAATGTTGCCTCGAAGAGACCTCGATGTAGAGGCCCGGCAGAGGAATAGCCATCCCTACGACCATGTTCTCGACCTAGAGGGGGGTCAAGAGGCAAGATCGCAAGGTCTTGCTCAGGCATTGAAGTATTGGCCGGCTGAAGTCTATGTCGGAGGTCCGATCGAAGCCCACGTTGAAGTGGAATGGAAGGAGAGACTCTACTCTTTGAAGGGGCGCCTTTCATGTGGTGCTTCCTTAGTATGTTGAGCTTTGAAGGCGCGTTCTTGTCGCAGTTGCGGCCGGAAGAAGATTGGGAAGATTCGTCGTTGAGACGGTCCCAAATACTCTGCTTCCATGGGGCAGCAGAGGGAGTTGGGTCGCGTCGGATCCTCTCGAGGGCAGCAGTGCCAATTGACCTCCGTTGCTCGGAGTGAACTAAATGTCGAGGAAGATCGACCCTCTCACTTGTAGAGGGAATAGGTAGAGCGATCCCAGCCTCGGAAGCTGCTTTCTTCAGAGCATCCCTCTCAGCGGTGAGGGTGGCCTTTTGCTTCGCCAATTGGAGCAGTTGGAAGTCGACCGCAGAGATTTGGTAGGTCGATGGAGGGTCTTCAGCAGGAGTGGGGGCAGTTTGCCCAACCGATTATCGTGCAGGATGGGCGATAGGTCGATCGACAGATCTCCCACTCCCTGAACGAACCCCCATCTCGGGGGCAGCAAGGGGCTGCCCAAAGTTGAGCCTTTGACTCATCGAACGAGTCTCAGGACGAGCTTGTTGTTGAGTGTTACTTCCTTCTGGTTGACCCTGGTGTTTTGTCCTCGCCATTCAGAGAGCGAAGGGTGCAACGAGAGTGCCGACGTTCGATCAGTTGTCTGATCAACCGAGGAGGCGAGGAAGTTTGGCTATCAAGATTGGTTGTATGCTCAACCGATCTAGTAGCGGAGAGCTGGACTTTTTGCTCGGATCCCACAGACGGCGCCAAACTGTGGGGGAAAATCTTCGTGCTGACCCGAAGACCTCGCCTCACCAGTCAATTGGAGTTGAAGTTGACGTCGAAGATCGTTGGTTGACCTGTTGATCGAAGTTGAAGTTTTTGATATGTAAACAGAGAGATGCAATCAGAGAGAGAGTTTGACACGAGAAGTGATCTCGGAGTTCAGCCGAAGCCTACGTCTCCGTGCTATAGGGTGCAACCCGAATTCACTAACACTTTTCTCAAAGTAACCTCGACAGGCCGAGTGCTACTGAAGCCTTTTTGATCTCTTCACAGACAAGAAGATGATCAAGTAGAGGTGAAGGGTGAGAAGATAGAAATTCCAGAGCTCTGGTTCTGAAAATCAGATCTCAGAGTGGAAAATGGATTTCGGATCTTAGATTGGGTCCTTTTACATTCGAAGGCTCTGCTATTTATAGAATTTTCTGGTGGTAAAAGGCGGTTTCTGCTGCAGTATCTGGGGATCCTCCAGGTAAAGCTGATGGGCCTCGCTACCGTCTTCTGGGGGATTCCACAGGTTCTTGGTCCCACCAGGCAGGGCCGGTGGGTCCCGCGATAATCCTCGTGGGCCCACCTGGCAGGGCCGGTGGGTCCCGTGGTAGTCCTCATGGGCCCACCAGGCAGGGCCGGTGGGTCCCGCGGTAGTCCTCGCGGGCCCACCAGGCAGGGCCGGAGGGTCCCGCGGTAGTCCTCGTGGGCCCACCAGGCAGGGCCGGTGGGTCCCGCGGTAGTCCTCGTGGGCCCACCAGGCAGGGCCGGTGGGTCTCGCGGTAGTCCTCGTGGGCCGACCAGGCAGGGCCGGTGGGTCCCGCGGTAGTCGTTAATCTTCTGCTAAAATTTGCACCCACAAGAATGGATCGTATGAATGAATTAGATTGGATCAAAAGAATGAATTAGAATGGATCGTGCGAATGAATTAGAATGGATTGTACGAATGAATTAGAATCGATCGTGCAAATGAATTAGAATGGATCGTACGAATGAATTAGAATGGATTGTACGAAGGTATTAGAATGGATCGTACGAATGAATTAGAATGGATACATTCGTACAATCCATTCTAATTCATTCGTACGATCCATTCTAATTTGCTCATACGATCCATTCTAATTCATTCATACGATCCATTCTAATTCATTCGCACGAATGTATCCGTTCTAATTCATTCGTACGATCCATTCTAATTCATTCGTACAATCCATTCTAATTCATTCGCACGAATGTATCCATTCTAATTCATTCGTACGATCCATTCTAATTCATTCCCATGAATGTATCCATTCTAATTCATACGTACGATCCATTCTAATTCATTTATACGATCCAATCTAATTCATTCATACGATCCATTCTAATTCATTCGTACGATCTATTCTAATTCCTTCGTACGATCCATTCTAATTCATTCGTACAATCCCTTCTAATTCATTCGTACGATCCATTCTAATTCATTCGCACGATCCATTCTAATTCATACGATCCATTCTATTTCATTCATACGATCCAATCTTACTCATTCGTACGATCCATTCTAATTCATTCACATGATCCATTCTAATTCATTCGCACGAATGTATCCATTCTAATTCATTCATACGATCCATTCTAATTCATTCGCACGAATGTATCCATTCTAATTCATTCATACGATCCATTCTAATTCATTCGCACGATCCATTCTATTTCATTCGTACGATCCATTCTAATTCATTCGTACGATCCATTCTAATTCATTCGCACGAATGTATCCATTCTAATTAATTCATACGATCCATTCTAATTCCTTCATACGATCCATTCTAATTCCTTCGTACGATCCATTCTAATTCCTTTGTACGACCCATTATATTTCATTCGTATGATCCACTCTAATTCCTTTGTACGATCCATTCTTCATTCCCATGAATGTATCCATTCTAATTCATTCGCACGAATGTATCCATTCTAATTCATTCGTGCAATCCATTTTAATTCATTCATACGATCGATTCTAATTCATTTGCACGAATATATCCATTCTAATTCTTTCGTATGATCCATTCTAATTCCTTCGTACGATCCATTCTAATTCATTCGCACAATCTATTCTAATTCATTCATACGTTCCATTCTAATTCCTTCGTACGATCCATTCTAATTCATTCATACGATCCATTCTAATTCATTCACACGAATGTATCCATATGAATGAATTAGAATAGATTGTGCGAATGAATTAGAATGGATCGTATGAATGAATTAGAATGGATCGTATGAATGAATTAGAATGGATCGTGCGAATGAATTAGAATGGATTGTACGAATGAGTAAGAATGGATCGTACGAGTGTATTCGTGCGTGTGAAAGAATTAGAATGGATTGTGTGAATGAATTAGAATGGATCGTATGAATGAATTAGAATGGATCGTATGAATGAATTAGAATGGATCATACGAATGAATTAGAATGGATACATTCGTGCGAATGAATTAGAATAGATCGTATGAATGAATTAGAATGGATCGTATGAGTGAATTTGAATGGATCGTGCGAATGAATTAGAATGGATTATACGAATGAATTAGAATGGATCGTACGAATGAATTAGAATGGATCGTACGAAGGAATTAGAATGGATCATATGAATGAAATAGAATGGATCGTTCGAAGGAATTAGAATGGATCGTACGAAGGAATTAGTATGGATCGTACGAAGGAATTAGAATGGATACATTCGTGCGAATGAATTAGAATGGATCGTACGAATGAATTAGAATGGATACATTCGTGCGAATGAATTAGAACGGATCGTATGAATGAATTAGAATGGATCGTACGAAGGAAGTAGAATGGATATATTCGTGCAAATGAATTAGAATGGATCGTTCGAAGGAATTAGAATGGATCGTACGAATGAATTAGAATGGATCGTGCGATAAATTAGAATGGATCGTACGTCGTACGAATGAATTAGAATGGATCGTATTAATGAATTAGAATGGATCGTGCGAATGAATTAGAATGGATCGTACGAATGAATTAGAATGGATCGTATGAATGAATTAGAATGGATACATACGAATGAATTAGAATGGATCATACGAATAAATTAGATTGGATCGTATGAATGAATTAGAATGGATCGTGCGAATGAATTAGAATGGATCGTGCGAATGAATTAGAATGGATCATAATAATGGATCGTACGAATGAAATTGAATGGATCGTACGAATGAATTAGCATGGATCGTGCTAATGAATTAGAACGGAACGTACAAATAAATTAGAATAGATTGTGCGAATTAATTAGAATGGATCGTACGAATGAATTAGAATGGATAAATTCGTGCGAATGAATTAGAATGGATTGTATGAATGAATTAGATTGGATCGTATAAATGATTTAGAATGGATCGTACGTATGAATTAGAATGGATACATTAATGGGAATGAATAAGAATGGATCGTACGAAGGAATTAGAATGGATCATACGAATGAAATAGAATGGATCCGTACGATCCATTCTAATTCATTCGCACGATCCATTCTAATTCATTAATACGATCTAATCTAATTCATTCATACGATCCATTCTAATTCATTCATACAATCCATTCTAATTCTTTCACACGATCCATTCTAATTCATTCGTACGATCCATTCTAATTCATTCACACGATTCATTCTAATTCATTAATACAATCCATTTTAATTCATTCGTACGCCGCACGATCCATTCTAATTCATTTATACGATCCAATCTAATTCATTCATACGATCCATTCTAATTCTTTCACACGATCCATTATAATTCATTCATACGATCCATTCTAATTTATTCGTACGATTCATTCTAATTCATTCATACGATCCATTCTTACTCATTCATACAATCCATTCTAATTCATTCGCACGAATTTATCCATTCTAATTCATTCGTACGATCCATTCTAATTCATTCGCACAATCTATTCTAATTCATTCGCACAATCTATTCTAGTTCATTCATACAATCGATTCTAATTCATTCGCACGAATTTATCCATTCTATTTCATTAGTACAATCCATTCTTACTCATTCGTATGATCCATTCTAATTCATTCGCACAAATGTATCCATTCTAATTCATTCGTATGGATATATTCGTGCGAATGAATTAGAATGGATCGTATAAATGAATTAGAATAGATTGTGCGAATGAATTAGAATGGATCGTACGAATGAATTAGAATGGATACATTCGTGCGAATGAATTAGAATGGGTCGTATGAATTAATTAGAATGGATCGTACGAATGAATTAGAATGGATCGTACGAATGAAATAGAATGGATTGTACGAATGAATTAGAATGGATCGTACGAATGAATTAGAATGGATCGTACGAATGAATTAGAATGGATCGTGTGAAAGAATTAGAATGGATTGTATGAATGAATTAGAATGGATCGTATGAATGAATTAGAATGGATACATTCGTGCGAATGAATTAGAATGGATCATGCGAATGAAATAGAATGGATCGTACGAATGAATTAGAATGGATCGTACGAATGAATTAGAATAGATTGTGCGACGAATGTATCCATTCTAATTCATTCGTACGATCCATTCTAATTCATTCATATGATCATAGATCGTACGAAGGAATTAGAATGGATCATACGAATGAGTTAGAATGAATGGATCGTACGAATGAATTAGAATGGATCGTACGAATGAATTAGAATGGATACATTCATGCGAATGAATTAGAATGGATCGTACGAATGAGTAAGAATGGATCGTACGAATGAAATAGAATGGATTATACGAAGGAATTAGAATGGATCATACGAATGAAATAGAATGGATCGTACGAAGGAATTAGAATGGATCGTACGAATGAATTAGAATGGATCGTACGAATGAATTAGAATGGATTGTACGAATGAATTAGAATGGATCGTACAAATGAATTAGCATGGATCGTGCTAATGAATTAGAATGGAACGTATTAATGAATTAGAATGGATCGTAGAATGGATCGTATGAATGAATTAGATTGGATCGTATAAATGAATTAGAATGGATCGTACGAATGAATTAGAATAGATCGTGCGAAGGAATTAGAATGGATCGTACGAAGGAATTAGAATGGATACATTCGTGCGAATGAATTAGAATGGATCGTACGAATGAATTAGAATGGATCGTACAAATAAAATAGAATGGATTGTACGAATGAATTAGAATGGATCGTATGAATGAATTAGAATGGATCGTACGAATGAATTCATACATGTACGAATGAATTAGAATGGATACATTCGTGCGAATGAATTAGAATTAGAATGGATTGTGCGAATGAATTAGAATGGATCGTATGAATGAATTAGAATGGATCGTGCGAATGAATTAGAATGGATACATTCGTGCGAATGAATTAGAATGGATCATACGAATGAATTAGAATGGATCGTATGAATGAATTAGATTGGATCGTATGAATGAATTAGAATGGATCGTGCGAATGAATTAGAATGGATCATTTTTGTGGATCTTTTTCGCTGGTCCGTGCGGTCTACCTGCAAGACAAAGTAAGAACATTAGAACGGCTGGCTCCCTTAGGAGCGCAGACCCTCCGATGCTCAAGTCAGTCTCAGGTGCTCATCGGCGAGCTATAGTAGATGAAAGTGGTAGGGATGAGGGTTTCCAACCTGTACTCTGGAGCCTGGGGGTGGGGATTTATAGACATTGGCGACCTACCGTTGCCCGACACGTGGAGATTCCTTCCAGCGCCTTCTTGACCCCCACGTTCTGGCTCGCGTGGGTCTCTGACAGTCCTTGGAACTCGCACCCCTGACATTCTTTGTCGTCGAGCCTGCTATGCGGTTTGAGTGGGGGAGAGCATCTTTCTTGTTGCTACCAGGTGGCTATTCTGGAATATTCAAGTCTGGGAGGTCTCAAAACTGACTCTAGCGGGCTTCCGTGGACTACAATCATCCACGTAGCTTCAGTGGGGTTTCGACACCTGGCAACCCTTATGCCTCTTTACTGGGGCGACCTCAGGGAGGAAGCAAAAGCGAGCTTGCCCTTCATGATTCCACCTTCCCCTTCATATCTATCAAGAGTCAGACCTCGTAGGGGTGACCTCTTCGATAAATAGGGGGGTCTTGGTGAGTTGGGGGCGTCTATGGTGCAGGTGTTTTTATATGCATGACGGTCTAACTCCCGCTGCCACTACAACCGAACTCCCGCGCGAGCTTGGCGAACTTTTGTGCGAGTTTGGGCGAGCTCCTGAGCGAGCTTGATCGAGCTCCTGAGCGAGCTTAGGCGAGCTCCTGAGCGAACTTAGGCGAGCTCCTGAGCGAGCTTGGGTGAGCTCCTGAGCGAGCTTGATCGATCTCCTGAGCGAGCTTGGGCGAGCTCCCGAGCGAGCTCTTTGCCTATGGCCCCTTCAGCCCAATGTGGATCTCGCTCCCTGTCAAGATGATTTGGTGAGGACGGGGGGGGGGGGGGGGGGGGGGGGGGCGAGCTCCTAGGCGAGTTCCCCATCCCTTGGAATCCTGGGGTCTATGAGATCCGCAGGTAAGGGCGAACTGGTGTCGAGCGCGCGGAGCTAGGGGCGGGCTCTGGGCGAGCTAGGAGGCGAGCTCATACGGGTAAGGGCTCCAACTCTTGGATGGATTTCAGCTACGCCCAACATTACCCCCTCCTGAGGGAGCGACCAAGGAGACTTTGTCGCTTGCTCAGGAGTCTTATTGCACACGTCGGTCGGACTGGGAGTACCAGTCATTGGCAACCTCCACCCTGTGAGCTGCGGGCACCTGCCGTGGGCGGTCTGCGCCGAGAGTTTTGACTCCCATTATTTCACAAACACCGGGCGGGCCGAGAGCATCAGCCACGAGCGATCTCCTTCCGGTACGAGCTTGCCACACGCGGTCAGGGTCTGCATCGGGAGAGCTGTGGGTAACTGCCGTGGGTGATCTGCGTCGAGAGTTTTGACTCCCAGTATTTCACAAACGCCGGGCGGGCCGGGAGCATCAGCCACGAGCGATCTCCTTCCGGTGCGAGCTTGCTACACGCGGTCAGGGTCTGCATCGGGTGAGCTGCGGGCACCTACCGTGGGCGATCTTGTGACTGGGGTATCGCTCCAAATCTCCGACGGTCGTTTCATCTTAAATGCGGTACGAGGCTCGATGTCGATACAATGAATCTCATCATGAGATCCCGATCGGCGCGAGACATGTGTCTCCTCCTCATTCGCCTTTGTCTCTGTCAGAAAAGGACAGTGTCGGTGCCGGCACAGCTTTCTCCACGCGTGATCCACGTGGCATCTTCTGATTGGAGAGAGACAAACTGTCACTTCAACCGTCGGTGTGTCGCCTCATTGGGCGCGCTCAAGTATTAACTGCGGCCCGATTCACCTGCCTCTCACCCGTCTATAAATAGGGGATGGGGGGCGATTTTTACCGTTGCGTGAAAACAGCTCTCCCTTCCTTCGTTGCTTTCAGTTCGCCTTAGACGCTTTCAGCTCGCCTTAGCCCTTCCGCTCTCATGGCCTCTGCTGCTGCCTCCTCTTCTGCTGCTATTGCTGCTGCATCCTTCCAGGGGGAACCTCTTAATGTTGCCCCCATCTTGGTGCACGAACCTGGTATCGAGGAGGAGGTTCCCTCAAGGGAGCCCGCCGTCGTCTGGTTCAATGATATCGGCGGCGCGCCGATCCCTGCTAGCCTACGCTCCGTGGCGAACATCCCTCAGGAGCTCTCCATCCTGCCCTTCCCACGCTCGGGGAGGCCGCTCTTCGGCACGGCGGTCTCCATGGGGCAGGTTTGGTCAGGGCTCCGGCTCCCCCTTGAACCACCTTGCCAGCGAGCTACTGGAACTGGCGGGCTTATGCCCTGCCCAGCTTCCGGGAAACTCCTGGGGGATCCTCTACGGGCTTTCTTGAATTAAGGAAGCCCTCAACGTGAGGATCCCCCTCGCCTACCTCCTGAAGAAATGGTTCCTCAAGTCGGGGACCGTCTTCAACGAGGTGGACTGCGGCCAGTTCTATCTTACTGGCCGCACTGGCGAGCTGCTTCCGTTCTCCGCCGCGAAGAACAAAGATAGGTACTGGAAGCAGTACCCCTTCGTGATCGAAGGCGATTGGCGGGGTCCTTGCGCGGGCGTCCCTTCTCTCCCCGGCAGGCCGCCCCTGCCCATCTTCAAGGAGATCGCGGAGTACCGGGCTAAGGGGAAGAAGTGCATTTTCGCGGCTCGAGAGAAATCTCTCGACGACGTGATCTTGCACTCCCTCGGGGGACGAACTCCTGAGAAAGTCCTTGCTCTGGACTTCTCCTTCCTGTGGGAGGATCTCCGGACCGGCGTCGTCACCACTCGGCAGAAGGTGGCGGTCTCCCACCGCACTGGCTCGACCTCCGTGGCGGCCCCCGCGACCTCCGGGGCGGGGACCTCGGCGAAGAAGGGGAAGAAGCGGGCTTCCCCCATCAAGGTCGCCGACACGGACACCCTCGAGATGCTCCGCGAGGAGGACGTCGCCCCGCCGCCGCCACCAGCCCGTGAAGCAGCCCCAGGTCAGGCGACCACCCTTTCTATCCTTTCTCCGAGGGTCCCAATCCCGGAGCCTCGGCGACGTCGCATTACCTTTGTCGAGCCCGAGGATCTGCGCGTCGAGCTTCTTCTCAGCATGGCGGAAGTGGAGTCCCCAATGGCTGAAGTGTTGATGCGCGGATTCCCAGGTGATCCTTCTAAAATTTTGTTTGTTGCGGTGATGACCCTAGAGATGGAGGGCGCCTCGCAGAAGAAGAAGAAGAAGAAGAAAGCTCCTTCTGCCCGCCCGTCGAGAGAGGACGACGTCGTTCGGGAGGCTCGCGAAGCCTTCCAACGAGTCGTCGAGGAGCGGAGGAAGGTCGCCCTCGCAGAGGCGGGCTTGGGATCGGCCGACGATCTCAGCACCGCCTCCAGCTCCGACGACGAGGAGCGGGCTTCGGGAGATGAGCCCGCGCCTGCAACTGCGGGGCCTCCCCCGCTTTTCGAGGGACCGGCTCCGCCGAGCTCGACCCCTCCTGCACCCGCTCCCAGCACGACCTCACCACCGGCCGTGTCTGCTCCCGGCGCGCCCTCACCACCGGCCGCGTCTGCTCCCAGCACGCCCTCACCACCGGCCGCGCCTGCTCCCAGCGCGACCTCACCATCGGCCGAGCCCGCTCCCAGCGCGCCCATTGCCTCCAGCGCGCCCACTGCCAGCGCGCCCACTGCCTCCAGCGCGCCCACTGCTCCAAGCGCGACCACCGTTTCGCCTCCTTCCGCGCCCACAGCCACACCATCTCCCAGCGCGACACTGTCCGCAATTCCCGCGACCTCCGAAGGTCCAGCCGCAGCCCCCGCTCCCCTCGCTCCCGCGGCCTTGGGGGGGCAGCAGCAACCCCTGCTCCCTGCTCTCCTGCTCGCGCTCCAGCGGCCAGCGCCCCAGTGGCCTCGCAAACCATCGCCCCACCCGACAACCCAGCTGCTCCTTCCCTTATAGAGGAGTTGGGCGGGCTGGTCTACTGGTCCCCGGACCTGGGGGCCATCCTGGAGGATCTTCCAAGATCGAGCTCGGAAGCCTCGGACCCTGGCAAGCCCGGCGAAGGGCGAGCCGTAGCACCACCCCCGGCCACTGATAAAGGCCCCAGCGCTCAAGGGGTTGAGACCGCTCCGATCGCAGTCCCAGCAGTGCTCGATCCTACTGGCGCTGCTGCCGCCGCCCCTCCCCCAGCCGCTCCGACCGAGGGAAGCCAGGCGGGCTCTTCCTCAGGCGACCCCGAGCGCGCTCCTCAGTACATGCGGGAGATCCTGGGGCACAACATTTTCGCCCGGACTCCCTATATCGTCCTCGTCAACCGGCTCATCGAGGTAAGATTACCTTCTCGCTTCTTTGCCTTAAATCTCTCTTCCTGTTCTAACTTTCTTCTAACTCTTTTAACTGTTTCGCCTTGCCGTAGGTGGAGCGGGTCAGCCGGGCTCTCGCTGATGAGGTCGCTGGCGTTGCGGGGGATACAGTCGCCCTCTACGATGACACTCTCCATGGTTCGGAGAGGAGAGTAGACGAGCACATCCACCGTCTTCGCCAGATGGACCAATCTAGTGAGCTCCGAACTGAGGTGGACCGGCTGCGCCAACAGGCCGCCTCTGTTGATACGGAGGTTGCCCAGCTGCGCCAGCGGGCTGCCACTCTCACCACGGCGCTAGCCTCGGTAGAGGATGCTCGTGCCCGCGCCCTCGCGGATCTGTGAGAGGCGACCAAAGCCAAGGAGGCCGCTCAGAAGGAAATTCTCGAGATTCGCAGCCAAGCGGCGGCCTCCAGAGACGAGATTGCAGCGCTGAAAGAGGCACATCTCCGCGACCTCCATTCCCAACGAGATCGTCTCCAGTCGCAGCTGGGCGAGCTCCTGCGAAAGGGCGCGCTGGACGTTATCGAGAAGTACAAAGCCGAGAGGTCGCGAAAGAGGAAGCACAGCGATGACGAGGGTGCTGGTGCGGGCCCAGTCTAGACTATCTTTTGTAACCCCATGGATGTAACTTTAAACAATGAAATGAATGATATATCTTCTTGAGTTCGCCCCTGTGTTTTATTTTTCTGTGTTTCTTTTCTTTCTTTCTGCGAGTCCGCTCATGAGTCTGCTCCAAAACCTTTCGCAGCGGCCTTGAGGGTCATACCCCGGGCGAGGCAACTAATTTGATTCAACCATTTTATTTTAAAGTATATGCAAACGAAAAACTCGGCATGCTCGCTAAAACTCAATATAATCTCTGAGCCCGGAAAACGATAAGCGAACCAAATAACTTCAAAAAACTTCCCTACACTCAGAGACTTAAACCATTTTTATTTTTGAAGAAAACTAATAAGTGCTAGCTGCCCCCTGCCCGGTTAAATTACCCCAAAGGTCCTGTTCACTGGACATGCCCTTAGAGGGGTTACCAAGGGAAGTTCGGGCTACCTGAAAGGATGGTTGCCCTTCTCAAGTTTCCCTAATTCGCGCCAGGATGCTTCCGTTCATGGCAGGTGAACGCGAAGGATCCTGGTTGGGTTTTGAGTCCTCTAGACAGCGGACTACCCTGGAGATCTCAAGGTCGCCCACTTGCGGCCTCTGAGGATTCCAGTCTTGCTTTAAGTCCGCACAACGGCGGACTGCCCCGGGAATCTCAAGGTCGCCTATTGGCGGCCTCTGAGGGTCCTGATCTTGCTTTAAGTCCGTACGACTACGGACTGTACTTTTCCGTAGATCATGCGTGCTCTTGCTATGCCGAGCTTCCGGACTGAATTCTTTGGTGAAACCGCCATCGTTCATTCATAACTTCTTCAGAAAATGACTTACAAAAAACCACTGGTCTTATGTATAAAACTTTCGAAGGTGCAAGGCATTCCAAGGTCGCTCTAACAGGTCGCCTTCAGTGGTCATCAACTGGTAAGCCCCCGAGCTCGCGCTTCGCGTACTATATAGGGGCCTTCCCAGTTCGCCGAGAGCTTCCCTGTATTAGGCTCCTGTGTTTGCGAACACCTTTCTCATTACCATGTCCCCGGCTTTGAATGCTCGATGGCGGACTCTTTTGTCGTATGCGTGCTTTATTTCCTGTCAGTATCCGACGAGATACAGGTTGGCGCGTTCTTGTCGTTCTTCGAGCTGGTCGAGGGAGTCGGCGAGCAGAGCGTCATTGTCGACCTCATCTGCCGCGAACTTTCTTTCAGTAGGCAGCTTGGCTTCTACGGGCAATACAGCTTCACACCCGTAGGCGAGACTGAAAGGCGACTCGTTAGTTGAGCGACATGGAGTGGTTTGGTATGCCCAAAGCACGCCTTCGAGCTCCTGCTCCCATAATCCCTTCTTTCCTTCCAGCCTTTTTTGAGGTTGTCTAGGATCACGCGATTCGTGGCCTCGGCCTGCCCGTTGCTTTGCGGGTATCTTGGAGACGAAAACCTCAGGTCGACTCCATACTAAGCACAAAAGTTTCTGATCAAGTGATTATCGAACTGTCGGCCGTTGTCTGTGATAAGTATCCGGGGCAGACCGAAACGACAGAAGATATTCTTCCAAATGAAGTCTTTCACTTGCTTTTCACCTATCTTAGCTAGCGGGACCGCTTCCACCCATTTGGTGAAGTAGTCCGTAGCCACTAAGATGAATTTCTTTTACCGGGCTGATACGGGGAAAGGTCCCATAATGTCCAGTCCCCATTGCTGAAAAGGCCAGGGGCTCGCCAGAGGATGCAGCTCTTCTGCGGGCATGTGATTTGTCGTGGCGTGCCTCTGGCATTGGATGCAGCTTTGAGCGACCTTCAAAGCGTCTTGCTCCAGAGTGGGCCACCAATATCCTTGTCTCCTGATTTTTGCAGCCAGAGACCGCCCGCCGGCATGATTCCCCAGCTCGCCAGAGTGAATGCCATTTAAAACTTCTTCGGTTTCGGGGTGCTCGATGCAACGAAGATTTGGCCCGCCGAAGGATTTCCTAAAAAGACGATCCCAGCGAATGAGATAGCAATCAGCGCACTTCTTCATTCGCCGAGCTTCTTCTTTGTCTTCCGGGAGCTCGCCCTTCAGGAGAAAACGAATAATAGGCGCGATCCATCCGCCTGGAGACACATCGGCCGATACTTGGTTAACAGCGGGCTCTGCTACTTGGAGCCGAGACTGACTTTGGACTTCAATGAAAATCTGGCGGGCTTCCGATCCTCCTAGCAGGGATGCGGCATTTGCCAAAGCGTCAGCCCGCCTATTATCAGCCCGCGGAATTTGCTCGAAGGAGATTTTTTCGAACCCCGCGGCCTTGCCTTTCACCAGATCTATGTAGCCCGCCATTCGCGTATCCCGGGAAGCATAATCTCTTTTGATTTGGCAAATGATCAGCCGGGAATCGCTGAAGACCTTCAACCGTTTGGTGCCTACTTCTTGAGCGAGCTCTAGTCCGGCAAGCAGTGCCTCTTACTCTGCTTCGTTGTTGGTGACAGCGAAATACAGTCAGACCAATTTTTCGAGGAGTATCGCCTGGGCGATTAGTGCAACCCCGATTCCGGCCCCCAAAGCGTTTGAGGATCCATCGACAAATAGCTCCCAGCCCGCTATCTCTGAATGCTTAGTTGGAGGAGGCTCGCTTTGACCGCCCAAGAACCTAGCTTTACCAGGGTGTGCCTCAGTTGGCTCATCCTCCTGGTACTGGACCGGTTCTTCTATGGGGAAGTCCGCTAAGAAATCCGCGAGAACCTGCCCTTTGACAGCAACTCGAGGGACATACTCCAAACCATAGGCAGCGAGCTCGGCGGACCATCGATAGAGCCTGCCGGCTACCGAGGGTCTGGAGAGCGCGCTTTTCAGAGGGTGCTCTGTGATAACCTTGACAGTGTGCGCCTTGAAGTAGGGGTGAAGCTTTCTCGCGGTAAGGACCAAGGCCAATGCGACCTTCTCGATTGGTCGATACCGGAGCTCGGCGGAAAGCATCGTGTGGCTTACAAAGTAGACAGGCCGCTCTATCTTCGCTTCTTCGACCACGAGGACCCCGCTCACCGCATTCTCGATGACCGCCAGGTACACGCCCAGCTCGTCGCCATCCTTAGGCGCCGCTAGGATTGGCGGGCTCGCCAGATAGTCCTTAATCTTTTGAAAAGCACGCTCACACTTTTCGTCCCAACAAATGCTCGCCCCTTTTCGAAGTAGCTCGAAAAGAGGTCGGCAATTATCTGAGGATTTGGAGATGAACCGATTTAGCGCGGCGATTCGCCCGCTCAGTCTCTGGACCTCCTGCCAGGTTTTTGGTGTGGGCATTTCGACAAGTGCTTGGATTTGCCCAGGGTCGGCCTCGATCCCCCTGTGGGTGACCAGGTACCCTAGGAATTTCCCAGAAGTCACCCCGAATGCGCACTTTGCCGGGTTTAGCCTCATTTGGTACTTTCTCAATACTTCGAAGATTTCACGGAGATCGGCAACATGCCCTTCTCGCTCTCGACTCTTTACCAGGAGGTCATCTACATAAACTTCGACATTTCTATCGATCTGATCCTTAAACATCTGAGTGACTAACCTTTGGTAGGTCGCTCCCGCGTTCTTCAGTCCAAACGGCATTACGCGATAGCAGAAAATGTAACATCTGCCCCAAACACACAAGATATTGTCCGTTTTGCCCGTGCCCGTACGAGAACATCCCAGGGAGGTCACCCATCCTGGTACTACTCTCGCCCGAGCACGCTTAACTACGGAGTTCTTACGAATTCCGTAGCGGCGCACGGCTTTAAAACGCGTCTTTTATGTTTGGGAGGGGAAATTATATAAGTAGCTCAGGATCTCCTTCTCTCTAGGCGATGTGGGACTAACTCATGGCCTTGTACACCTCACCTCACCTCACCTCACCTCATCCATCTTGGCATTCCCGCCTCAGGAGTCTTGGCTCTTGGCTATTGGCCTATTGGATCTTGGTCGTCACAAGCCACCCCCCTTTAGGGCTACACGTCCTCGTGTAGGGTTAGACCCCCCCATTGCGAGGAGAACTGGCTCTGATACAATTTTGTAACATCCGCCCCAAACACACAAGATATTGTCCGCTTTGCCCGTGCCCGCACGAGAACTTCCCAGGGAGGTCACCCATCCTGGTACTACTCTTGCCCGAGCACGCTTAACTACGGAGTTCTTACGAATTCCGTAGCGGCGCACGGCTTTAAAACGCGTCTTCTATGTTTGGGAGGGGAAATTATATAAGTAGCTCAGGATCTCCTTCTCTCCAGGCGATGTGGGACTAACTCATGGCCTTGTACACCTCACCTCACCTCACCTCACCTCATCCATCTTGGCATTCCCGCCTCAGGAGTCTTGGCTCTTGGCTATTGGCCTATTGGATCTTGGTCGTCACAGAAAAGCTTATGGTAGCCCGCCCCAGAATAGAAGGCGGTCTTCTCCTGATCTTCGACGTGGAGAGGTATCTGGTTATACCCTGAATATCCGTCCATAAAAGATAAGGCCCGGAACCCGACAGCTGCGTCGACCAGCGCGCCTATTCACGGAAGGGGGAATCCGTCCTTTGGGCATGCTTTGTTAAGGTCGGAGAAATCGATGCATACTCTGACCGCTGCGCTCTTCTTGGGCACTGCCACGATATTGGAGATCCACTCGGGGAAGTGCGCCTCGCGTATAAAGCCAGCTCGCTCTAGCTTGTCTATCTCCGCCGCCACTGCAATGGACTTCGCAGCAGGCATGTGCCGAGCTTTTTGCTTGACCGGCGGGAATTCTTTCATGGTGTGCAGACGATGACAGGAGACCTCCGGGTCAATCCCTGGCATGTCCGCGAAGCTCCAGGCGAATACGTCACGGTATTCCCTGAGTATGTCGGTTAGGGCCAGGACCTCGCCCTTGGTTAGCGAGGTCCCGAGATGGACGATCCTCGGTCCGTCCTCGCCACCGATGTTGACTTCTTACAGCGGCTCGGCAACGGGAAAACTTCCTCTCTGGGATCCCGACAGGCGACCTTTCTCCTCGAGCTCAAAATCCACACCGCTCCCACCCGGGGGTGAAGTAGGGGATTTAAGCGAGGAGACCTCTCTCGGGCTTTGGAGGAGCCCGCTCGAGGTGGGCGCTAATTGCTAGGAGGGCGTGGGCCTCTTGGCCTCAGCGACCTCCACATCTGTGAGGTGAAAGACGTTCTGCTCGCACCTGGTAGCAGCGACCTGGTCTCCTCGAATTACCACGACCCCTCCGTTGGTGGGAAACTTGAGGGCCTGGTGATTAGGCGAGGACACCGCTTTCATCTGCCTCAACCAAGGTCGCCCTAGGATGGCATTGAAAGCGGACTGCCCATCCACCATCGTGAAGTGGACTTGACGTACCTCCGGGCCCGCCGTTACGGTGAGGGTTATCTCCCCTGCCACCTTAGCGACCTCGCCAGTGAAACCGCTGAGCGAGCCCGTCGAGGGAGACAAATCAATTTGTCTCAATCCCATTCGCTGGAAGGCCGATAAGAACAGAATGTCTAGTGCACTTCCTGGGTCAACCAGGACCCGTCTTACCTCGATGTTCGCCATCATAAGGCGTATGACGAGGGGATCATTATGGGGGGTAACAACCCCAGCCATGTCCTCCTCCGAGAACCAGATAAAGTCTCGAGCTTCTACCCTTGGCGTTTGGAGCAACACAGGGGTTAGAGAAACGGAGAATACCTTCTGAGCCCGCTCCATCTCTCTAACTTGCCGACGAACCTCGTTGCTGGATCTCGGGCCGTTTAGGCGCCCGCTGATGGTGTGATAGACCGCCGGCCCTCCCGGTGGGGGTGGAGGGAGAGCGGGCTCAGTGGGCCCCGGGCGGTCTCCCTCCCGAGGAGCCCGCGCCGGTATCACCTCGAATCTCCTTGGAGGCGAAATAAACTGATCCAAATGGCCTTGGGCGACCAAGTCCTCCAGGTGGTTCTTTAGAGCCCGGCATCTGTTGGTGTGATGTCCGAGACTGCGATGAAAGGCGCACCTCCACGTATTATCGGTGGAGCCGGGCTCCCCGACCTGCAGGGGTGGTGGATACTGAAAAAATGGTTCATTCCAGATCTGGTGAAAGACTTGCCCTGGGGAGTGGGTTAGCATGGTGAAATCCCGCTCCCCGGGTCCCGGAGGTAGGCGCCAGTTCGCCGGTCTTCCAGCGATCACCGCGGGGATTTCAGCGGGCTGTACGGCAGGAGCTGCGGGCGGTCCGGGCAAAGGTTCCGCCGGTGGCACCTCCCGCCTCTCCACGGCTTTAACGACGAGAGGTCGCAGAGTCGGAGGAGGTCGCTGCGACTGCCTTCCCTTTCCGGTCTAGCACCGCATCTTTGAGCTTGATGTGTTGCTGGACAAGGGCGAAGAGCTCGACCATCGTGCGGGGATCTTTGATCACCAGCGCGTCGTGAAGTTTGCTTCCCTCTGGGAGGGCATTCCGGAAAGCGCTCACCGTGGTGCGATCTTGGCCGACCGCGTCCTCTAGAGCGAGGTAGGCGCTTCGAAAACTCATCGCGAAGCTTTGAAGTGTTTCGCGGGCTCCCATGGCCAAGGTGAAGAGAGACTCAATCCTCTTAGGGGGTTGCCTGTTGCAGCGGTACTGCTCCAGAAATAATCGGGAGAGAGTAGGGAAGTCTGGAATGGTGCCCGATGGCAATTTGTGGAACCAGTTTAGCGCCGAGCCCGTCAAGCTACTTGGGAAAGCCCGGCACAAAACATGATCTTGGTCCCGGAAAAATAACAGCTTCCGGTAAGCCAAGAGATGGTCGACTGGATCTTGCGATCCATCGAACAGTACAAACTTGGGCGGGGTCCAATGGTGAGGGAAACCTCCCTGGTGCACCTCACTCATGAAGGGCGAGCTTCCCCCATGAGCGGCAAGATCCTCCAACAGATCTAGAGGCGCACCAGGTCGCTGCCAGTACCCGGGGAAAGCTCCCAAAGGTGACTGCGTAGGCCCTATGCGATCATGTACGCTCCCTCGGGGTCCTCCCTCGTGGCGACCTGAGGGGGTTCCTGCGGAATGACCTTTTCGTCGTCGATCCGCAGGCTCTCTTGGTACGATAGCGGGTCGATGAGAGGCGGTTGCCTCGCGAGCTCCATGTGGCAGAGCTTCCGCGGGCTCCTTCTCCCGTCACCGATGGCGCGGGTCGCGATCTCTCTCCAGAGATCTCGCTTCAGATTCATCTGAATCGGCGCTTCTGTCACGGCGTCGGGGGATGGTTGCTCGCGAGGTCGCCTTATTGCTTGACCGTTGGGTCACCAGCCTTTGCAATCTCGTAAGCGGGGTTTCCGGCACCCCGCGCACGGCCGTTCTCTCGACCGGGGGTTCCCGGTGGGAAGCCAGCCGAGCCGGAAGGGCCTTGGGCAGGCGCGATGTTGAAGCTGGTGGTCGCAACGGAGATGCCATCTTTGCGGGCCCGGATCGTCGGCTGGTCGCCGGGACCTGACGCAGTCGCGTCAGTTCCTCTATCATGGCCCGCTGGGTGGCCAACATCTCCAACAGGAGCTGGTCACTGAGCGGGACATGGGGCTGGGGGGTCTCAGCAGGAGGTTCGTTGCGTGCAGACCTCGCACGGGTCCTCGGTCGCCTGCGTCCCCTCGTCGTTGGAGCCATCCTTGGGTTACGAGAGCCCCCGGAGTTCAACCTCGTGGTCATGGTGTGGGTGCAAATTTTGGCAAGAAGTCTGCAAAACAGCGGGACCCACCGGCCCTGCCTAGTGGGCCCCCGAAGACTACAGCGGGACCCACCGGCCCTGCCTAGTGGGCCCCCGAAGCCTATAGGCTGGGCCGGTGGGTCCCGCTGTAGTCTTCGGGGGCCCACCAGGCAGGGCCGGTGGGTCCCGCTGTAGTCTTCTGGGGCCCACCAGGCAGGGCCGGTGGGTCCCACTGTAGGCTTCGGGGGCCCACTAGGCAGGGCCGGTGGGTCCCGCTGTAGTCTTCGGGGGCCCACCAGGCAGGGCCGGTGGGTCCCACTGTTTTGCAGACTTCTTGCCAAAATTTGCACCCACAGTTACCCCCTCCAAGTTAGGTAAGAGTCCGCCTTGGCTGGCTTGGATTATTGGTGCAAAGCTATCGATCCCCTGTCAAAAGGAGTTCTGTCGAAATGTTAGCAAAAAAATAGACTGATCGGTCAAATTTGCCCGATCGGTCAAACTTGACTGATCGGTCAAATTTGACCGATCGGTCAAACTTAACCGATCGGTCAAACTTAACCGATCGGTCAAACTTGACCGATCGGTCAATTTTGACCGATCGGTCAAATTCAACCGGTCAAGGTTGGAGTGATCGGTCAAAAACATAGTTTTTTGACCGATCCAGTAGAAAATCTACCGATCGGTTGATTTTGACCGATCGGTCAAGTTTGACCGATCGGTAAAAATCAGCCGGTCAAGGTTTGGGTGATCGGTAAAAAACACAAGTTTTTTGCCTGATCCAGTATAAAATCGACCGATCGGTTGATTTTGATCGATCGGTCAAGTTTGACCTATCGGTTAAAATCAGCCGGTAAAGGTTTGGGTGATCGGCAAAAAACAGAAGTTTTTTGCCTGATCCAGTAGAAAATCGACCGATCGATTGATTTTGACCGATCGGTCAAGTTTGACCGATCGGTTAAAATCAGCCGGTCAAGGTTTGGGTGATCGGCAAAAAACACAAGTTTTTTGCCTGATCCAGTAGAGACCGATCGGCTGATTTTGACCGATCGGTCAAAATCAGCCGGTCAAGGTTTGGGTGATCCCAGTAGAAAATCGACCGATCGGTTGATTTTGACCGATCGGTCAAGTTTAACCGATCGGTTAAAATCAGCCGGTCAAGGTTTGGGTGATCGGCAAAAAACTCAAGTTTTTTGCCTGATCCAGTAGAAAATCGACCGATCGGTTGATTTTGACCGATCGGTCAAGTTTGACCGATCGGTTAAAATCAGCCGGTCAAGGTTTGGGTGATCAGCAAAAAATACAAGTTTTTTGCCTGATCTAGTAGAAAATCGACCGATCTGTTGATTTTGACCGATCGGTCAAGTTTGACCGATCGGTTAAAATCAGCCAGTCAAGGTTTGGGTGATAGGCAAAAAACACAAGTTTTTTGCCTGATCCAGTAAAAAAATCGACCGATCGGTTGATTTTGATCGATCGGTCAAGTTTGACCGATCGGTTTAAATCAGCCGGTCACGGTTTAGTTGAAAAGGCGAAAGAGCCTGTTTTTCGCCCGATCCTCTGGTAAATTTCCCATAATCCTGTCGGTTGATCGGACAATATACTTGTGCAATGAGTTGAATCTTCAGTTCCAGTGGTTTGGTTGAATCAGTGGTTCGCTTGAACCGGTGGTTTACTTGAACCGGTGGTCCATTCGAACCGGTGATCCGGCTGGTTCGACGTTTCGTCTGGTCCCGACTGTTCGCCTGGTTTTGCGCTTGCTACGGATGGATGCCACGTGTACCTACAAAAACACGCGATTTGATATGGTGAAGACATGTGTCATCTCGATTTGTGTACCTAATCCCCTCTGAATATTTAAGCTCTTCTGGCTGTCATTTTCGCCTCACGCTTTCAGAAAATTTTCAAAGTTCAGAGCTTTTGCTTCTTCAATCTCTTGTTCTCTGTTCTGTCCTTTCTCGACCGATCGAATGGCTTCCTCCGGTAACTCGAAGAAGTCGAGCGTGGTCCCCTCGAAGAGGAAGGGGAAGGAGATTGCTGAGGAATCATCTCCTCCCAAAGGTCGCGGCAAGGGCAAGGAAGTGTTGGTGGAGTTGGGCCAATTGGGCAAAAGACACACTGGAGTCGGGTTTGCTTCTGCTCCTTCAAGGCCGGAGCATATTCCGAAGACGAAGTTCGTCTTGGGTCCTCTGTTGCCCCTGGCTAAGGAGCCAGCTTATATTTATAACACCGGCGGCCAGTTCACTGATAAGAAGAGGGCAAAGTGGCAAAGGCTGTTGGCGTATTTCTCAGAAGGGAAGATCCGGCCTTCGCTGTCTGGGATCCAATCCGGTTTCGGCATCGACAAACAGACGGTGTTTGTGAATGTCGCCAGCAATGAGCAGGTGATGGGGACAGTGGTCTCCGTAGGTCAGCTGAATTGCGGACTTCGTCTTCCGCTGTTGCCGTTTGCCGTGAGGTTGCTAAACACTTCCGGCCTTTGCCCAGGACAGATCACTGGCAACGCGTGGAGGATAATCTATGCCTTCTGCCGAGTAGAGTCAGACTTTCAGAAGGAGTTGAGGGAATGCTACTCCAGCATTCCAGATGGTGAAGAGGCCCGTATCGAATTGGGTTACTTCTTCTTCCACTACCGATGGGCTTCGAGGAAAGATAGCCCTTTCTTCAACCTCACAGGGGTTTCCGCTCTACGCCCCCTCACCGACACGGTTGCCTCCAATAAGCTGTATACGGAGTGGCCGCTCTCAGTGGCTGGTGCTTGGACGCCACTCTCAGTGCCAGAGACTACTCGCACTGATGTGAATAAGGAAGTCAAGATGTTCTACGCAGGAGGAGAGCTAGCTTGGCCATCAGAGAGGGTTGGGGCCATCGACAATTTGTTTTTGGAGTTAACCTGCGGGACTAGGTCATGGAAGCAGTTTTCAAACTGCCCAGTCAGATACGGCAATGCCAACCTCCTCCATAGGTCACAGGTTAGATATGAAGACAATGAAGTCTTGTACTCGGACTATGAGGAGGATCCTCAGTCTGGCAAGATCATCAGAAAGATCAGGATCGAGAAGAAGGCCTATGGTGCGAGGCGCAGATTGCCCACCAATGAGGAGAAGCTGGTGATGCAACGAGGCCCAGCAAAGAAGAAGAGGAAGGTCCTCATTAAGCAAAAAGAAGATGAGGACAAAGAGAAGGAGGATGAAGATGAAGAAGACGAAAAGAAGAAAGAAGACGAGGAAGAAGAGGAGGAAGAAACCGAAAATGGAAGCAATGGCGACGGTGGCAACAATGAAGATGAGGAGGATGGGGGTAGTGAGGATGATCCTCCTCCTACCCCCACTGGTGGAGATAATGGAAACGGGGGTGGTGAGGAAGAAATTCCTCCCACCCCCCTTGGTGGTGATCAAGGACAAGGGGGTGGTGGGGATGAACCTCCTCCCACCCCCATTGGTGGTGCAGAAGAGGAAGATTCTCTTCCTATCCCCATCGACGAGGCCAAGGCCCGTCGCATGGAGGAAGTTTTGGATGCGGAGGGTGACGGCCACAAGGTGGTTCCCACCTATCACTTTGAGGGGTTAAAGAAGCCGATACGCTTCAAGATAAAGTTGTCGAGGAGTGGTGGGGTTGGAAGCAACCCCACACCCCTCGACCAACTTCCTCCAGTCACTCCCCGCATCGAAGGAGCAACTACAAGTGGGGGTCTGGAGGTTGAACAACCCCCACCCCTATCACATACCCTCTCTCTGGCTGAGGAGATGGCAGCCCTTGTGGTTGGGCTCAAGCAGCCACAAGGGGAAGGGGAGATAATGCCTCTTTGGGACATTCCTTCTCCAGCACACCTGGAAAGGGGAAGTCGCGTGGAGGATGAGGCTCCTCAACCCCAGCCATAACCAACTCCCACCAAGGAGAAATCGACCCCTCGGGGAAAGAGCTCCGTTCATAGGAAGAGGAAGGCTCCTCAAGTCGATGTCTCAGGTAACCTCATTAGATTCTACTTCTGATCATACTGCCTTTGGAGTTTGAAAATATTCTAACTCTTTTGAACTTCTGATTGATTGTAGGCACGCCTGCTGACACGACTTCACTTTTGAAGGATTTGGGTGAGGTTGACATCAACCACCCAACTCCCGTGATCCGGAAGCTCTGCAACCTTCCGGGGGCCCCGATCGAAGAAGCCTTCCATAGGCTAGAAGTGGTGGTAAGTGCACCAGTTTGAATTGTCTTTTGAATTGAATCGTCCGATGTACTTCTATCATTTCTTGTTTGCTCGCAGAACTTAGCGGTTTTGAATTTCGGCATGAAGCTCTTTAAGAAGTATGGAGAGCGAGAGGCTTCATCTGAGGTCTCCCGCCTAACTGCTGAACTGCAAGCTGCCCAAGAGGAAAAAGATAAGCTGAGGGAGCTTCTAACCTCCAAGAAGGAGGCCTTGAAGGCCAAGATCGAGGCCCTTCGCAAGGAAAAATTAGAGAGCCAGGGGTGGAAAAATGGTTATAAAGCTCGGGGTCACGAGCTTGAAGAGTTGAGGAATCGATTCTTCAGGATCGAGAACTTGGGCTTCGATCGTGTGGCTCGAATAAAGGAGCTGGAGGCTCAACTTGCTGCGAAGGATGCCGCTTCAGTAGCTAAGGAGGAGACCCTCAAGAAGGAGTTGGAGCATGCACAGACCGAGTGCAAGAGCTATAGGGAAACAGCCGAGAAGGCGGTGGAGGCACTCAGGGTCTATGCCACTAGTATTCGATCTTCCAAGGCATCAGTTGCGAGCAAAGCTCGCGGTGGATCCGAGGGAGAGAAGTCACGCGCGCAAAGTATGGCCAAGCCTTGAGATTTTCCATCTTCTTTTTCGTTGTTGTACTTGTAAACTCTTGATATGTAACAGCTCACTCCTGTACTTGGCAAATTTTTGATAATAGAAATCTTTTTGATGTTTGAAAGTTGGATGTCTCTTGAGTTGAATGTCTTTGAATATCAGGTTCTGGATAACATTTGAATAGATACTCTTTTGAATGTAAGGGGTCGAGTCGCAACTCGATTACCCAAACTTGTAACTTTGAAAATTGAATTTGAATTCGTGTAACATTCGAATGTGAGGGGCTGAGTCGAAACTCAAGCACCCGAACCTGTTAGACGATATCAATTGATTGAAATTGAATATTGAAACTGAAGGTCAGTTTAACATTTGTAAGTAAGGGGTAGTGTCGCAACACAAACTCCCCAACTTGTTAAACCGACCAGTGACTTGAAGGTTGCTTTGAATGACAACCTGAAATAGTTTTAACATTTGCCAGTAAGGGGTTGAGTCGCAACTCTAATACCCAAACTTGTTAAAAGACCTGGTAACTTGAATATGGATAATTTGAAACTGCTTCTGAACTTGAATTGAAAAGCTGAACACTTGCACCTTTGAACATTTGAAAAAGAACTTTATTCATTATAGAATTTACATCATGGATAGAACAATTTGAGGTATTTAGAATTCCAAGCTCATGGCAATCTGTTTCCTTCTGGTGAGATCAATCGATAGGAGCCTTTGCCTCCCACTGATTCGACGATGTATCGACCTTCCCAGTTGGGAGCAAGTTTTCCACTGCTGTGTTCCTTTGTGTTGTAGAAAACTGCTCTGAGGACCAGACTGCCAATAGGGAGGCTTGGTCTCGTAGTTCTTCAGAGAAGTCCAGATCATTGACTCGAAGCTCTTCATTGATTCCTTCTTCAACTGCCTTGGTCTTGAGAGTATTTGATATATTTTTTGTTGGGAGTACTGCTTCCGATCCATATGTCAGACGAAAGGGTGAGAACCCTGTTGACCTTCTCGGGGTTGTGCGATACCCCCAAAGAACTTCAGGTAGGGCTTGTTCCCACAATCCTTTCTTGTCGTTGAGCTTCTTCTTGAGTATTCCAAGAATAGCTCTATTAGAGGCTTCAGCTTGACCATTGCATTGAGGGTATCTTGGAGTTGAATAGAAGAGCTTGATTCCGTTGTTCAGACAGAACTCACGGAACTTGTCAGAGTCGAATTGAGCTCCATTGTCAGCAACAAGAACTTGAGGAGTGCCAAAACTTGAAAAGATGTTATGTCGAATGAACTTGATCACTTCATCATCGGTCTCTCGGAAGAGGGGTACAACTTTGACCCATTTGGTGAAGTAATCAGTGGCTAGCAATAGATATTTCTTCTTGCTAGGAGTTGGAGGAAAAGGACCCAAGAAATCCAACCCCCATTGATGGAAAGGCCACGGAGTCGACAATTGGTGAAGCTCATCTGCAGGGAGATGGATGGCTCGGGCGTGTCGTTGGCATGACTCGCATCGTCGAACACCTTGCTGGGCATCCCTTGCCATTGTAGGCCAGTAGTAACCTTGTAGCTTCGTCTTGGCTTCAAGAGATCTTCCTCCCGAATGATTCCCACAAGCTCCAGAGTGGATATCAACCAGGATTGCCTGTGATTGCTCGGGACCAAGGCACTTGAGCAACATCCCGTTGTGAGATTTGAAATATAGATCTTCTTCTTGAATAGTATAGCAAGGAAGTTTCCTTTGAAGTCTTCGGGCTTGATTGGGATCTTCTGGTACCTTGCCATATTTGAAGAAGTCAAAAATTGACTGTCTCCAGTCTTCAAGTTCATTTGCAGTAGTAAGGTTCAACATTAATTGATCTCCACCCCCAGATCTCTTTGTAGTAGCAAGGATCTGTTGATCGGGGATGGTCTTGGGCACTTCTTGATAATCGATCTGTATTTGCCTTCCTCCGAGTGAGTCTCCAAGAACTGAGGCAGCATTGGCTAAGGCATCTGCTTCTCGGTTCTCTGCTCTTGGGATTTGAATGAATTCAATATTAGTAAAACGTTGTTGAAGACATCGTACTAAGGCCAAGTAGAGTTGCATTCTTTCTTCTCGAGCTGTATATTCTCCATTGATTTGCCTTATGATTAGCTGGGAATTGCTGTAGACGATGATTCGACCTACCCCCAGGGATTCAGCCATTTCGAGTCCAGAAATGAGTGCTTCGTATTCGGCTTCGTTGTTGGTGGCATTGAATCCGAGGAGAGTGGCCTTCTGGAGATGATCAAGTTCGGGGGATACCAAGACTATCCCAGTTCCCGAACCGATCGCACTTGAAGCTCCATCAGTGTAAAGCTTCCATGGAGGAGTTACAGCAATAACCTCGAGACTTGGATCAATTTTTATTGCAAGATTGATTGGAGGATTATCCTCATCTTCTAAGCGCATGTCGACATCTTCTTCCCAAGTGATGGAGTCTTCAACTGGAAAGTCAGCTAGAAAATCAGCAATAGCTTGACCTTTGATAGAAGTGCGAGATTCGAACTGAATCCCCAGAGCACTCATTTCGATCACCCATTTGGTCATTCGACCAGCTCGACCAGCTTTGTCAACAATATCTTTGAGTGGGTGTTCTAAAATGACAGTGATCTGATGAGAGACGAAGTAGGGTTGGAGACGACGTGATGCAGTGAGCAAGGCCAGGATGACCTTCTCAGTTTTTGAGTAGCGAGACTCAGCCGGAAGAAGAGTATGACTGACATAATAGACTGGATGCTCGACGCCTTCTCTTCTACTGACTAGGACCGCACTGATTGCTTGATTGGTTACAAAGAGATAGAGCCACAAGTCTTCTTTAGGAAGAGGAGCTGTCAGGATAGGAGTTTGCACCAGATATTTCTTGATGCTCTGAAAAGCTTCTTCGCAAGCTGAACTCCACCCTGAAGTATCCGCCTTTCGCAGTTTGTCGAAGAGAGGCTTACATTTGTCGGAAGATTTTGAGATGAACCTATTGAGAGCAGCAAGTCTTCCAGTGAGACATTGTACTTCCTTCCGATTAGTAGGTGATGGCATGTCGAGGATGGCTCGAATTTGGTCGGGATTGGCTTCAATGCCCCTCCTAGTCACAAGATGACCAAGGAATTTGCCCGATTGAACTCCGAAAGCACACTTGGCCGGATTGAACTTCATACGATACTTTCGAAGGACTTGAAAGGTTTCTACCAGATCGGATAGATGGTTTACTCGAGTGGAACTCTTGGTGAGGAGATCATCGACGTAGACTTCGACGTTGCGACCGATCTGATCTTCGAACATCTTTGTGACTAACCTTTGATAGGTGGATCCAGCATTTTTGAGGCCGAATGGCATTACATTGTAGCAGTAGAGACCTCGGCTAGTCACAAAACATGTCTTCTCTTGATCATCCGAATGAAGCGGAATTTGATTGTACCCAGAGTATCCATCCATGAAAGACAATAGCTCGTCGCCAGCAGTGGCATCGACGAGTCTATCTATCCTTGGCATGGGGAATGGATCTTTGGGACAAGCTTTGTTGAGATTGGTGAAGTCGATGCAGACTCTGACCTTCCCATTCTTCTTTGGAACAGCAACTATGTTAGAGATCCAAGTAGGATACTCTACTTCATGGATGAAGCCTGCTGCGAGTAGCTTGGTGATCTCTTCTTGAACGACAATTTGTAGCTCTGGTCGGATGGTGCGTGGCTTTTGCTTGACAGGCTTCACCTCTTCCTTGATCGCGAGTCGGTGACAAGCGTCATCTGGATTGATCCCAGGCATGTCTTCAAAGCACCAAACGAAGACGTCGATATTGGACTGGAGGAAGGATATCATGTCTCGCGCTTCTGCGTCGCTAGGACCGGTACCAATAAACGTTTGTCGGGGGAGGTCTCCACTGCCGATGTTAATTGGGATGATTTCTTCAATTGAAGGTGAGGCTTCCCATTCGATTGGTGGGGATTCGGTCAGCGGAATCTCCTTTGATTGCTATTTGCAAGACGGACCAGCTTCATCTCGTGGCCGCTTTGGAGGAGCAATATTGATCTTTTGATCTGTTTTAGCCGCAGCAGCCTCACAAGACCTCCCAGCCTGCTGATCGCCTCGAATGCAGACGATGCCTTCTCCCATTGCAAACTTGAGAAGTTGGTGATAAGAAGAAGAGATGGCATTAATCTGGTGGAGGAATGGTCGCCCGAGAATGGCGTTGTTCGACAATTGCAAACCTCACCGAGACTCGAGTCTCTCGGCTGAGGTCGAAGCCAGTGATCACAGTTGGGACGACGTCAAGGCTTGAGTATCTATGTCCCAGACGTTTGAAACAATCTGAGAACATAATATCGATGGAGCTCCCGGTGTCGATGAGGATTCGATTGACGGTGCTACCGTCGATGAGGAGTTTCAAGACCGGGGGGTCTCGATGGGGAGTATGAACTCCTTGAAGATCGGCGTCGTTGAAAACAATGGATGGCCAAGCCAAACCTTCGATAGGCTTCTCAATCCAGATATCCTCCTTGTTCGCCGCAGAACGAACGTGGAAGATGCGTCGAACTTGCTGATCCACTTCCTTCCCGGTCAAAGCTTGATTGTGCAATGTTCCATGAATACCAAAGACATTGGCATTCACAGAGATTGGTTGCCGGTTGGAGGAGATTTGATGAACCCAACATGCTTCTTTCGCCTTTGCAGAGGTTCGACGTTGATCTTGTCCGCCTTTGATGAACTCTTGAAGATGGCCTTCTCGCAATAAGTCTTCAAGATGGAATTTCAGCCGATAGCACCGATCGGTAGAATGGCCATGACTTCGGTGGAAGTCGCAATACACTGTTTTGTCGGCTGTAAATTTTGAGTTTGGCTGAAGAGGATTGGGCCTTCGAATGAACTCCTCGTGTTGAATGCGGTCGAGTATCTGCTCGATTGGTAAGTTCCACTCGGTGAAAGTGGTCTTCCTTGGAGATCGACGTCCGTCATTCTTTGATCGCTTGTTGGCTGGAGGAGCTGCTGCCTCAGTATTGTGGGCTCTGGCAGCATATTTGGGGGCTTCTCTTTCCGTCGGTCTTCGCTTCGTTTCTTGCCCTTTTCGAGCGACTTGATCATCTTCCACCTCAATCTCTCTCTGGATTCGATCGAACATAGCACCCAGAGAAGGAGGGGGATTACGGATGAAGTCGTTGTAGATGTGTAGATCGAAGCGGAGGGCGTTCTGGAAAGCCAACATGATGGCTTCATCATCCAGATGTCTTCTAGAGAGAGCAGCATGCTCGTTGCGAAATCTCCTCGTGAAGTTTCGGAGAGTCTCGTCAGCACCCATCCTTAGCCGATAGAGGGAGTCGAGCTTTTTCTCTGGCTTTATATTGAGTTGATAGTGCTGCACAAAGAGGTTAGCCAAAACACCGAACTGGGTGATGGACCCAGCTCGGAGATTGTGATACCAGTCGAGTGAAGGCTCATTGAGACTTCCGGCAAAAGTGCGACAAAGCACGTTGTTTTCTTCTTCGTGCGGTGTCAAGGCTTGCTTGAAGGCAAGTATATGGAGAGTCGGATCTCCTTTGACGCAGTTGAATTTGGGGAGGATAGGAGTTCTCCATCCCCTTGGAAATGTTGATTCGAAGAGGCTTCGATGGAGAGGTCCGGCAGAGGAATACCCATCCCTACGACCATGTCTTCGACCTAGAGGTGGGTCAAGAGGCAAGATCGCAAGGTCTTGCTCAGGCATTGAAGTATTTACTGGCTGAAGCCAGTGTCGAAGGTCCGATCCAAGTCCACGTTGAGGTGGAATGGAAGGGGAGGCTCTACTCTTTGAAGGAGCGCCTTTCATTTGGTGCCTCCTTGGTATATCGAGCTTTGAAGGCGTCTTCCTATCGCAGTTGCGACCAGAAGAAGATTGGGAGGACTCATCGTCGAGTCGATCCCAAACACTCTGTTTCCACGGGGCAGCAGAGGGAGTTGGGTCGCGATGAATCCTCCCGGGGGCAGCAGTGCCCATTGATCTCCTTTGCTCAGAGTGGATTGATGGTCGTGGCCGATCAACCCTCTCATTAGTAGAGGGGATGGGAAGAGCAATTCCAGCCTCGGAGGCTGCCTTCCTGAGTGCATCCCTCTCAGCAGTGAGGGTGGCATTCTGCTTTGCCAGTTGAAGTAGTTGGAAATCGACCGCCGAAATTTGATAGGTCGATGGAGGGTCTTCAGCAGGAGCGGGGGTAGTTTGCCCAATCGACTGTCGTGCGGGTTGGGCGATAGGTCGATCGACAGATCTCCCACTCCCTGAGCGAACCCCTATCTCAGGAACAGCAAGGGGCTGTCCGAAGTTGAGCCTTTGACTCATTGATCGAGTCTCAGGACGAGCTTGTTGTTGAGTGTTACTTCCTTCTGGTTGACCCTGGTGCTTTGTTCTCGCCATTTAGAGAGCGAAGGGTGCAACAAGAGTGCCGATGCCCGATCAGTTGTTTGATCAACCGAGGAGGCGAGGAAGTTTGGCTATGAAGATCGGTTGTATGCTCAACCGATCTAATAGTAATGGAGAGAGCTGGACTTTTCTTTCGGATCCCACAGACGGTGCCAAACTGTGGGAGAAAATCTTCGTGCCAACCCGAAGACCTCGCCTCACCAGTCAATTGAAGTTGACGTTGAAGAGCGTTGTTCGATCTGTCGTTTGGAGTAGGAGATCACAAGATACAAACAGAGACAATTGGACACGAGAGATGTGATCTCGGAGTTCAGCCGAAGCCTACGTCTCCGTGCTATAGGGAGCAACCCGAATTCACTAACACTTTGATTAAAGTGACCTCGGCAGGCCGAGTGTCACTGAAGTCTCTCTGATCTCTTCGAGGACAAGTAGAAGATCGAGGAGAGTTGAAGGTTGAGAGAGTTGGAACTTCCAGATCTCTGATTTCTGAAATCAGATATCAGATGATGATGGCACTGATCTTCCTTTCTGGATTTTCAAATCCAGAGAGAAAATCCAGAGAGAAAATCAGATATCAGATGATGATGGCACTGATCCAATTTCAAATCCAGAGAGAAAATCCAGAAAGGAAGATCAGTGTCATCATCATCTGATATCTGATTTCAGAAATCAGAGATCTGGAAGTTCCAACCCTATCAACCTTCAACTCTCCTCGATCTTCTACTTGTCCTCGAAGAGATCAGAGAGACTTCAGTGACACTCGGCCTGTCGAGGTCACTTTAATCAAAGTGTTAGTGAATTCGGGTTGCTCCCTATAGCACGGAGACGTAGGCTTCGGCTGAACTCCGAGATCACATCTCTCGTGTCCATTTGTCTCTGTTTGTATCTTGTGATCTCCTACTCTAAACGATAAATCGAACAACGCTCTTCAACGTCAACTTCAATTGACTGGTGAGGCGAGGTCTTCGGGTCGGCACGAAGATTTTCTCCCACACGTGGGCGTTCTCGCAGGAACCAGTCGAAAGATCCCACAGACGGCGCCAAATGTTTGGGGATCTTTTTCGCTGGTCCGTGCGGTCTACCTGCAAGACAAAGTAAGAACGTGGGAATGGCTGGCTCCCTTAGGAGCGTAGACCCTCCGACGCTCAAGTCAGTCTCAGGTGCTCATCGGCGAGCTATAGTAGACGAAAGTGGTAGGGATGAGGGTTTCCAACCTGTACTCTGGAGCCTGGGGGTGGGCATTTATAGACATTGGCGACCTACCGTTGCCTGACACGTGGAGATTCCTTCCAGCGCCTTCTAGACCCCCACGTTCTGGCTCGCGTGGGTCTCTGACAGTCCTTGGAACTCGTGCCCCTGACATTTTTTGTCGTCGAGCCTGCCATGCGGTTTGAGTGGGGGAGAGCATCTTTCTTGTTGCTGCCAGGTGGCTATTCTGGAATATTCAAGTCTGGGAGGTCTCAAAACTGACTCTGGCGGGCTTCCATGGACTACAATCATCCACGTAGCTTCAGTGGGGTTTCGACACCTGGCAACCCTTATGCCTCTTTACTGGGGCAACCTTAGGGAGGAAGCAAAAGCGAGCTCGCCCTTCATGATTCCACCTTCCCCTTCATATCTATCAAGAGTCGGACCTCGTAGGGGCGACCTCTTTGATAAATAGTGGGGTCTTGGTGAGTTGGGGGTGTCTATGGTGCCGGTGTTTTTATATGCATGACGGTCTAACTCCCGCTGCCACTACAAGCGAACTCCCGCACGAGCTTGGCGAGCTTTTGTGCGAGTTTGGGCGAGATCCTGAGCGAGCTTAGGCGAGCTCCTGAGCGAGCTTGATCGAGCTTAGGCGAGCTCCTGAGCGAACTTAGGCGAGCTCTTTAGCGAGCTTGGGCGAGCTCCTGAGCGAGGTTGATCGAGCTCCTGAGCGAGCTTGGGCGAGCTCCTGAGCGAGCTCTTTGCCTAAGGCCCCTTCAGCCCAATGTGGATCTCGCTCCCTGTCAAGATGATTTGGTGAGGACGGGGGGGGGGGGGGGTTGGGGGGGGGGGGGGGGGGGGGCGAGCTCCTGGGCGAGTTCCCCATCCCTTGGAATCCTGGGGTCTATGAGATCTGCAGGCAAGGGTGAACTGGTGTCGAGCGCGTGGAGCTAGGGGCGGGCTCTGGGCGAGCTAGGAGGCGAGCTCATACAGGTAAGGGCTCTAACTCCTGGACGGATTTCAGCTACCCCCAACATTACCCCCTCCTGAGGGAGCGACCAAGGAGACTTTGTCGCTTGCTCAGGAGTCTTATTGCACACGTCGGTCGGACTGGGAGAACCAGTCATTGGTGACCTCCACCCTGTGAGCTGCGGGCACCTGCCGTGGGTGGTCTGCGCCGAGAGTTTTGACTCCCAGTATTTCACAAACGCCGGGCGGGCCGGGAGCATCAGCCACGAGCGATCTCCTTCCGGTGCGAGCTTGCCACACGCGGTCAGGGTCTGCATCGGGCGAGCTGTGTGCAACTGCCGTGGGCGATCTGCGTCGAGAGTTTTGACTCCCAGTATTTCACAAACGCCGGGCGGGCCGAGAGCATCAAGCACGAGCGATCTCCTTCCGGTGCGAGCTTGCCACACGCGGTCAGGGTCTGCATCGGGCGAGCTGCGGGCACCTGCCGTGGGCGATCTTGTGACTGGGGTATCGCTCCAAATCTCCGATAGTCGTTTCATCTTAAATGCGGTGCGAGGCTCGATGTCGATACAATGAATCTCATCATGAGATCCCGATCGGCGCGAGACACGTGTCTCCTCCTCATTCGCCTTTGTCTCTGTCAGAAAAGGACAGTGTCGGCGTCGGCGCAGCTTTCTCCACGCGTGATCCACGTGGCATCTTCTGATTGGAGAAAGACGAACTGTCGCTTCAACCGTTGGCGTGTCGCCTCGTTGGGCGCACTCAAGTATTAACTGCGGCCCGATTCACCTGCCTCTCACCCGTCTATAAATAGGGGATGGGGAGCGATTTTTACCGTTGCGTGAAAACAGCTCTCCCTTCCTTCTTTGCTTTCAGCTCGCCTTAGACGCTTTCAGCTCGCCTTAGCCCTTCCGCTCTCATGGCCTCTGCTACTGCCTCCTCTTCTGCTGCTACTGTTGCTGCATCCTCCCAGGGGGAACCTCTCAATGTTGCCCCCATCTCGGTGCGTGAACCTGGCATCGAGGAGGAGGTTCCCTCAAGAGAGCCCGCCGTCGTCTGGTTCAATGATATCGGCGGCGCGCCGATCCCTGCTAGCCTACGCTCCGCGGCGAACATCCCTCAGGAGCTCGCCATCCTGCCCTTCCCATGCTCGGGGAGGCCGCTCTCCGCCACGGCGGTCTCCGTGGGGCAGGTTTGGTCAGGGCTCCGGCTCCCCCTGAAACACCTCGCCAGCGAGCTACTGGAACTGGCGGGCTTATGCCCTGCCCAGCTTCTGGGAAACTCCTGGGGGATCCTCTACGGGCTTTCTCGAATTGAGGAAGCCCTCAACGTGAGGATCCCCCTCGCCTACCTCCTGAAGAAACGGTTGCTCAAGCCGGGGACCGTCTTCAACGAGGTAGACTACGGCCAGTTCTATCTTACTGGCCGCACTGGCGAGCTGCTTCCGTTCTCCACCGTGGAGAACAAAGATAGGTACTGGAAGCAGTATCCCTTCGTGATCGAAGGCGATTGGCTGGGTCCTTGCGCGGGCGTCCCTTCTCTCCCCGGCAGGCCGCCCCTGCCCGTCTTCAAGGAGATCGCGGAGTACCGGGCTAAGGGGAAGAAGTGCATTTCCGCGACTCGAGAGAAATCTCTCGACGACGCGATCTTGCACTTCCTCTGGGGACAAACTCCTGAGAAAGTCCTCGCTCCGGACTTCTCCTTCCTGTGGAAGGATCTCCAGACCGGCGTCGTCACCACTCGGCAGAAGGTGATGCGCAAGAAGGTGGCGGTCTCCCGCCGCGCTGGCTCGACCTTCGTGGCGGCCCCCGCGACCTCCGGGGCGGGGACCTCGGCGAAGAAGGGGAAGAAGCGGGCTTCCCCCATCAAGGTCGCCGACACGGACACCCTCGAGATGCTTCGCGAGGAGGACATCGCCCCGCTACCGCCACCAGCCCGCGAAGCAGCCCCAGGTCAGGCGACCACCCTCTCTATCCTTTCTCCGAGGGTCCCAATCTCGGAGTCTCGGCGACGTCGCATTACCTTTGTCGAGCCCGAGGATCCGTGCGTCGAGCTTCTTCTCAGCATGACAGAAGTGGAGTCCCCAATGGCTGAAGTGTTGATGCGTGGATTCCCAGGTGATCCTTCTAAAATTTTGTTTGTTGCGGTGATGACCCCAGAGATAGAGGGCGCCTCGCAGAAGAAGAAGAAGAAGAAGAAGAAGAAAACTCCTTCTGCCCGCCCATCGGGAGAGGACGACGTCGTTCGGGAGGCTCGCGAAGCCTTCCAACGAGTCCTCGAGGAGCGGAGGAAGGTCGCCCTCGCAGAGGCGGGCTTGGGATCGGCCGTTGATCTCAGCACCGCCTCCAGCTCCAACGACGAGGAGCGGGCTTCGGGAGATGAGCCCGCACCTACAACTGCGGGGCCTCCCCCGCCCTTTGAGGGACCGGCTCCGCCGAGCTCGACCCCTCCTGCACCCGCTCCCAGCACGACCTCACCACCGGTCGCGTCTGCTCCCAACGCGCCCTCACCACCGGCCGCGTCTGCTCCCAGCGCGCCCTCACCACCGGCCGCGTCTGCTCCCAGTGCGACCTCACCATCGGCCGTGCCCGCTCCCAGCGCGCCCATTGCCTCCAGCGCGCTCACTGCTAGCGCGCCCACTGCCTCCAGCGTGCCCACTGCTCCAAGCGCGACCACCGTTTCGCCTCCTGCCGTGCCCACAGCCACACCATCTCCCAGCGCGACACTGTCCGCGGTTCCCACAACCTCCGAAGGTCCAGCCGCAGCCCCCGCTCCCCTCGCTCCAGCGGCCTTGGGGGGGCCAGCAGCAACCCCTGCTCCCTGCTCTCCTGCCCGCGCTCCAGCGGCCAGCGCCCCAGTGGCCTTGCAAACCATCGCCCCGCCCGACAACCCAGCTGCTCCTTCCCTTATGGAGGAGTTGGGCGGGCTGGTCTACTGGTCCCCGGACCTGGGGCCCATCCTGGAGGATCTTCTAAGCTCGAGCTCGGAAGCCTCGGACCCTAGCAAGCCCGACGAAGGGCGAGCCGTAGCGCCACCCCCGGCCACTGATAAAGGCCCCAGCGCTCAAGGGGTTGAGCCCGCTCAGGTCGCGGTCCCAGCGGTGCTCGATCCTGCTGGCGCTGCTGCCGTCGCCCCTCCCCCAGCCACTCCGATCGAGGGAAGCCAGGCGGGCTCTTCCTCAGGCGACACCGAGCGCGCTCCTCAGTACATGCGGGAGATCCTGGGGTGCAACATTTTTGCCCGGACTCCCTATATCGTCCTCGTCAACCGGCTCATCAAGGTAAGATTACCTTCCCGCTTCTTTGCCTTAAATCTCTCTTCCTGTTCTAACTTTCTTCTAACTCTTTTAACTGTTTCGCCTTGCCGTAGGTGGAGCGGGTCAGCCGGGCTCTCGCCGATGAGGTCGCTGGTGTTGCGGGGGATACAATCGCCCTCTACGATGACACTCTCCATGGTTCGGAGAGGAGAGTAGACGAGCACATCCACCGTCTTTGCCAGATGGACCAATCTGGCGAGCTCAGAGCTGAGGTGGACCGGCTGCGCCAGCAGGCCACCTCTATTGATACGAAGGTTGCCCAGCTGCGCCAGCGGGCTGCCACTCTCACCACGGTGCTAGCCTCGGTAGAGGATTCTCATGCCCGCGCCCTCGCGGATCTGCAAGAGGCGACCAAAGCCAAGGAGGCCGCTCAGAAGGAAATTCTCGAGCTTCGCAGCCAAGCGGCGGCCTCCAGAGACGAGATTGCAGCGCTGAAAGAGGCACATCCCTGCGACCTCCATTCCCAACGAGATCGTCTCCAGTCGCAGCTGGGCGAGCTCCTGCGAAAGGGCGCACTGGACGCTATCGAGAAGTACAAAGTCGAGAGGTCGGGAAAGAGGAAGCGCGGCGACGACGAGGGTGCTGGTGCGGGCCCAGCCTAGACTATCTTTTGTAACCCCATGGATGTAACTTTAAATAATGAAATGAATGATAGATCTTCTTGAGCTCGCCCCTGTGTCTTATTTTTCTGTGTTTCTTTTCTTTCTTTCTGCGAGTCCGCTCATGAGTCTGCTCCAAAACCTTTCACAGTGGCCTTGAGGGTCATACCCCGGGCGAGGCAACTAATTTGATTCAACCATTTTATTTTAAAGTATATGCAAACGAAAAACTCGGCATGCTCGCTAAAACTCAATATAATCTCTGAGCCCGGAAAACGATAAGCAAACATAATAACTTCAAAAAACTTCCCTACACTCAGAGACTTAAACCATTTTTATTTTTGAAGAAAACTAATAAGTGCTAGCTGCCCCCTGCCCGGTTAAATTCCCCCAAAGGTCCTGTTCACTGGACATGCCCTTAGAGGGGTTACCAAGGGAAGTTCGGGCTACCTGAAAGGATGGTCGCCCTTCTCAAGTTTCCCTAATTCGCGCTAGGATGCTTCCATTCATGGCAGGTGAACGCGAAGGATCCTGGTTGGGTTTTGAGTCCTCTAGACAGCGGACTACCCTGGAGATCTCAAGGTCGCCCACTTGCGGCCTCTGAGGATTCCAGTCTTGCTTTAAGTCCGCACAACAGCGGACTGCCCCAGGAATCTCAAGGTCGCCTATTGGCGGCCTCTGAGGGTCCTGGTCTTGCTTTAAGTCCGTATGACAATGGACTGTACTTTTCCATAGATCATACGTGCTCTTGCTACGCCGAGCTTCCGGACTGAATTCTTTGGTGAAACCGCCATCGTTCATTCATAACTTCTTTAGAAAATGACTTACAAAAAACCACTGGTCTTATGCATAAAACTTTCGTAGGTGCAAGGCATTCCAAGGTCGCTCTAACAGGTCGCCTTCAGCGGTCATCAACTGGTAAGACCCCGAGCCTCGTGCTTCGCGAACTATATAGGGGCCTTCCCAGTTCGCCGAGAGCTTCCCTGCATTAGGCTCCTGTGTGTTTGCGAACACCTTTCTCATTACCGTGTCCCCGGCTTTGAATGCTCGATGGCGGACTCTTTTGTCGTATGCGTCCTTCATTTCCTGTCTGTATCCGGCGAGATGCAGGTTGGCGCGTTCTCGTCGTTCTTCGAGCTGGTCGAGGGAGTCGGCGAGCAGAGCGTCATTGTCGACCTCATCTGCCGCGAACTTTCTTTCAGTAGGCAGCTTGGCTTCTACGGGCAATACGGCTTCACACCCGTAGGCGAGACTGAAGGGCGACTCGTTAGTTGAGCGACGTGGAGTGGTTCGGTATGCCCAAAGCACGCCTTCGAGCTCCTGCTCCCACAATCCCTTCTTTCCTTCCAGCCTTTTTTTGAGGTTGTCTAGGATCACGCGATTCGTGGCCTCGGCCTGCCCGTTGCTTTGCGGGTACCTTGGAGACGAAAACCTCAGGTCGACTCCATACTGAGCACAAAAGTTTCTGATCAAGTAATTGTTGAACTGTCAGCCGTTGTCTGTGATAAGTATCCGGGGCAGACCGAAACGACAGAAGATATTCTTCCAAAGGAAGTCTTTCACCTGCTTTTCACCTATCTTAGCTAGCGGGACCGCTTCCACCCATTTGGTGAAGTAGTTCGTAGCCACTAGGATGAATTTCTTTTGCCGGGCTGATACGAGGAAAGGTCCCACAATGTCCAGTCCCCATTGCTGAAAAGGCCAGGGGCTCGCCAGAGGATGCAGCTCTTCTGCGGGCATGTAATTTGTCGTGGCGTGCCTCTGGCATTGGATGCAGCTTTGAGCGACCTTCGAAGCGTCTTGCTCCAGAGTGGGCCACCAATATCCTTGTCTCCTAATTTTCGCAGCTAGAGACCGCCCACCGGCATGATTCCCCAGCTCGCTAGAGTGAATGCCATTTAAAACTTCTTCGGTTTCGGGGTGCTCGATGCAACGAAGATTTGGCCCGTCGAAGGATTTCTTAAAAAGACGATCCCAGCGAATGAGATAGCGACCAGCGCACTTCTCCATTCACCGAGCTTCTTCTTTGTCTTCCGGGAGCTCGCCCTTCAGGAGAAAACGAATAATAGGCGTGATCCATCCGCCTGGAGACACATCGGCCGATACTTGGTTAACAGCGGGCTCTGCTACTTGGAGCCGAGACTGACTTTGGACTTCGATGAAAATCTGGCGGGCTTCCGATCCTCCTATAAGGGAGGCGGCATTTGCCAAAGCGTCAGCCCGCCTATTATCAGCCCACGGAATTTGCTCAAAGGAGATTTTTTCGAACCCCGCGGCCTTGCCTTTCACCAGATCTACGTAGCCCGCTATTCGCGTATCCCGGGAAGCATAATCTCCTTTGATTTGGCAAATGATCAGCCGGGAGTCGCTGAAGACCTTCAACCGTTTGGCGCCTACTTCTTGAGCGAGCACTAGTCCGGCAAGCAGTGCCTCGTACTCTGCTTCGTTGTTAGTGGCAGCGAAATCCAGTCGGACCGATTTTTCGAGGAGTATCGCCTGGGCGATTAGTGCAACCCCGATTCCGGCCCCCAAAGCGTTTGAGGAACCATCGACAAATAGCTCCTAGCCCGCTATCTCTGAATGCTTAGTTGGAGGAGGCTCGCTTTGACCGCCCAAGAACCTGGCTTTCCCATGGTGTGCCTCAGTTGGCTCATCCTCTTGGTACTGGACCGGTTCTTCTATGGGGAAGTCCGCCAAGAAATCCGCGAGAACCTGCCCTTTGACAGCAACTCGAGGGACATACTCCAAACCATAGGCAGCAAGCTCGGCGGACCATCGATAGAGCCTGCCGGCTACCGAGGGTCTGGAGAGCGCACTTTTTTGAGGGTGCTCCGTGATGACCTTGACAGTGTGCGCCGAGAAGTAGGGGTGAAGCTTTCTCGAGGTAAGGACCAAGGCCAATGCGACCTTCTCGATTGGTCGATACTGGAGCTCGGCGGGAAGCATCATGTGGCTTACAAAGTAGACATGCCGCTCTATCTTCGCTTCTTCGACCACGAGGACCCCGCTCACCGCATTCTCGATGACCGCCAGGTACACGCCCAGCTCGGCGCCATCCTTAGGCGCCGCTAGGATTGGCGGGCTCGCCAGATAGTCCTTAATCTTTTGAAAAGTGCGCTCACACTTTTCGTCCCAACAAATGCTCGCCCCTTTTCGAAGTAGCTCGAAAAGAGGTCGGCAATTATCTGAGGATTTGGAGATGAACCGATTTAGCACGGCGATTCGCCCGCTCAGTATCTGGACCTCCTGCCGGGTTCTTGGTGTGGGCATTTCGACAAGTGCTCGGATTTGCCCAGGGTCGGCCTCGATCCCCCTGTGGGTGACCAGGTACCCTAGGAATTTCCCAGAAGTCACCCCGAATGCGCACTTTGCCGGGTTTAGCCTCATTTGGTATTTTCTCAATACTTCGAAGATTTCGCGGAGATCGACAACATGCCCTTCTCGCTCTCGACTCTTTACCAGGAGGTCATCTACATAAACTTCGATATTTCTGCCGATCTGATCCTTAAACATCTGAGTGACTAACCTTTGGTAGGTCGCTCCCGCGTTCTTCAGTCCAAACGGCATTACTCGATAGCAGAAAAGCTTCTGGTAGCCCGCCCCAGAATAGAAGGCGGTCTTCTCCTGATCTTCGACGTGGAGGTATCTGGTTATACCTCGAATATCCGTCCATAAAAGATAAGGCCCGAAACCCGACAGCTGCGTCGACCAGCGCGCCTATTCGCGGAAGGGGGAATCCATCCTTTGGGCATGCTTTGTTAAGGTCGGAGAAATCGATGCACACTCTGACCGCTCCGCTCTTCTTGGGCACTGCCACGATATTGGAGATTCACTAGAGGAAGTGCGCCTCGCGTATAAAGCCAGCTCGCTCTAGCTTGTCTATCTCCGCCGCCATTGCAATGGACTTCGCAGCAGGCATGTGCCGAGCTTTTTGCTTGACCGGCGAGAATTCTTTCATGGTGTGCAGACGATGACAGGAGACCTCCGGGTTAATCCTTGGCATGTCCGCGAAGCTCCAGGCGAATACGTCACGGTATTCCCTGAGTATGTCGGTTAGGGCCAGGACCTCGCCCTTGGTTAGCGAGGTCCCGAGATGGACGATCCTCGGTCCGTCCTCGCCACCGATGTTGACTTCTTACAGCGGCTCGGCAACGGGAAAACTTCCTCTCTGGGATCCCGACAGGCGACCTTTCTCCTCGAGCTCAAAATCCACACCGCTCCCACCCGGGGGTGAAGTAGGGGATTTAAGCGAGGAGACCTCTCTCGGGCTTTGGAGGAGCCCGCTCGAGGTGGGCGCTAATTGCTAGGAGGGCGTGGGCCTCTTGGCCTCAGCGACCTCCACATCTGTGAGGTGAAAGACGTCCTACTCGCACCTGGTAGCAGCGACCTGGTCTCCTCGAATTACCATGACCCCTCCGTTGGTGGGAAACTTGAGGGCCTGGTGATTAGGCGAGGACACCGCTTTCATCTGCCTCAACCAAGGTCGCCCTAGGATGGCATTGAAAGCGGACTGCCCATCTACCACCGCGAAGTGGACTTGACGTACCTCCGGGCCCGCCGTTACGGTGAGGGTTATCTCCCCTGCCACCTTAGCGACCTCGCCAGTGAAACCGCTGAGCGAGCCCGTCGAGGGAGACAAATCAGTTTGTCTCAATCCCATTCGCTGGAAGGCCGATAAGAACAGAATGTCTACGGCACTTCCTGGGTCAACCAGGACCTGCCTTACCTCGATGTTCGCCATCATAAGGCATATGACAAGGGAATCATTGTGGGGGGTAACAACCCCAGCCATGTCCTCCTCCGAGAACCAGATAAAGTCTCGAGCTTCTACCCTTGGCGTTTGGAGCAACAGAGGGGTTAGAGAAACGGAGAATACCTTCTGAGCCCGCTCCATCTCTCTAACTTGCCGACGAACCTCGTTGCTGGATCTCGGGCCGTTCAGGCGCTCGCTGATGGTGTGACAGACCGCCGGCCCTCCCGGTGGGGGTGGAGGGAGAGCGGGCTCAGTGGGCCCCGGGCGGTCTCCCTCCCGAGGAGCCCGTGCTGATATCTGTGGGTGCAAATTTTGGCAGAAGTTTACCAACTACCGCGGGACCCATCGGCCCTGCCTGGTGGGACCACGAAGACTACCGCGGGACCCACCGACCCTGCCTGGTGGGACCACGAAGACTACCACGGGACCCACCGGCCCTGCCTGGTGGGCCCCCGAGTACCACAGCGGGACCCACCGGCCCTGCCCAGTGGGCCCCCGGAGACCGCAACGGGACCCACCAGCCCTGCCTGGTGGGCCCCTGAAGGCTTTCAAGGGACCCACCGGCCCTGCCTGGAGGATCCCCAGATACAGCAGCAGAAACCGCCATTTGCCCCGGAATTCCTCCCAGAGAATCCTATAAATAGCAGAGCCTTCGAATGTAAAAGGATCCAAAAATTCTGATTTCCACTCTGAGATCTGACTTTCAGAACCAGAGCTCTGGGATTTTCAACTTCTGATCTACCATCTCTCCTTGATCTTCTTTTCTCCTTAGAAGAGATCAGAGGGTTTTCAGTGACACTCGGCCTGTCGAGGTCACTTCAACTGAAGTGTTAGTGAATTCGGGTTGCTCCCTATAGCACGGAGACGTAGGCTTCGGCTGAACTCCGAGATCACATCTCGTGTCAAAATCTCTCTGATTGCCTCTCTGTTTACATATCGAAAGAGGTAACTTCAACTCCAATCAACAGATCGACCAACGATCTTCGACGTCAACTTCAACTCCAATTGACTGGTGCTGCGAGAGTCTTCGGGTCGGCACGAAGATTTTCCCCCACAGTTTGGCGCCGTCTGTGGGATCCGATCAAAAAGTCCAACTCTCCGTTACTACTTGATCGGTTGAACCTACAACTGATCTTGATAGTCAAACTTCCTCGCCCTCTCGGTTGATCAGACAACTGAACGGCACTCTCGTTGCACCTTTCGCTCTCTGAATGGCGAGGACGAAACATCAAGGTCAACCAGAAGGAAGTAACACTCAACAACAACCTCGTCCTGAGACTCATTCAATGAGTCAAAGGCTCAACTTCGGACAGCCCCTTGCTGTCCCCGAGATGGGGGTTCGTTCAGGGAGTGGCAAGTCTGTCGATCGACCTATCGCCCACCCCGCGCGACAGTCGATTGGGCAAACAACACCTACTCCTGCTGAAGACCCTCCGTCGACCTACCAAATTTCTGCAGTCGACTTCCAATTGCTCCAATTGGCGAAGCAGAACGCCACCCTCACTGCTGAGAGGGATGCTCTGAAGAAAGCAGCTTCCGAGGCTGGGATTGCTCTACCTATTCCCCCTGCAAGCGAGAGGGTCGATCTTCCACGACATTCAATCCACTCTGAATAACGGAGGTCAATGGGTACTACTGCCCTCGAGAGAATTCGACGTGATCCAACCCCCTCTGCTGCCCCCTGGAAGCAGAGTGTTTGGGATCGCCTCGAAGATGAGTCATCCCAATCTTCTTCTGGTCGCAACTGCGACAAGAGAATACCTTCGAAGCTCAACATACCAAGGAGGCATCAGATGAAAGGCGCTCCTTCAAAGAGTCGAGTTTCCCCTTCCATCCCACTTCAGCGTGGGTTTGAATCGGACCTCCGACATCGACTTCAGCCGGCAAATACTTCGATGCCTGAGCAAGACCTTGCGATCTTGCCTCTTGACCCACCTCTAGGTCGAGGACATGGTCGCAGGGATGGCTATTCTTCTTCTGCTGGACCTCTACATCGAAGTCTCTTTGAGACAACATTTCCAAGAGGATGGAGAACTCCTATCCTCCCCAAATTCAACTGCGTTCGAGGAGATCCTACTCTCCACATTCTCGCATTCAAGCAAGCATTAACACCGCACGAAGAAGAAAACAATGTGCTCTGCCGCACCTTCGCAGGAAGTCTCGATGAGCCGTCGCTCGACTGGTATCACAATCTCCGAGCTGGGTCTATTACCCAGTTCGATGTTTTAGCTAAACTCTTCGTGCAGTATTATCAGCTCAATCTAAAGCCCGAGAAGAAGCTCGACTCTCTATATCGGCTAAGGATGGGTGCTGACGAGACTCTCCGAAGTTTCACTAGGAGGTTTCGCAACGAGCATGCTGCCCTCTCGGGAAGACATCTGGACGATGAAGCCATTATGTTGGCTTTCCAGAACGCTCTCCGCTTCGATCTACACATCTACAACGACTTCATCCGTAATCCCCCTCCTTCTCTGGGTGCTATGTTCGATCGAATCCAGAGAGAGATCGAGGTCGAAGACGATCAAGTCGCTCGTAAAGGGAGAGAAACAAAACGAAGGCCTGCGGAAAGAGAAGCTCCTAAGTATGCCGCCAAGGCTCACAACGCTGATGCAGCAGCCCCTCCAGCCAACTAACGATCAAAGAATGATGGGCGTCGATCTCCAACGAAGACCACTTTCACCGAGTGGAATATGCCGGTCGAACCGATACTCGACCGCATTCAACATGAAGAGTTCGTTCGGAGGCCCAACCCTCTTTAGCCGAACTCGAAATTTACAGCTGATAAAATAGTATATTGCGACTTCCATCGAAGTCACGGCCACTCCACCGATCGGTGTTTTTGGCTGAAGTTCCATCTTGAAGACCTATTGCGAGAAGGCCATCTTCAAGAATTCGTCAAAGGCGGACATGATCAACGCCTAGCCTCTGCAAAGGGGAAAGAAGTGTGTTGGGTACATCAAATCTCCTCCAACCGGCAACCAATCTCTGTGAAAGCCAATACCTTTGGCATTCACTGATCATTGCACAATCAATCAATAACCGGGAAAGAAGTGGATCGACAAGTTCGACGCATCTTCCATGTTCGTGCTGCAGCAAACAAGGAAGACACTTGGATCGAGAAGCCCATCGAAGGTTTGGCTTGGCCCTCTATCGTCTTCAATGACGCAGATCTTCAAGGAGTTCACACTCCCCATCGAGACCCCCTTGTCTTGAAACTCCTCATCGATGGAAGCACTGTCAACCGGATCCTCATTGACACCGGAAGCTCCATCGACATTATGTTCTCAGACTGCTTCAAACGTCTAGGACATAAGTATCAAAGTCTCGACGTCGTCCCGACCGTGATCACCGGCTTCAACGGCGAACAAAGCATCACGGTGGGCGAGTCCAGATTTACCATCGACCTCAGCCGAGAGACTCGAGTCTCGGTGAGGTTTGCAATCGTCGAAGGAATGTCTAGCTACAACGCCATTCTTGGGCGGCCATTCCTCCACCAGATCAATGCCATCTCCTCTTCTTATCACCAACTTCTTAAGTTTGCAACAGGAGAAGGCATCGTCTGCATTCGAGATGATCAACAAGCTGGAAGGTCTTGTGAGGCTGCTGCGGCTAAAACAGATCGAAAGATCAACACTGCTCCTCCAAAGCGGCCACGAGATGAAGCTGGTCCCTCTTCCAAATAGCAATCAAAGGAGATTCCGCTGACCGAACCTTCACCAATCGAATGGGAAACATCACCTTCAATTGAAGAAATCATCCCTATCAACATTGGCAGTGGAGATCTCCCTCGACAAACATTTATTGGTACCGGTCTTAGCGACGCAGAAGCGCAAGACATGGTATCCTTCCTCCAGTCCAATATCGACGTCTTCGCCTGGTGTTTCGAAGACATGCCTGGTATCAATCCGGATGATGCTTGTCACCGACTTGCAATCAAAGAAGAAGTGAAACCTGTTAAGCAAAAGCCACGCACCATCCGGCCAGAGCTGCAAGTTGCTGTTCAAGAAGAAATCACCAAGCTACTCGCAGCAGGCTTCATCCGAGAAGTAGAGTATCCTACCTGGATCTCTAACATAGTTGCTGTTCCAAAGAAGAATGGGAAAGTCAGAGTCTGCATTGACTTCACCAACCTCAACAAGGCTTGCCCCAAAGACCCATTCCCCATGCCAAGAATCGATAGACTCGTCGATGCCACCGCTGGCCACGAGCTATTGTCTTTCATGGATGGGTATTCTGGATACAATCAAATTCCACTTCATGCAGACGATCAAGAGAAAACTTGCTTCGTGACTAGCCGAGGTCTTTACTGCTACAACGTAATGCCATTCGGCCTCAAAAATGCTGGTTCCACCTATCAACGGTTAGTCACAAAAATGTTCGAAGATCAGATCGGCCGTAACGTCGAAGTCTATGTCGATGATCTCCTCACCAAGAGTTCCATTCGGAGCAAGCATCTTTCTGATCTGGCAGAAACCTTTCAAGTTCTTCGAAAGTATCGTATGAAGCTCAATCCAGCCAAGTGCGCTTTCGGAGTTCAATCTGGCAAATTCCTGGGTCATCTTGTGACCAGGAGGGGTATTGAAGCCAATCCTGATCAAATTCGAGCTATCCTCGACATGCCATCACCTACCAATCAAAAGGAAGTACAGCGCCTCACTGGAAGACTTGCTGCCCTCAATCGGTTCATCTCAAAGTCTTCTGACAAATGTAAACCTCTCTTCGACAAACTACGAAAGGCGGATACTTCAGGGTGGAGTCCAATTTGTGAAGAGGCATTTCAAAGCATCAAGAAATATCTGGTGCAAGCTCCTATCTTGACGGCTCCACTTCCACAAGAAGACTTATGGCTCTATCTCGCCGTAACCAATCAAGCAATCAGTGCAGTCTTAGTCAGTAGAAGAGAAGGCTTCGAGCATCCAGTCTATTATATCAGTCACACTCTTCTCCCGGCTGAAACTCGCTATTCAAAAACTGAGAAAGTCATCCTAGCCTTACTCACTGCATCGCGTCGTCTTCAACCATACTTCGTCTCTCACCAGATCACTGTTATATCAGAACATTCGCTCAAAGATATCATTGACAAAGCTGGTCGAATGACCAAATGGGTGATCGAAATGAGTTCCCTGGGAATTCAGTTCGAATCTCGCACTTCTATCAAAGGTCAAGCTATTGCTGATTTTCTAGCTGATTTTCCAGTTGAAGACCCCATCACTTGGGAAGAAGATGTCGATATGCGCTTGGAGGATGAGGACAATACTCCGATCAACCTTGCAACAAAAATTGATCCAAATCTCGAAGCTACAGCTGCAACTCCTCCATGGAAACTTTATACTGATGGAGCTTCAAGTTCGATCGGTTCGGGAACTGGGATAGTCTTGGTATCCCCCGAACTTGATCATCTTCAGAAAGCCACTCTCCTCGGATTCACTGCCACCAACAACGAAGCCGAATACGAAGCACTCATTTCTGGACTCGAGATAGCGAAATCCTTGGGGGTAGATCGAATCATTGTCTACAGTGACTCCCAATTGATCATAAGGCAAATCAATGGAGAGTACACAGCTCGCGAAGAAAGAATGCAACTCTACTTGGCCTTAGTACGACATCTTCAACAATGTTTTATTGCCGCTGAATTCATTCAAATCCCCAGAGCTGAGAACCGAGAAGCAGATGCCTTAGCCAATGCTGCCTCAGTTCTTGGAGACTCACTCGGAGGAAGGCAAATACAAATCGATTATCAAGAAGTGTCCAAGACCACCCCCGATCAACAGATCCTTACTACTACAAAAGAATCTGGGGGTGGAGATCAGCTTGAAGACTGGAGACGATCAATTTTCGATTTCTTCAAGCATGGCAAAATACCGGAAGATCCAAATCAAGCCCGAAGACTTCAAAGGAAGCTCCCATGCTACATTCTGCAAGGTGAAGATTTATATTTCAAATCTCACAACGGGATGTTGCTCAAGTGCCTTGGTCCCGAGCAAGCACTCGCAATCCTAATTGATATCCACTCTGGAACTTGTGGAAATCATTCGGGAGGAAGATCTCTTGAAGCCAAGACGAAACTACAAGGGTACTACTGGCCAACAATGGCAAAGGATGCTCAACAAGTTGTTCAAAAATGTGAGCCATGCCAAAGACACGCTCGAGCTATTCATCTCCCTGCAGATGAGCTTCATCAACTATCAAGTCCCTGGCCGTTCCATCAATGGGGGTTAGATTTCTTGGGTCCTTTCCCTCCAACTCCAAGCAAGAAGAAGTATCTACTGCTGGCCACGGATTATTTCACCAAATGGGTTGAAGCTGTGCCCCTCTTCCGAGAGACTGACGACGAAGTGATCAAATTCATTCGGCGCAACATCTTCTCAAGGTTTGGTACACCTCAAATTCTTGTTGCTGACAATGGAGCTCAGTTTGACTCCGACAAGTTTCGAGAGTTCTGTCTCAACAACGGCATCAAGCTATTCTATTCAACTCCAAGATATCCTCAATGCAATGGCCAAGCTGAAGCCTCAAATAGAGCCATACTTGGTATACTCAAGAAGAAACTCAACGACAAGAAAGGATTGTGGGAGTAAGTCCTACCTGAAGTTCTTTGGGGGTATCGCACAACTCCGAGAAGATCAACAGGGTTCTCACCCTTTCGTCTAACATATGGATCGGAAGCAGTACTCCCAACAGAAAATATATCAAGTACTTTGAAGACCAAAGCAGTTGAAGAAGGAATCAATGAAGAACTTCGGATCAATGATCTAGACTTCTCCGAAGAATTACGAGATCAAGCATCACTTCGTGTGGCCAAGTACCAACAGAAGATCAAAAGAGCCTATGACAAGAAAATCTACAAGAGACAGTTCCCAGTGGGCAGCCTAGTTCTCAGAGCAGTTTTTTACAACACCAAAGAGCACAGCAGTGGGAAACTTGCTCCCAACTGGGAAGGTCCATATATCGTTGAATCAGTAGGAGGCAAAGGTTCTTACAGACTGGTCACACCAGAAGGAGATAGATTGCCTCGAGCTTGGAATTCCAGACACCTCAAGATGTTCTACCCATGATGTAAATTCTGTGATGAATAAAATTCTCTTTCAGATGTTCAAATGTGCAAGTGTTCAGCTTTTCAATTCAAGTTCTAAAGCAGCTTCAAATTCAAGTTACCAGGTCTTTTAACAAGTTTGGGTGTTAGAGTTGTGACTCAACCCCTTACTAGCAAATGTTAAAAACTGACCATATTCAAGTTACCAAGTCTTTTAACAAGTTTGGGTGTTAGAGTTGCGACTCAACCCCTTACTAGCAAATGTTAAACTGACCTTCAAGTTTCAATGTTCAAATTCAATCAATTTCGATATCGTCTAACAAGTTTGGGTGCTTGAGTTGCGACTCAACCCCTCACATTCAAGTGTTACACGAATTCAAGTTTCAATTTTCAAGTTGCAATAAGTTTGGGTGCTTGAGTTGCGACTCAACCCCTTACATACAAGTGTTGCATAGATTCAAATTCAAATTTCAAGGTAAACAAGTTTGGGTAATCAAGTTGCGACTCGATCCCTTACATTCAAAAGATTGTATCTATGCTAATGCTATCCAAAACATAAGATTCAAAGACATTCAACTCAAGAGACATCCAATTTTTAAACACCAAAGAGATTTCTATTATTATCAAAAATATGACAAGTACAGGAGCGAGCTATTACATATCAAGAGTTTACAAGCACAACAACTGAAAGGAAGAAAAAGTCTCAAGGCTTGGCCACACTCTGCGCACGCGACTTCTCCCCCTCAGATCCAGCACGAGCTTTGCTCGCCGCTGATGCCTTGGAGGATCGGACACTGGCAACATGGGCCCTGAGTGCTTCTGCCGCCTTTTCAGCTGTTTCCCTGTAGCTCTGGCACTCACTCCGCATATGCTCCAGCTCCTTCTTATGAGTCTCTGCTAAAGCAGCAAGTTGAGCCTCCAGCTCCTTTATTCGAGCAGTACGATCGAAGCCCAAGTTCTCGATCCTGAAGAATCGTTTTCTCAGATCTTCAAGCTCGTGACCCCGGGCCTCGTATCCATTCTGCCAGCCCTTGCTCTCCAACTTCTCCTTGCGAAGAGCCTCGGTCTTGGCCTTCAATGCCTCTTTCTTTGAGGATAGAGCCTCCCTCAGCTTATCCCTCTCCTCGCTTACGACCTCCAGTGCGGCAGCTAAGCGGGAGACTTCAGCTGAAGCTTCTTTTGCTCCCGCCTTCATGGAAAGCTTGGTCGCGACATTCAAAACTGCTGAATTCTGCAAAAAGAACAAAAGAGTTAGAATTATTCTGAAGATGCAATTCAGATGATCATTCGAGCAAGATGCACTTACCACCAGTTCGAGCCTGTCGAAAGCTTCATCCAGAGTAGCCCCTGGAAGATTGCAGAGTTTCCGGATCACGGATGTGGGGTGGTTGATGTCAACATCACCCAAACTCTTCATCTTCGGGGTCGAGCCAACAGGCACACCTGCAATCAACACGAAAGGTCAAAGTGTTAGATTATTTCCAATCTTCAGAGGCAAGAGAATCAAGGCAAGTTAGTATAATTACCTGAGGCTTCAACCCTTGGCTCCTTACCCTTTCGGCGATCGGAACCACCCTGAGGGGTCGTTTTCTCCTGAGTAGGGGCCGGCTTTGGCTGAGGTTGAGTAGCTCCATCTCCCACGCGACTTTCCCTCTCCTAATGAATAGGGGAGGGAGCATCCCGGGGAGGTGAGACTCTTTCTTCCTGTGGCCCGCCTGGCTGGACGAGTCCCGCCACCATAGCAGCCACCTCCTCAGCCAGAGACCGAGAGGGGGGTGGGGGTTGTTCAACTTCGATACCCCCGCTCGTGGTTGCTCCTTCGAGGCGGGGTACTTCAGGTGGAATTTGATCGAGGGGTGTGGGGTTGCTTCCAACCCCACCACTCCTCGACAACTTAATTTTGAAGCGCAGCGGCTTCTTCAACTCATCAAATTTATAGGTGGGAACCGCCTTTGGGCCATCACCTTCTATATCGAGGACTTCTTCCATTTGACGAGCTTTAACCTCGTCAATAGGAATAGGAATTGAATCTTCACCTGTTGCACCAACAGTGGGGGTAGGAGGAATTTCTTCCTCACCACCCCCATTCTCACCATCTCCACCAGAGGGGGTGGAAGACAGATCATCCTCGCCGCCCCCTTCCTCGTCCTCGTCATTACCACTATTGTCGTGGCTGACATTCTCGGTCTCTTCGTCTTCCTCGACGCTCCCCTTCCTTTCTTTTTCTTCTTCTTCTTCATTCTTCTTCCCTTGGTCTTCATCTTCCTTTTGCTTGAGGGTTTTTCGTTTCTTCTTCACTGGGCCTCTTTGGATCACCAGTTTCTCCTCCACAGTGGGCAAGCGGCGCCTGGCAGTGTAGATTTTCTTCTCGGCCCGAATCTTCCGGATGATCTTGCCCGAATGAGGGTCTTCTTCATAGTCAGAGTATAGGACTTCATTGTCCTCGTATCTATCCTTTGATCGGTGGAGGAGATTGGCCTTGCCATATCTCACAGGGCAGTTGGAGAACTGCTTCCACGACCTGGTTCCACAGGTCAACTCCAGAAATAACTTATCGATTGCTCCAGCCCTCTCGGAGGTCCAGGCAAAGATGCCTCCCTCGCAGTACATCTTCACTGCGTCATGCACTTCACCTCGGGGGGTATCGGGCACTGAGATGGGTGTCCATGCACCGGTAACAGAGATAGGCCAATCTGTATACAATTTGTCCGAAGGGACTGTATCAGTTAGCGGGCGCAGTGGAGACACACCGGTCAAATTGTAGAATGGGCTGTCCCTTCTGTAAGCCCATCGATAGTGGAAGAAGAAGTATCCAAGCTCGATCCGAGCGTCTTCACCTTCCGGGATGCTGGAGTAGCAGGCCTTCAAGTCCTCTTGAAAATCCGACTCCACACGGCAGAATGCGTAGATAATCCGCCAGGCGTTTCCAGTGACCTGCCCCGGGCAAAGGCCAGAAGTGTTCAGTAATCTTGCCGCAAAGGGTGGCAACGGTAGACGCAGACCGCAGTTGAGTTGGCCGATGGTTACGATGGTTCCCATGACCTTCTCATTGCTAGCAAAGCTGGTGAAGACGGTCTTCTTATCGATGTCGAATGCAGTCTGAATGCTGGGGAGCGAAGGTTGCACCCTCCCTTCGGTGAAGAAAGAGAGCAATGTCTGCCACTTCTTCCTCTTCTGATCTGTGAACTCGCCACCAGTATTGTATACATACTCAGTTTCCTCTGACAGAGACATGAGCGGGCCCAGAACGAACTGTACCTTAGGGATATACTCTGGCCTCGATGGCGCTGAAGCAAACCCTACTCCCTGGTGTCTTTTTCCCAGCTGCCCCAGTTCGGCAAGCACAGCCTTGCCCTTACCGCGGCCGCCCTTCGGAGAGGATGGAACCTCAACAATCTCTTTTCCTTTCCTCTTCGAAGGGACCCCGCCTGACTTCTTCGAGCTTCCAGAAGACGCCATCTGATCGATCAAGCAAAAACAGAAATCGGGAGCAAAAGCGTCTGGACTTCGAAAAATTTTGGAAGCGTGAGGCAAAAATGACAGCCAGTGAAACTTATATACCAAGGGTGAAACAGGTACGAAAATCGAGGAGACACGTGTCTTCACCATATCAAATCGTGTGTTTTTGTAGGAACACGTGGCATCCATCCACAGCTTGCGCAAAATCAGGCGAACCGTCGAACCAGACGAAACGTCGGACCACCGGTCCACGTGAACCAAACGGTCCAAGCAAGCCACCGGTCTGAATAAACCGAACCACCGTTCAAAAGCCTCATTCAAACCAACCAAAGATTCAAAACAGGAAGGATCAAGCCCCATCGATGTTCAAAACTCTGCCAGAAGATCAGAACAGAACAGCTGTAAAACCTTCTCTGAGGGCAGGTTCAAAACTTTCATTCGATCGGTCAAATTTCTACTGGATCTGGCAAAAAACCAAGGTTTTTTGCCGATCACTCGAACCTTGACCGGATAATTTCTTACCGATCGGACAAACTTGTCCGATCGGTAAAAATCATTCGATCGGTCAAATTTCTACTGGATTTGGCAAAAAACCAAGGTTTTTTGCCGATCACTCGAACCTTGACCGGATAATTTCTTACCGATCGGACAAACTTGTCCGATCGGTAAAAATCATTCGATCGGTCAAATTTCTACTGGATCTGGCAAAAAACCAAGGTTTTTAGCCGATCACTCGAACCTTCACCGGATAATTTCTTACCGATCGGACAAACTTGTCTGATCGGTAAAAATCATTCGATCGGTCAAATTTCTACTGGATCTGGCAAAAACCCAAGGTTTTTTGCCGATCACTCGAACCTTGACCGGATAATTTCTTATCGATCGGACAAACTTGTCCGATCGGTAAAAATCATTCGATCGGTCAAATTTCTACTGGATCTGGCAAAAAACCAAGGTTTTTTGCCGATCACTCGAACCTTGACCGGATAATTTCTTACCGATCGGACAAACTTGTCCGATCGGTAAAAATCATTCGATCGGTCAAATTTCTACTAGATCTGGCAAAAAACCAAGGTTTTTTGCCGATCATTCGAACCTTGATCGGATAATTTTTTCCGATCGGACAAACTTGTCCGATCGGCAAAAATCATTCGATCGGTCAAATTTCCTACTGGATCGGTTAAAAAACCATGTTTTTTGACCGATCACCCTATTCTTGACCGGTTGAATTTTGACCGATCGGTCAAAATTTTACCGATCGGTCAAATATGACCGATCGGTCAAAAATTAACCGATCGGTCAAATTTCAACCGATCGGTCAAATTTCCTACTGGATCGGTCAAAAAACCATGTTTTTTGACTGATCACCCTATTCTTGACCGGTTGAATTTTGACCGATCGGTCAAAATTTGACCGATCGGTCAAATATGACCGATCGGTCAAAAATTAGCCGATCGGTCAAATTTCAACCGATCGGTCAAATTTCCTACTGGATCGGTCAAAAAACCATGTTTTTTGACCGATCACCCTATTCTTGACCGGTTGAATTTTGACCGATCGGTCAAAATTTGACCGATCGGTCAAATATGACCGATCGGTCAAAAATTAACCGATCGGTCAAATTTCAACCGATCGGTCAAATTTCCTACTGGATCGGTCAAAAAACCATGTTTTTTGACCGATTTTGACCGATCGATCAAAAATTAACCGATCGGTCAAATTTCAACCGATCGGTCAAATTTCCTACTGGATCGGTCAAAAAACCATGTTTTTTGACCGATCACCCGATTCTTGACCGGTTGAATTTTGACCGATCGGTCAAAATTTGACCGATCGGTCAAATTTGACCGATCGGTCAAAATTGACCGATCAATCAAAATTGACCGGTCAGTCCTTTTTTGTGCTAACACTCGACAAGCTTCTTCATGCCTTTTGCGACAGGGGGTTGCTATTTTTTGCACCAAATCCAAGCCAGCCAGAACGAACTCTAGCTAACTTGGAGGGGGTAACTGTGGGTGCAAATTTTGGTAGAAGTTTACCAACTACCGCGGGACCCACCGGCCCTGCCTGGTGGGACCACGAAGACTACCGCGGGACCCACCGGCCCTGCCTGGTGGGACCACGAAGACTACCACGGGACCCACCGGCCCTGCCTGGTGGGCCCCCGAGTACCACAGCGGGACCCACCGGCCCTGCCCAGTGGGCCCCCGGAGACCGCATCGGGACCCACCAGCCCTGCCTGGTGGGCCCCTGAAGGCTTTCAAGGGACCCACCGGCCCTGCCTGGAGGATCCCCAGATACAGCAGCAGAAACCGCCATTTGCCCCGGAATTCCTCCCAGAGAATCCTATAAATAGCAGAGCCTTCGAATGTAAAAGGATCCAAAAATTCTGATTTCCACTCTGAGATCTGACTTTCAGAACCAGAGCTCTGGGATTTTCAACTTCTGATCTACCATCTCTCCTTGATCTTCTTTTCTCCTTAGAAGAGATTAGAGGGTTTTCAGTGACACTCGGCCTGTCGAGGTCACTTCAACTGAAGTGTTAGTGAATTCGGGTTGCTCCCTATAGCACGGAGACGTAGGCTTTGGCTGAACTCCGAGATCACATCTCGTGTCAAAATCTCTCTGATTGCCTCTCTGTTTACATATCGAAAGAGGTAACTTCAACTCCAATCAACAGATCGACCAACGATCTTCGACGTCAACTTCAACTCCAATTGACTGGTGCTGTGAGAGTCTTCGGGTCGGCACGAAGATTTTCCCCCACAGTATCACCTCGAATCTCCTTGGAGGCGAAATAAACTGATCCAAATGGCCTTGGGTGACCAAGTCCTCCAGGTGGTTCTTCAGAGCCCGGCATCTGTTGGTGTGATGCCTGAGACTACGATGAAAGGTGCACCTCCGTGTATTATCGATGGAGCCGGGCTCCCCGACCTGCAGGGGTGGTGGATACTGAAAAAATGGTTCATTCCGGATCTGGTAAAAGACTTGCCCTGGGGAGTGTGTTAGCACGGTGAAATCCCGCTCCCCGGGTCCCGGAGGCAGGCGCAAGTTCATCGGTCTTCCAGCGACCACTGCGGGGATTTCAGCGGGCTGTACGGCAGGAGCTGCGGGCGGTCCGGGCAAAGGTTCCGCCGGTGGCATCTCCCGCCTCTCCACGGCTTTAACGACGAGAGGTCGTAGAGCCGGAGGAGGTCGCTGCTCGACTGCCTTCCCCTTCCGGTCTAGCACCGCATCTTCGAGCTTGATGTGTTGCTGGACAAGGGCGAAGAGCTCGACCATCGTGCGGGGATCTTTGATCACCAGCGCGTCGTGAAGGTTGCTTCCCTCTGGGAGGGCGTTCCGGAAAACGCTCACTGTGGTGCGATCTTGGCCGACCGCATCCTCCAGAGCGAGGTAGGCGCTTCGAAAATGCGTCGTGAAGCTTCGAAGGGTTTCGTGGGCTCCCATGGCCAAGGTGAAGAGAGACTCAATCCTCTTAGGGGGTTGCCTGTTGCAGCGGTACTGCTCCAGAAACAATCGGGAGAGAGTAGGGAAGTCTGGAATGGAGCCCGATGGCAATTTGTGGAACCAGTTTAGCGCCGAGCCCGTCAAGCTACTCGGGAAAGCCCGGCACAAAACATGATCTTGGTTCCGGAAAAATAACAGCTTCCGGTAAGCCAAGAGATGGTCGACTGGATCTTGCGATCCATCGAACAGTACAAACTTGGGCGGGGTCCAATGGTGAGGGAAACCTCCTTGGTGCACCTCACTCGTGAAGGGCGAGCTTCCCCTATGAGCGGCAAGATCCTCCAACAGATTTACAGGCGCACCAGGTCGCTGCCAGTGCCCGGGGAAAGCTCCCAAAGGCGGCTGCGCAGGCCCTATGCGGTCATGTACGCTCCCTCGGTGTCCTCCCTTGTGGCGACCTGAGGGGGTTCCTGCGGAGTGACCTTCTCGTCGTCGATCCACGGGCTCTCTTGGTACAATAGCGGGTCGATGAGAGGCGGTTGCCTCGCGAGCTCCATGTGGCAGAGCTTCCGCGGGCTCCTTCTCCCGTCGCCGATGGCGTGGGTCGCGATCTCTCTCCAGAGATCTTGCTTCAGATTCATCTGAATCGGCGCTTCTGTCACGGCATCGGGGGATGGTTGCTCGCGAAGTCACCTTATTGCTTGACTGCTGGGTCACCAGCCTTTGCAATCTCGTAAGCGGGGTTTCCGACACCCCACGCACGGCCGTTCTCTCGACCGGGGGTTCCCGGTGGGAAGCCTACCGAGCCGGAAGGGTCGTGGGCAGGCGCAATGTTGAAGCTGGTGGTCGCACCGGAGATGCCGTCTTCGTAGGCCCGGATCGTCGGCTGGTCGTCGGAACCTGACGCAGTCGCGTCAGTTCCTCCATCATGGCCCGCTGGGTGGCCAACATCTCCAACAGGAGCTGGTCACTGAGCGGGACATGGGGCTGGGGGGTCTCAGCAGGAGGTTCGCTGCGTGCAGACCTCGCACGGGTCCTCGGTCGCCTACGTCCCCTCGTCGCTGGAGCCATCCTTGGGTTACGAGAGCCCCCGGCGTTCAACCGCGTGGTCGTGGGCGTTCTCGCAGGAACCAGTCGAAAGATCCCACAGACGGCGCCAAATGTTTGGGGATCTTTTTCGCTGGTCCGTGCAGTCTACCTGCAAGACAAAGTAAGAATGTGAGAACGACTGTCTCCCTTAGGAGCGCAGACCCTCCGACGCTCAAGTCAGTCTCAGGTGCTTATCGGCGAGCTATAGTAGACGAAAGTGGTAGGGATAAGGGTTTCCAACCTGTACTCTGGAGCCTGGGGGTGGGCATTTATAGACATTGGCAACCTACCATTGCCCGACACATGGAGATTCCTTCCAATGCCTTCTAGACCCCCACGTTCAGGCTCACGTGGGTCTCTGACAGTCCTTGGAACTCGCGCCCCTGACATTCTTTGTCGTCGAGCCTGCCATGCGGTTTGAGTGGGGGAGAGCATCTTTCTTGTTGCTGCCAGGTGGCTATTCTGGAATATTCAAGTCTGGGAGGTCTCAAAACTGACTCTGGCGGGCTTCTGTGGACTACAATCATCCACGTAGCTTCAGTGGGGTTTCGACACCTGGCAACCCTTATGCCTCTTTACTGGGGCGACCTCAGGGAGGAAGCAAAAGCGAGCTCGCCCTTCATGATTCCACCTTCCCCTTTATATCTATCAAGAGTCGTACCTCGTAGGGGCGACCTCTTCGATAAATAGGGGGGTCTTGGTGAGTTGGGGGCGTCTATGGTGCCGGTGTTTTTATATGCATGATGGTCTAACTCCCGCTGCCACTACAAGCGAACTCCCGCGCGAGCTTGGCGAGCTTTTGTGCGAGTTTGGGTGAGCTCCTGAGCGAGCTTAGGCGAGCTCCTGAGCGAGCTTGATCGAGCTCCTAAGCGAGCTTGGGCGAGCTCCTGAGCGAGCTTGATCGAGCTCCTGAGCGAGCTTGGGCGAGCTCCTGAGCGAGCTCTTTGCCTAAGGCCCCTTCAGCCCAATGTGGATCTCGCTCCCTATCAAGATGATTTGGTGAGGACGGAGGGGGGGCGAGCTCCTGGGCGAGTTCCCCATCCCTTGGAATCCTGGGGTCTATGAGATCCGCAGGCAAGGGCGAACTGGTGTCGAGCGCGTGGAGCTAGGGGCGGGCTCTGGGCGAGCTAGGAGGCGGGCTCATACGGGTAAGGGCTCCAACTCCTGGACGGATTTCAGCTACCCCCAACAGATCGTACGAATGAATTAGAATGGATCGTATGAATAAATTAGAATGGATCGTACGAATGAATTAGAATGGATCGTATGAATGAATTAGAATGGATCGTATGAGTGAATTAGAATGGATCGTGCGAATGAATTAGAATGGATCGTACGAATAAAATAGAATGGATCGTACGTATGAATTAGAATGGATCGTGCGAATGAATTAGAATCCATTTGTATGAATGAAATAGAATGAATCGTACGAAGGAATTAGAATGGATCGTACGAAGGAATTAGAATAGATCGTACGAATGAATTAGAATGGATACATTCGTGCAAAAGAATTAGAATGGATTGTATGAATGAATTAGAATGGATTGTGCAAATGAATTAGAATGGATCGTATGAATGAATTAGAATGGATCGTATGAATTAGAATAGATCGTACGAATGAAATAGAATAGATCGTACGAATGAATTAGAATGGACACATTCGTGGGAATAAATTAGAATGGATCGTACTAATGAATTAGAATGGATCATGCGAATGAATTAGAATGGATCGTACGAATGAGTACGAATGGATCGTACGAATGTATTCGTGCGTGTGAAAGAATTAGAATTGATTGGGCGAATGAATTAGAATGGATACATTCGTGCGAATGAATTAGAATGGATCGTATGAATGAATTAGATTGGATCGATTGTATGAATGAATTAGAATGGATTGTGCAAATAAATTAGAATGGATCGTATGAATGAATTGGAATGGATCGTATGAGTGAATTCGAATGGATCGTGCGAATGAATTAGAATGGATTGTACAAATGAATTAGAATGGATCGTATGAATGAATTAGAATGGATCGTGCGCATTCTAATTCATTCGTATGATCCATTCTATTTCATTCGTATAATCCATTCTAATTCCTTTGTACGATCCATTCTAATTCACTCCCTTAAATGTATCCATTCCATTCTAATTCATTCGTACGATCCATTCTAATTCATTCGCACGAATGTATCCACTCTAATTCATTCATACGATCTATTCTAATTCCTTCGTACGATCCATTCTATTTCATTCGTATGATCCATTCTATTTTATTCGTATAATCCATTCTAATTCATTCGCACGTACAATTCATTCTAATTCATAAGTACGATCCATTCTAATTCATTAGCACGATCCATTCTAATTCATTCGTACGATCCATTCTAATTCATTCGCACAATCTATTCTAATTCATTCGTACGTTCCATTCTAATTCATTAGCACGATCCATGCTAATTCATTCGTATGATCCATTCTATTTCATTCGTACGATCCATACATTCGTACGAATGAATTAGAATGGATCATGTGAATGAAATAGAATGGATCGTGCGAATGAATTAGAATAGATTGTATGAAGGAATTAGAATGGATCGTACGAAGGGATTAGAATGAATCGTACGAATGAATTAGAATGGATATATTCATGCAATTGAATTAGAATGGATTGTACGAATGAATTAGAATGGATCGTATGAATGAATTAGAATGGATCGTGCGAATGAATTAGAATGGATCGTACGAATGAATTAGAATGGATCGTACGAATGAATTAGAATGGATCGTATGAATGAAATAGAATGGATCGTATGAATTAGAATGGATCGTACGAATGAATTAGAATGGATCGTTCGAATGAATTAGAATGGATCGTATGAATAAATTAGAATGGATCGTACGAAGGAATTAGAATGGATCGTACGAAGGAATTAGAATGGATCGTACGAAGGTATTAGAATGGATCGTACGAATGAATTAGAATAGATTGTGCGAATGAATTAGAATGGATCGTACGAATGAATTAGAATGGATTATATGAATGAATTAGAATGGATCGTATGAATGAATTAGAATGGATACATTCGTGCGAATGAATTAGAATGGATCGTATGAATGAATTAGATTGGATCGTATGAATGAATTAGAATAGATCGTGCGAATGAATTAGAATGGATCGTACGAATGAATTAGAATGGATACATTCGTGCGAATGAATTAGTATGGATCATACGAATGAGTAAGAATGGATCGTACTCAAATTCATTCGCACGAATGTATCCATTCTAATTCATTCGCACAATCCATTCTAATTCATTCATACGATCCATTCTAATTCATTAGCATGATCCATTCTAATTCATTCAAACAATCTATTCTAATTCATTGGATCGTACGAAGAAATTATAATGGATCGTACGAATGAATTAGAATGGATACATTCGCACGAATGTATCCATTCTAATTTATTCGTACGATCCATTTTAATTCCTTCGTACGATCCATTCTAATTCATTTGTACGATCCATTCTAATTCATACGATCCATTCAATTTCGTTCATACGATCCATTCTAATTCATTCGCACGAGCCATTCTAATTCATTCGCACGATCTATTCTAATTCAATTATACGATCCAATCTAATTCATTCATACGATCCATTCTAATTCATTCGCACGAATGTATCCATTCTAATTCATTCATACGATGGGTCGTACAAACGAATTAGAATGGGTCGTACGTGAATTAGAATGGATCGTACGTATGAATTAGAATGGATTCATTCGTGCGAATGAATTAGAATGGATCGTACGAATGAATTAGAATGGATCGTACGAATGAATTAGAATGGATACATTCGTGCGAATGAATTAGAATGGATCGAACGAATGAGTAAGAATGGTCGTACGAATGAAATAGAATGAATTGTACGAATGAATTAGAATGGATCGTACGAATGAATTAGAATGGATACATTCGTGCGAATAAATTAGAATGGATCGTACGAATGAACTAGAATGGATCGTGCGAATGAATTAGAATGGATCGTGCGAATGAATTAGAATGGATCGTACGAAGGAATTAGAATGGATCGGATACATTCATGCAAATGAATTAGATTGGATCGTACGAAGTAATTAGAATGGATCGTACGAATGAATTAGAATGGATCATACGAATGAGTAAGAATGGATCGTACGAATGAGTAAGAATGGATCGTACGAATGAATTAGAATGGATCGTACGAATGAAATAGAATGGATTCACGATCCATTCCAATTCATTCGCACGAATGTATCCGATCCATTCTAATTCCTTCGTACGATCCATTCTAATTCATTCGTATAATCCATTCTAATTCATTCGCACGATCCATTCTAATTCATTCACACGATCTATTCTAATTCATTCATACGATCCAATCTAATTCATTCATACGATCCATTCTAATTCATTCGTACGATCCATTCTATTTTATTCGCACGATCCATTCTAATTCATTCGTACGACGCACGATCCATTCTAATTCATTCATACAATCCAATCTAATTTATTCATATGATCCATTCTAATTCATTCGTATGTATCCATTCTAATTCATTCATACGATCTATTCTAATTCATTCGCACGATCCATTCTAATTCATTTGCACGATCCATTCTATTTCTTTCGTACGATCCATTCTAATTCATTCATACGATCCATTCTAATTCATTCGCACGATCCATTCTAATTCATACGTACGATCCATTCTATTTCTTTCGTACGATCCATTCTAATTCATTCGTACGATCCATTCTAATTCATTCGTATGATCCAATCTAATGCATTCATATGATCCATTCTAATTCATATGCACGAATATATCCATTCTAATTCATTCGTACGATCCATTCTAATTCCTTCGTACGATCCATTCTAATTCCTTAGCACGATCCATGCTAATTCATTCGTACGATTGATGCGATCTAAACTAATCCTAAATTAAGGGTTTAATTAGATATAAATTATAACTCGCAAGTGCACGAATCGCTTTGTAGGAGCGGTACGTATTACGAGGTCGATCCCACAGGGATTGCTAATGAGGGAACTGTCTAATCTAGGTTATTAATCTATCTACCTAAGTTACTTAATGAGCAATGTTGTTGATTTGGTTCTATGAGATTGTGAAAAAGTAAACTAATCAAGATTAAAGCATGCAGATTAACTAATTAAGGTAATGCGGTGCAGTGTGGAAGTTCAGATATGGATGTGATATTCTAAGCCCTAGAATCCGCACATGTAGCGATCTAAACCGTATTTTTATATGATTTTCAGGATTCTCACGAAGATGCGAAGTCAATCTCTCTCCGTGGATGATATTCAATAGAGCACTATTATGATCAACTAATGTAGCGATCTTTCTCGCTTCATAGGAATAGGAAGAAGTAATCCTCCGTAAAATTCGTAGTGATAACAAAAGCCAAGACTATGCAATAATTTCCCGTAAAACTTTCCGTAATAACGAGGAATAAAACTATGAAATCGACTTCGGTAAAACCCTGATAATAACGGAGAATAAATCGGACTTACTGCATGCAATTCCTATCAAGCTTTCATGAGATAAATAAGATCACATTATTTCATTGAACGAACGGAAATATGAAAATAGCACATAAAAACAGAGTTTAGATCTGACTACGGGGCTTCATCCAGGTCTTAGAATAGGGTGGTTAGCCTCGCATGGCCATGCGAGCGCTGATGGCGGATGCTCCTTTGAAGATGACGAACCCGACGATGATTGCGACTGCGCCGATGATGACGCGGCTCGGCTTGGAGACGGTTGCGTGGCGTAGTCGGAGAAGATGGATGATCTGATGCTATCGACGAGCGGCTGTGTGATGATGGCCGTGGCTTCGAGAGCGGTGGACGTGGCTCGGAGGTGATGAAGATGGTGGAAGGTGGTTGGTGATCAAAGTAGATGGCAGCCCCCCCCCCCCCCCCCTTCGGTTAGTCCGTGCCCCCCTCTATATAGGATAGAGAGAGAAAAGAGAGAGGTTCGGTTTTGGGTAGCAAAGGAAACAAAAGGGCCGGCTGGGTCGGGTTGAGGGAAGAGAGAGAAGTGCGGTTTAGAGAGAGAAAGTAGGAAGAGAGAGAGTATCTGGCTCAGCTACAGCTGGGGCGTCCGGTTTAGAAAGAGAAAGGAGAGAAGTCCGGCTTGGTTTTGATTTGCATGGGATTCTAGAGAGAGAATCCCGGAGAGAGATAGAGCTCGGGCTGTTAAGGAAAGAGAGGGAGAGAAGCTCGGTGGGGATAGAGACGTGCCTGGTTTGTAGGAGGAGAGAGAGGCACGATCGGGAGAAGAGAGAAGATCGGTGCTCGCATGGCTGGATGGTTCGGTACGTGGGATCCGGTTTTGAAGGCTTGCATGCCATCGGACGGCTGTGATGGTGGGAGGGAGAGAGGTGCGGTATATGGCAGCCCTCAGGTTGGGTTTGGGTTTAGTTAGGAAATGAGAGAGAGAGTTATGGTTGGTCAGCCTCGCATGCATGCAAGGAAGGGACCGCTGTGATCTGATGAGGTCCGACTGGGATTAAAGAGATGAGGAGCTGGGTGCATGGGGTTTTAAGGGTCCGGGACGGCTGGGTTTAAATAGAACGGACGGTGGGATGTAAGGGATGGAGAGAGATGCCATGCATGCATTGCTATTGCGTAGAGAGGATGAGCGATCAGATGGCTGCAATCCGTTTGGATTTGAGGAGTGACGGGGATGCCATACATGGCTCGATGCAAAGGAGGGCTGTGATTATCAGGTGCTCATGCATGGGACCATGGGTGTAATGGAGTGCGGGTAAAGCTTGGGGACGGCTGGGATTAAGTGATATGGAGATGGGCTGATTTGTATGCATGAGTGGGATGCACTGAACGGCTGCGATGCGATCGAACGGCCGTGACTGGATTGTGCCTCGAATGTAATAAATTGTGCATGCATGCATGGGTTGTTGGGAGTAATGAAGCACTGGCTGGGCTTGGGTTTCAACGGGTGGTTGTGATGGCTTGATGCACTAAAGCTGTGATGGAATATGTTGAATGTGCATGGGTATTGTATTGTAAGGGGCGGATGTGATCGGGTCGGACCGAGATGGATGGATGGTTGCGATGGGATCGTATGGGAAAGAGAAACTTGGGTTACTGGGTGAGATGGTGGGTTAAGTCTAGTGTCATCTGGTTTTGATCGGGAAGAGTGAAAAACAAAAGAAAATAGAAGAGAGAAAATGTGGCAGGAAGAGGACGACGACCATTGTGGGTGCAAATTTTGGCAGAAGTTTACCAACTACCACGGGACCCACCGGCCCTGCCTGGTGGGCCCACGAAGACTACCACGGGACCCTCCGGCCCTGCCTGGTGGGCCCACGAAGACTACCGTGGGACCCATCGGCCCTGCCTGGTGGGCCCACGAAGACTACCACGGGACCCACCGGCCCTGCCTGGTGGGCCCACGAAGACTACCACGGGACCCACCGGCCCTGCCTGGTGGGCCCACGAAGACTACCACGAGACCCACCGACCCTGCCGGGTGGGCCCACAAGGACCACCGCGAGACCCACCGGCCCTGCCCGGTAGGCCCACGAGCCTGTAGAATCCCCCAGAAGATGGTAGCGGGGCCCGCCAGCTTTACCTGAAGAATCCCCAAATACGACAGTAGAAAACCGCCATTTGCCCCGGAATTCCTCCCCAGGGATCCTATAAATAGCAGAGCCTTCGAATGTAAAAGGATCGAACTCTCAGTTCTAAAAAACCAGAGCTCTGGGATTTCCAACTTCCCATCTTCCACCTCTCTTTGATCTTCTTTTTTCTTTCAAAGAGATCAAAGTGTTTTCAGTGATACTCGGCCTGTCGAGATCACTTCAACATAAGTGTTAGTGAATTCGGGTTGCTCCCTATAGCACGGAGACGTAGGCTTCGGCTGAACTCCGAGATCACATCTTGTGTCAACAATCTCTCTGATTGCATCTCTCTATTTACATATCAAAGGCTTCAACTTCAATCAACAGATCGAACAACGATCCTCAACGTCAACTTCAATTTCAATTGACTGGTGCTGCGAGAGTCTTCGGGTCGGCACGAAAATTTTCCCCCACAGTTTGGCGCCGTCTGTGCGATCCGATCAAAAAGTCCAACTCTCCGCTACTACTTGATCGGTTGAACCTACAACCGATCTTGATAGTCAAACTTCCTCGCCCTCTCGGTTGATCAGACAACTGAACGGCACTCTCGTTGCACCTTTCGCTCTCTGAATGACGAGGACGAAACATCAAGGTCAACCAGAAGGAAGTAACACTCAACAACAACCTCGTCCTGAGACTCGTTCAATGAGTCAAAGGCTCAACTTCGGACAGCCCCTTGCTGTCCCCGAGATGGGGGTTCGATCAGGAAGTGGGAGATCTGTCGATCGACCTATAGCCCACCCTGCGCGGCAGTCAATTGGGCAAACAACACCCGCTCCTGCTGAAAACCCTCCATCGACCTACCAAATCTCTGCGGTCGACTTCCAACTGCTCCAATTGGCAAAGCAGAACGCCACCCTCACCGCTGAGAGGGATGCTCTTAAGAAAGCAGCTTCCGAGGCTAGGATCGCTCTACCTATTCCCTCTACAAGCGAGAGGATCGATTTTCCTCGACATTCAATTCACTCCGAGCAACGGAGGTCAATGGGCACTGCTGCCCTCGAGAGGATCCGACGCGACCCAACTCCCTCTGCTGCCCCCTGGAAGCAGAGTGTTTGGGATCGCCTTGACGATGAGTCTTCCCAATCGTCTTCTGGCCGCAACTGCGACAAGAGGGTACCTTCAAAGCTCAACATACCAAGGAGGCACCAAATGAAAGGCACTCCTTCAAAGAGTCGAGTTTCCCCTTCCATTCCACTTCAGCGTGGGCTTGGATCGGACCTCCGACATCGACTTCAACCGGCAAACACTTCAATGCCTGAGCCAGACCTTGCGATCTTGCCTCTCGACCCACCTCTAGGTCGAGGACATGGTCGCAGGGATGGCTATTCTTCTGCCGGGCCTCTACATCGAAGTCTCTTTGAGACAACATTTCCAAGGGGATGGAGAACTCCAATCCTCCCCAAATTCAACTGCATCAGAGGAGATCCTACTCTCCACATCCTTGCCTTCAAGCAAGCCCTAACGCCGCACGAAGAAGAAAACAATGTGCTCTGCCACACCTTCGCAGGAAGTCTCGATGAGCCGTCGCTCGACTGGTATCATAATCTCCGAGCTGGGTCCATCACCCAGTTCGATGTTTTGGCTAAACTCTTTGTGCAGCATTATCAGCTCAATCTGAAGCCCGAGAAGAAGCTTGACTCTCTCTATCGACTAAGGATGGGTGCTGACGAGACTCTCCGAAGTTTCACTAGGAGGTTTCGCAACGAGCATGCTGCCCTCTCTGGAAGACATCTGGATGATGAAGCCATCATGTTGGCTTTCCAGAACGCTCTCCGCTTCGATCTACACATCTACAACGACTTCATCCGCAATCCCCCTCCTTCTCTGGGTGCTATGTTCGATCGAATTCAGAGAGAGATCGAGGTCGAAGACGATCAAGTCGCTCGGAAAGGGCGAGAAACAAAGCGAAGACCCGCTGAGAGAGAAGCTCCAAAGTATGCTGCTAAGGCCCACAATGCTGAGGCAACAGTCCCTCCAGCCAACAAACGATCAAAGAATGATGGGCGTCGATCTCCGACGAAGACCACTTTCACTGAGTGGAATTTACCAGTCGAACAAATACTCGACCGCATTCAACACGACGAGTATCTTCGAAGGCCCAATCCTCTTCAGCCAAACTCCAAATTCACAGCAGACAAAATAGTCTACTGCGAATTCCATCGAAGTCACGGCCACTCTACCGACCGATGCTATCGGTTGAAGTTCCATCTTGAAGACTTGCTGCAAGAGGGCCATCTTCAAGAATTCGTCAACAACGGGCATGATCAACGTCGAACCTCCGCCAAGGGGAAAGAAGTGTGTTGGATACATCAAATCTCTTCCAACCCATCATCTCTCACCGTGAATGCCAATATCTTTGGCATTCATGGATCGTTGCACAACCAAGTAGTGACCGGGAAAGAGGTCGATCGGCAGATTCGACGCATCTTCCATGTTCGATCTATTGCAAATAAAGAAGATACCTGGATCGAGAAGCCCATCGAAGGTCTTGCTTGGCCATCCATCGTCTTCAATGACACTGATCTTCAAGGAGTTCATACTCCACATCGAGACCCCCTGGTTTTGAAACTCATCATCGACGGAAGCACCGTCAATCGGATCCTCATCGACACCGGGAGTTCTATCGACATTATGTTCTCAGACTGCTTCAAACGTCTGGGATATAAGTATCAAAGCCTCGACGTCGTCCCGACCGTGATCACCGGCTTCAACGACGAACAAAGCATCACGGTGGGTGAGTCGAGATTCACTCTCGACCTCAGCCGAGAGACTCGAGTCTCGGTCAGGTTCGCAATTGTCGAAGGAGTATCCACCTACAACGCCATCCTCGGGCGACCATTCCTCCACCAGATCAATGCCATCTCCTCTTCTTATCATCAACTACTCAAGTTTGCAACTAGGGAAGGCATTGTCTGCATTCGAGGTGATCAGCTAGCTGGAAGGTCTTGTGAGGCTGCTGCGGCTAAGACAGATCGAAAGATCAACATTGCTCCTCCAAAGCGGCCACGAGATGAAGCTGGTCTCTCTTCCAAATAGCAATCAAAGGAGATTCCGCTGACCGAACCTCCACCAATCGAATGGGAAGCATCATCTTCAATAGAAGAAATCATCCCAATCAACATAGGCAGCGGAGATCTCCCTCGACAGACTTTCATTGGTACCAGTCTTAGCGACGCAGAAGCGCAAGACATGGTGTCCTTCCTCCAATCCAATATCGATGTCTTCGCTTGGTGTTTCGAAGATATGCCTGGTATCAATCCGGATGACGCTTGTCACCGACTTGCAATCAAAGAAGAGGTGAAGCCTGTCAAGCAAAAGCCACGTACCATCCGACCAGAGCTACAAGTTGCTGTCCAAGAAGAAATCACCAAGCTACTCGCAGCAGGCTTCATACGTGAAGTGGAGTATCCTACTTGGATCTCTAATATTGTTGCTATTCCGAAGAAGAATGGGAAAGTCCGAGTCTGCATCGACTTCACCAACCTCAACAAGGCTTGCCCCAAAGACCCATTTCCCATGCCAAGGATCGATAGACTCGTCGATGCCACTGCTGGCCACGAGCTATTGTCTTTCATGGATGGGTATTCTGGATATAATCAAATTCCACTTCATCCAGACGATCAAGAGAAGACTTGCTTCGTGACTAGCCGAGGTCTCTACTGCTACAATGTAATGCCATTCGGCCTCAAAAATGCTGGTTCCACCTATCAAAGGTTAGTCACAAAAATGTTCGAAGATCAGATCGGTCGCAATGTCGAAGTCTATGTCGATGATCTCCTCACCAAGAGCTCCGTACGAAGCAAACATCTTTCTGATCTGGCAGAAACCTTTCAAGTTCTTCGAAAATATCGTATGAAGCTCAATCCAGCCAAGTACGCTTTCGGAGTTCAATCTGGCAAATTCCTAGGTCATCTTGTGACCAGGAGGGGTATTGAAGCCAATCCCGATCAAATTCGAGCTATCCTCGACATGCCATCACCTACCAATCGAAAGGAGGTGCAACGACTCACTGGAAGACTCGCTGCCCTCAATCGCTTCATCTCAAAGTCTTCTGACAAATGTAAACCTCTCTTCGACAAACTACGAAAGGCGGATACTTCAGGGTGGAGTCCGATTTGTGAAGAAGCATTTCAAAGCATCAAGAAATATCTGGTGCAAGCTCCTATCTTGACGGCTCCACTTCCAAAAGAAGACTTATGGCTCTATCTCGCCGTAACTGATCAAGCAATCAGTGCAGTCTTAGTCAGTAGAAGAGAAGGCTTCGAGCATCCAGTCTATTATATCAGTCACACTCTTCTTCCGGCTGAAACTCGCTATTCAAAAACTGAGAAGGTCATCCTAGCCTTACTCACTGCATCGCGTCGCCTTCAACCATACTTCGTCTCTCACCAGATCACTGTCATTTCAGAACACTCGCTCAAAGATATCATTGACAAAGCTGGTCAAGCTGGTCGAATGACCAAATGGGTGATCGAAATGAGCTCCCTGGGAATTCAGTTCGAATCTCGCACTTCTATCAAAGGTCAAGCTATTACTGATTTTCTAGCTGATTTTCCAGTTGAAGACCCCATCACTTGGGAAGAAGATGTCGACATGCGTTTGGAAGATGAGGACAATACTCCGATCAATCTTGCAACAAAAATTGATCCAAATCTCGAAGCTGCTGCTGCAACTCCTCCATGGAAGCTTTATACTGATGGAGCTTCAAGTTCGATCGGTTCGGGAACTGGGATAGTATTGATATCCCCTGAACTTGATCATCTCCAGAAGGCCACTCTCCTCGGATTCACTGCCACCAACAACGAAGCCGAATACGAAGCACTCATTTCTGGACTCGAGATGGCGAAATCCCTGGGGGTAGATCAAATCATCGTCTACAGCGACTCCCAATTGATCATAAGGCAAATCAATGGAGAGTACACAGCTCGCGAAGAAAGAATGCAACTCTACTTGGCCTTAGTACGACGTCTTCAACAATGTTTTATTGGTGCTGAATTCATTCAAATCCCCAGAGCAGAGAACCGAGAAGCAGATGCCTTAGCCAATGCTGCCTCAGTTCTTGGAGACTCACTCGGAGGAAGGCAAATACAGATCGATTATCAAGAAGTGCCCAAGACCACCCCCGATCAACAGATCCTTACTACTACAAAAGAATCTGGGGGTGGAGATCAGCTTGAAGACTGGAGACGATCAATTTTCGACTTCTTCAAGCATGGCAAAATGCCGGAAGATCCAAATCAAGCCCGAAGAGTTCAAAGGAAGCTCCCATGCTACATTCTACAAGGAGAAGATCTATACTTCAAATCTCACAACGGGATGTTGCTCAAGTGCCTTGGTCCCGAGCAAGCACAGGCAATCCTGATTGATATCCACTCTGGAGCTTGTGGAAATCATTCGGGAGGAAGATCTCTTGAAGCCAAGACGAAGCTACAAGGGTACTACTGGCCAACAATGGCAAGGGATGCTCAACAAGTTGTTCAAAGGTGCGAACCTTTCCAACGACACGCTCGAGCTATCCATCTCCCTGGAGATGAACTTCATCAATTGTCAAGCCCCTGGCCTTTCCATCAATGGGGGTTAGATTTCCTGGGTCCTTTCCCTCCAACTCCGAGCAAGAAGAAGTATCTATTGCTGGCCACTGATTACTTCACCAAATGGGTTGAAGCTGTGCCCCTCTTCCGAGAGACTGACGACGAAGTGATCAAATTCATTCGGCACAACATCTTCTCAAGGTTCGGCACACCTCAAGTTCTCGTTGCTGACAATGGAGCTCAATTTGACTCCGACAAATTCCGAGAGTTCTGTCTGAACAACGGTATCAAGCTATTCTATTCAACTCCAAGGTACCCTCAATGCAATGGCCAAGCAGAAGCCTCCAATAGAGCTATTCTTGGTATACTCAAGAAGAATCTCAACGACAAGAAAGGATTGTGGGAACAGGTCCTACCTGAAGTTCTTTGGGGGTATCGCACAACTCCGAGAAGATCAACAGGGTTCTCGCCCTTCCGTCTAACATATGGATCGGAAGCAGTACTCCCAACAGAAAACATATCAAGTACTCTGAAGACTAGAGCAGTTGAAGAAGGAATCAACGAAGAACTACGAATCAATGATCTAGACTTCTCAGAAGAACTACGAGATCAAGCATCCCTTCGTGTGGCCAAATACCAGCAGAAGATCAAAAGAGCCTACGATGAGAAAGTCTATAAGAGACAATTCCCAGTGGGCAGCCTAGTTCTCAGAGCAGTTTTTTACAACACTAAAGAACACAGCAGTGGTAAGCTTGCTCCCAACTGGGAAGGTCCATATATCGTCGAATCAGTAGGAGGCAAAGGTTCTTACAGACTGATCACACCAGAAGGAGATAGATTGCCTCGAGCTTGGAATTCTAGGCACCTCAAGATGTTCTATCCATGATGTAAATTCTGTGATAAATAAAGATCTCTTTCAAGTATTCAAATGTGCCAATATTCAGCTTTTCAATTCGAGTTCTGAAGCAGTTTCAAGTTATCCATATTCAAATTACCAGGTCTTTTAACAAGTTTGGGTGTTTAGAGTTGCGACTCAACCCCTTACTAGCAAATGTTAAAAACTGACCATATTCAAGTTACCAAATCTTTTTAACAAGTTTGGGTGTTAGAGTTGCGACTCAACCCCTTACTGGCAAATATTAAACTGACTTTCAAATTTCAATATTCAATTTCAATCAATTTCGATATCGTTTAACATGTTTGGGTGCTTGAGTTGCGACTCACCCCCTCACATACAAGTGTTACACGAATTCCAATTCAATTTTCAAGTCACAAGTTTGGGTAATCAAGTGGCGACTCGATCCCTTACATTCAAAAGATTGTATCTATTCCAATGCTACCCAGTACATGGTATTAAAGACATTCAATTCAAGAGATCCAATTTTCAAACACCAAAAAGATTTCTATTATTATCAAAATGTGCCAAGTACAGGAGCAAGTTACTACATGTCAAGAGTTTACAAGCATAACAACTAAAAAGAAGAAAAGTCTCAAGGCTTGGCCACACTATGCGCACGCGACTTCTCCCCCTCAGATCCAGCACGAGCTTTGCTCGCCACTGAAGCCTTAGAAGATTGGACGCCGGCAACATGGACCCTGAGTGCTTCTGCTGCCTTCTCAGCTGTTTCCCTGTAGCTCTTGCACTCGCTCCGCATATGCTCCAGCTCCTTCTTATGGGTCTCCTCCTTAGCCGCTGAAGCAGCAACTTGAGCCTCCAGTTCTTTTATTTTAGCCGCACGATCGAAACCCAAATTCTCGATCCTGAAGAATCGGTTTTTCAATTCTTCAAGCTTGTGACCCCGGGCCTCGTATCCATTCTGCCAGCCCTTGCTCTCCAACTTTTCCTTGCGAAGGGCCTCGATCTTGGCCTTCAATGCCTCCTTCTTTGAGGATAGGAGCTCCCTCAGCTTATCTCTCTCCTCGCTTACAGCCTTCAGTTCAGTAGTTAAGCGGCATACTTCAGCTGAAGCTCCTTTTGCTCCCGCCTTCATGGAGAGCTTGGTCGCGACATTCAAAACTGCTGAATTCTGCAAAAAGAACAAAAGAGTTAGAATTATTCTGAAGATACAACTCAAATGATCGGTCGAGCAGATGCACTTACCACCAGTTCCAGCCTGTCGAAGGCTTCATCCAGAGTAGCCCCCGGAAGGTTGCAGAGTTTCCGGATTACAGAAGTAGGGTGGTTGATGTCAACATCACCCAGACTTTTCATCTTCGGAGTCGAGCCAACAGGCGCACCTGCAATCAACACGAGAGATCAAAGTGTTAGATTATTTCCAATCTTCAAAGGCAAGATAAGCAAGACAAGTTAGTACAATTACCTGAGGCTTCAACCCTCGGCTCCTTACCCTTCCGGCGATCGGAGCCTCCCTGAGGGGTCGATTTCTCCTGAGTAGGAGTCGGCGCTGACTGAGGTTGAGGAGCTCCATCGCCCACGCAACTTTCCCTCGCCAAGTGGATAGGGGAGGAGGCATCCCGAAGAGGTGAGCCTCTTTCTTCCTCTTGTGGCCCGCCTGGCTGGATGAGTCCCGCCACCATGGCAGCCACCTCCTCAGCCAGAGACTGAGAGGGGGGTGGGGGTTGCTCAACCTCCACACCCCCGCTCGTTGTCGCTCCTTCGAGACGGGGTACTTCAGGAGGAATTTGATCGAGGGGCGTGGGGTTGCTTCCAACCCCACCACTCCTCGACAATTTTATTTTAAAGCGCAGTGGCTTCTTCAATTCATCGAATTTATAGGGGGGAACCACCTTTTGGCCATCACCTTCTATATCAATGACTTCTTCCATTTGACGGGCTTTAGCCTCGTCAATGGGAATAGGAAGTGAATCTTCCTCTCTTGCATCACCAGTGGGGGTGGGAGGAATTTCTTCCTCACCACCCCCATTCCCATAATCTCCACCAGAGGGTGTGGAAGAGAAATCATTCTCGCCGTCCCCATCCTCGTCTTCGTCGTTGCCAGTGTTGTCGTGGCTGACATCCTCAGTCTCTTCATCTTCCTCGTCGCTCCCCTTCTTTTCTTTCTCTCCTTCATCTTGATCTTTCTTTTCTTCATCTTCGTCTTTCTTTCCTTGATCTTCATTTTCCTTTTGCTTGATAAGGGTTTTTCTTTTCTTCTTCGCTGGGCCTCATTGAATCTTCCGGATGATCTTACCCGAATGAGGATCCTCCTCATAGTCAGAGTATAGAACTTCGTTATCCTCGTATCTGTCTCGCGATCGGTGGAGGAGATTGGCCTTGCCATATCTCACTGGGCAGTTGGAGAACTGCTTCCATGACCTGGTCCCGTAGGTCAACTCGAGGAATAAATTGTCTATAGCTCCCGCCCTCTCGGAGGTCCAGGCAAAGATGCCTCCCTCGCAGTACATCTTCACTGCATCGTGCACATCACTTCGAGGGGTATCGGGCACGGAGATGGGAGTCCATGCACCAGAGACAGAGATGGGCCAATCTGTATATAGTTTGTCCGAAGGGACTGTATCGGTAAGCGGGCGCAGCGGAGATACGCCAGTCAAGTTGTAGAACGGACTGTCCCTCCTGTAAGCCCATCGATAGTGGAAGAAAAAATATCCAAGCTCGATCCGGGCATCTTCACCTTCTGGAATACTGGAGTAGCATTCCCTCAAATCCTCCTGTAAATCCGATTCTACGCGGCAGAAAGCGTAGATAATTCTCCAAGCATTTCCAGTGACCTGCCCCGGGCAAAGGCCAGAAGTGTTCAATAACCTTGCCGCGAAAGGTGGCAACGGAAGGCGCAGACCGCAGTTGAGTTGGCCGATGGTCACAATGGTTCCCATGACCTTTTCATTACTGGCAAAGCTGGTGAAGACGGTCTTCTTATCAATACCAAACGCAGTCCGGATACTTGGGAGCGAAGGCTGCACTTTCCCTTCTGTGAAGTAAGAAAGCAGCAATTGCCACTTCTTTCTCTTCGAATTGTGAACTCACCTCCGGTATTGTACGCATACTCCGTTTCCTCTGATAGAGACATGAGCGGGCCCAAAACAAACTTTACCTTAGGGATGTACTCTGGCCTTGATGGCACCGAAGCAAACCCTACTCCTTGGTGTCTTTTGCCCAGCTGTCCGAGTTCGGCAAGCACGGCCTTGCCCTTGCCATGACCCTTCGGAGGGGATGGAACCTCAACAATCTCCTTCCCTTTCCTCTTCGAAGGGACCCCGCCAGACTTCTTCGAACTTCCAGAAGACGCCATCTGATCGATCGAGCAAGAGCAGAAATCGGGAGCAAAAGAGTCTGGACTTCGAAAAATTTTGGAAGCGTGAGGCAAAAATGACAGCCAGTGAAACTTATATACTTAGGGTAAAATAGGTACGCAAATCGAGAAGACACGTGTCTTCACCGTATCAAATCGCGTGTTTTTGCAGGAACCCGTGGCATCCATCCACAGCAAGCGCAAAATCAGGCGAACCGTCGGACCAGACGAAACATCGGACCACCGGTCCACGTGAACCAACGGTCCAAGCGAGCCACCGGTCTGAGTAAACCGGACCGCCGGTTAAAAGCCTCATTCAAGCCAACCAAAGACTCAAAACAGGAAGGATCAAACTCCATCAATGATCAAAACTCTGCCAGGAGATCGAAGAACGGAACAGTTATGAAACCCTCTCTGAGGGCAGGTTCAAAACTTTCAACTAATCTGTCAAAATTCTACTGGATCTGGCAAAAAACCAAGGTTTTTTGCCGATCACTCGAACCTTGACCGGATAATTTTTGACCGATCGGTCAAACTTGACCGATCGGCAAAAATCATTCGATCGGTCAAATTTCTACTGGATCTGGCAAAAAACCAAGGTTTTTTGCCGATCACTCGAACCTTGACCGGATAATTTTTGACCGATCGGTCAAACTTGACCGATCGGCAAAAATCATTCGATCGATCAAATTTCTACTGGATCTGACAAAAAGCCAAGGTTTTTTGCCGATCACTCGAAACTTGACCGGATAATTTTTGACCGATCGGTCAAACTTGACCGATCGGCAAAAATCATTCGATCGGTCAAATTTCTACTGGATCTGGCAAAAAACCAAGGTTTTTTGCCGATCACTCGAATCTTGACCGGATAATTTTTTACCGATCGGTCAAACTTGACCGATCGGCAAAAATTATTCGATCAGTCAAATTTCTACTGGATCTGGCAAAAAACCAAGGTTTTTTGCCGATCACTCGAATATTGACCGGATAATTTTTTACCGATCGGTCAAACTTGACCGATCGGCAAAAATTATTCGATCGGTCAAATTTCTACTGGATCTGGCAAAAAACCAAAGTTTTTTGCCGATCACTCGAACCTTGACCGGATAATTTTTGACCGATCGGTCAAACTTGATCGATCGGCAAAAATCATTCGATCGGTCAAATTTCTACTGGATCTGGCAAAAAACCAAGGTTTTTTGCCGATCACTCGAACCTTGACCGGATAATTTTTGACCGATCGGTCAAACTTGACAGATCGGCAAAAATCATTCGATCGGTCAAATTTCTACTGGATCTGGCAAAAAACCAAGGTTTTTTGTGATCACTCGAACCTTGACCGGATAATTTTTGACCGATCGGTCAAACTTGACCGATCAGCAAAAATCATTCGATCGGTCAAATTTCTACTGGATCTGACAAAAAACCAAGGTTTTTTGCCGATCACTCAAACCTTGACCGGATAATTTTTGACCGATCGGTCAAACTTGACCGATCGGCAAAAATCATTCGATCGGTCAAATTTCTACTGGATCTGGCAAAAAACCAAGGTTTTTTGCCGATCACTCGAACCTTGACCGGATAATTTTTGACCAATCGGTCAAACTTGACCGATCGGCAAAAATCATTCGATCGGTCAAATTTCTTCTGGATCTGGCAAAAAACCAAGGTTTTTTGCCGATCACTCGAACCTTGATCGGATAATTTTTGACCGATCGGTCAAACTTGAGCGATCGGCAAAAATCATTCGATCGGTCAAATTTCTACTAGATCTGGCAAAAACCAAGGTTTTTTGCCGATCACTCGAATCTTGACCGGATAATTTTTTACCGATCGGTCAAACTTGACCGATCGGCAAAAATTATTCGATCGGTCAAATTTCTACTGGATCTGGCAAAAAACCAAGGTTTTTTGCCGATCACTCGAACCTTGACCGGATAATTTTTTACCGATCGGTCAAACTTGACCGATCGGCAAAAATTAATTCGATCGGTCAAATTTCTACTGGATCTGACAAAAGACCAAGGTTTTTTGCCGATCACTCGAACCTTGACCGGATAATTTTTGACCGATCGGTCAAACTTGACCGATCGGCAAAAATCATTCGATCGGTCAAATTTCTACTAGATCTGGCAAAAAACCAAGGTTTTTTGCCGATCACTCGAACCTTGACCGGATAATTTTTTACCGATCGGCCAAACTTGACCGATCGGCAAAAATAATTTGATCGGTCAAATTTCTACTGGATCGGTCAAAAAACCATGTTTTTTGACCGATCACCCTATTCTTGACCGGTTGAATTTTGACCGATCGGTCAAAATTTGATCGATCGGTCAAATATGACCGATCGGTCAAAAATTAACTGATCGGTCAAATTTCCTACTGGATCGGTCAAAAAACCATGTTTTTTGACCGATCACCCGATTCTTGACCGGTTGAATTTTGACCGATCGGTCAAAATTGACCGATCGGTCAAAATTTGACCGATCAATCAAAATTGACCGATCAGTCAAAATTGACCGATCAGTCAAAATTGACCAGTCAGTCCTTTTTTGTGCTAACACTCGACAAGCTTCTTCATGCCTTTTGCAACAGGGGGTTGCTATTTTTTGCACCAAATCCAAGCCAGCCAGAACGAACTCTAGCTAACTTGGAGGGGGTAACTGTGGGTGCAAATTTTGGCAGAAGTTTACCAACTACCACGGGACCCACTGGCCCTGCCTGGTGGGCCCACGAAGACTACCACGGGACCCTCCGGCCCTGCCTGGTGGGCCCACGAAGACTACCGCGGGACCCATCGGCCCTGCCTGGTGGGCCCACGAAGACTACTACGGGAACCACCGGCCCTGCCTGGTGGGCCCACGAAGACTACCACGGGACCCACCGGCCCTGCCTGGTGGGCCCACGAAGACTACCACGGGACCCACCGACCCTGCCGGGTGGGCCCACGAGGACCACCGCGAGACCCACCGGCCCTGCCCGGTAGGCCCACGAGCCTGTAGAATCCCCCAGAAGACAGTAGCGGGGCCCGCCAGCTTTACCTGAAAAATCCCCAAATACGACAGCAGAAAACCGCCATTTGCCCCGGAATTCCTCCCCAGGGATCCTATAAATAGCAGAACCTTCGAATGTAAAAGGATCGAACTCTCAGTTCTAAAAAACCAGAGCTCTAGGATTTCCAACTTCCCATCTTCCACCTCTCTTTGATCTTCTTTTTTCTTTCAAAGAGATCAGAGTGTTTTCAGTGATACTCGGCCTGTCGAGATCACTTCAACATAAGTGTTAGTGAATTCGGGTTGCTCCCTATAGCACGGAGACGTAGGCTTCGGCTGAACTCCGAGATCACATCTTGTGTCAACAATCTCTCTGATTGCATCTCTCTATTTACATATCAAAGGCTTCAACTTCAATCAACAGATCGAACAACGATCCTCAACGTCAACTTCAATTTCAATTGACTGGTGCTGCGAGAGTCTTCGGGTCGGCACGAAGATTTTCCCCCACAACCATCCAGACTTCAATTCCATTATCCATTCCTTTGCGCGTGTGTAGCCTTCGTTCATGTGGCGAAACCATCTACAGAGTTTTGCTCCATTGTAGCCATGTGCGTTGAAAGCAAGCTCCAATTCCCTGAAAATACACATAAAATGACATCCATAAGGTTCCGGGGCATTAATCGATAAAAGGATAATTTGGATTATCAGGCAGTATAACTATCATGCATGATGTGTATGAGAGCGAACCAATATGTCGTTGGGTTCGTATGAAAGTCTACTATATCATGGTGTAAAGAAACTCATGCAGTTTACGTGTAGTATGAAAGTTTTACGTAGCAAACTGATGATATATGCATAATACTAAAAGGATAATTCCCACAAATTGGCCGCTCAACACACCCCCAAACCTAAATCTTGCTCGTCCTCGAGTAAGAAAAGAAAAATAAATAAATTAAATGACAAAATAAAAGCCCCTAACTCACTTTCGCAGGAATCGCGACTGCACTTAGCACGTGCAACAAGCCGTTAAACCCCTAGGTTACCCCAGTGGACGAGTTTTGTCTCGTGAGGGTTTGCAGCGAATCTACCCACAAAATTCAAATATTTTTTTTTTATTATTATTATTTTTTTCTTTGAAAATATAAATAAGAAATAAGAAAAGTCGGTTTCGTAGAATAATTAAAAAGTACTCAAAAAATAGAATTTCTAAGGCACAAGACTCACAAGGTATCTAACCCAAGCTTCGGCTTTCGAAGTAAGCACTTTAGGTTCTAACTATTAGTTTCCCGTTAGAAAAGGTCAAGGTCAACTATGCTCGAGTGCATGGTGCTGTCTGGACTAAACACAACTGAGGGTTTGGTTCTCTACACTCATATCATTCTAACAGTCTCCTAGAACGGTCAAAGTCGACCTTAGAACCTGAGTCAAAACCAGCTAATCTAGACAGGCTAGTGAGAGTTGTGGATATTCACCTTAATACCTTTCGGCTTTATATGTGATATTCCAGTTTCCCCACATTATTTATAGCGATGGCTTTCACACTATATATATTTTTTTTCTCTTTTTTTTTTTCGGTCTCATTTTTTTCTGGATCTAATTATATATCCCTTCCTAACTTGTACCATGCTAGCTGCACTCTATGCCCATGCCACGCTGCCAACGCTCTCATGAGTTAGGTAGGCATCTTCATGTTGCCTTTATATTTGATTCACTCTGCATCCATAGGATCATTCTCATAACCCTATCGACCAGGCTTCACTCATACTTGGGCATACAGGTTAATACTTTTACATAATTAGGTCCTAGACCATGCTAATAGGTAGCCCTTTCCCCTATACCTTAGAATTCACTGGTCGCTTTTCTAATGACATTTTTTTTTTTCAAACCAAGTGAACCAGATCCGCATGGTTCATCAGGACTCCAAGTGACTATTAGGTGATATGAAAGCTTAGAATCTAGACCCTAGAGGTGTAAGCCAGATGTGAAGTGAAAAGTACGTCAAGTCTAGTTTGTTTTGACAATCTCTAAAAGATTACTAAGGGTCAGAACCATATTACACATACTTTTTCTAGCTGATCCTTAGACTTTATACCTCGATTACCAAGTGCCTTATAGTCCTTATCGAGTACAATAAAATTATATTACAAAACCTGAAATAAAGGTGAAATATAGATAGATTTTTTTTTTTTTTTTGAAAATAACGAAAGGGAAGGCAAAAGTAATACGATAAGAAACTAAAATATGAAAAAGAAAATAAAAACATGCAAATGCAAATTCCTACAGATTTCTATACGAACGCTGTAGTTTTGGTAGGGGACTACAGATGAGACACACATACGCCAAGACGTATATGCCGAGCTGTCCCACTACAGCGTAAGTTGATGCTATGATAATAATAATAATAATTTTTTTCTTTAACGAACAGAAAAATTTTGTAGAAATTAAATGCATACAGGACTTTGCAAAAAGTACCTCACACCCCCAAACTTAAATTAGACATTGTCCTCAATGTATGAATTATACATGCTCAGGAATAAGATGATAGCATTATATGAAAGCATTTTTGAAGGACATATATATATATATATATATATATATATATATATATATATATATATATATATATATATATATATATATATATATAATGAAAGTATGACGTTTTAAGGGTGGATAATACCTTAAAAGTGCTTTGTATGATAGCTTCCTGTAAAATGTCAGTGCCACAAAGAAAAAAAAAAACAAAGCGACTAAACAGACTAATAAAGAGGAGCAGATGCTAATAAATAAAGAAAAAATAACTGCTATAATACAAATATGTTTTTCAGCAGATGAAATTTTTAAAAAGAAAAGAGAGTAGTCATCAATTGAGAAATTATATTCTATAGTATATTTCGGGCATGTTTCTGCATGACTATCCATTCTTCTATTAGGATTCATCCTATATTGTTCTTCATGATTTTTCTTTTCAAATTGAACAATATAAGATTCATTATTATACTCTATATTCTGCCATGTATCATCAATATTATCTTTGAGAAGTTCGCATAATTGGATTTTCTGATTTTGGATGTACTGAGGAAAAAGTAAATCAGAAAATATATATTCATCACCCAAATATGTATGTTGAAACTCAGATGGCAGAATTTGTAGGTCACTGTATGATTTTTCAATAATGGATGGATAAACAATTATGATATCATTTATTTCAAGATTCATTGATAGAGCATTGGTTTCTTTAGCAAATATATCATCATCAATGTCATAATGAAGATCATGGGTGTCATCAAATATAATATTGGTCAGATCATAGTTCGGGTCACCATAATTTTTTAAGCATGCCTCCAATGGATCATTAAAAGATGATTGAAGAATTTTGTTCTCCATAAGATTATCGATCATATTCATCTCATTATCATTAGTAACATTTAAACTAGAAGGGAGAACATTACTTTCATCATCATCATAGGGGGGAGCATAGGCTTCTTCATCAATTATACTATCTATAATGTCATCATTGATGACGTCAATGTTGGATGGAAGATCATTAGTATCCTTAAAAATCATATCTATATTAATGTCATCAATATTGCATGGACAATCTTCCAAAGGATTAAGAAAACCAGATTTGACAAGTACATCTTCTATAGGGATGTCCATCTTGGTCTCCTCATAAGCTCCATTATCTACTGAGATGCTAATTATATTCTCATAATCCTCATAATCTTCATCGGAATTAGATTCAGGTTGAAGTTGATCTCGATGTATTGCTTCCTTAATAACATTAAAATGTGATTCAATTCTTTCGAAAGCGTTTATTTGCTTTTGTATATTGCTTTGATAGTTCTGCATAAGCTGATTGCGCATAGACATTTGTAGTATATCTTCAAGAGTTTCCTCATTTGGTGGCTTATAATCATAAGGAAAATCTTGAAAATTATTTGCAGGTGATTCATTTTTCCAACTATAGTCTTGATGATTTTGCCAACAAGAATTTTGATAATATTGTCTACTTGGATCTTGAAAATTTTGCCATCTAGAATCATGATAATTTTTCCATCTAGGATCATGTGTGTCATAGCATGGTGAATTATATTGTATATGGCCATGTAAACTTCTAATCGGTGAATTTCTTTCAAGATATTCTATTTCAGTTGAAAAGTTTATATAATCCTGATGTTTAATGGTTCTTGTTATGTTCATATACTCCTTTAGGGTCATTTCTTGGGGTGAATGTGAGTTGGCCATTACTGTTAAAAATGGATCTTGATATTTTGTTGACCTTGTAAGATTCATATATTCTTCTAGGGTCATTGTTTGGTTAGTCATTTTCGTTAAAGATTAAGAAACTGATATACTCTAAAGATAAAATTAAACAAAAACTAATAAAACTAACTAAGGCAAGTAAGGAATAACCTAAATTCAAAAGCTCTGTTGTAATCCCCGGCAACGGCGCCAAAAACTTGATGCGATCTAAACTAATCCTAAATTAAGGTTTTAATTTGATCTAAATTATAACTCGCAAGTGCACGAATCGCTTTGTAGGAGCGATACGTATTACGAGGTCGATCCCACAGGGATTGCTAATGAGGGAACTGTCTAATCTAGGTTATTAATCTATCTACCTTAGTTACTTAATGAGCAATGTTGTTGATTTGGTTCTATGAGATTGTGAAAAAGTAAACTAATCAAGATTAAAGCATGCAGATTAACTAATTAAGGTAATGCGGTGCAGTGTGGAATTTCAGATATGGATGTGATATTCTAAGCCCTAGAATCCGCACATGTAGCGATCTAAACCGTATTTTTATATGATTTCCAGGATTCTTACGAAGATGCGAAGTCAATCTCTCTCCGTGGATGATATTCAATAGAGCACTATTATGATCAACTAATGTAGCGATCTTTCTCGCTTCATAGGAATAGGAAGAAGTAATCCTCCGTAAAATTCGTAGTGATAACAAAAGCCAAGACTATGTAATAATTTTCCGTAAAACTTTCCGTAATAACGAGAAATAAAACTATGAAATCGACTTCGGTAAAACCCTGATAATAACGGAGAATAAATCGGACTTACTGCATGCAATTCCTATCAAGCTTTCATGAGATAAATAAGATCACATTATTTCATTGACCGAACGGAAATATGAAAATAGCACATAAAAACAGAGTTTAGATCTGACTACAGGGCTTCATCCAGGTCTTAGAATAGGGTGGTTAGCCTCGCATGGCCATGCGAGCGCTGATGGCGGATGCTCCTTTGAAGATGACGAACCCGGCGCTGATTGCGACGTGCGCCAATGATGATGCGGCTCGGCTTGGAGACGGTTGTGTGGCGTAGTCGGAGAAGATGGATGATCTGATGCTATCGACGAGCGTCTATGTGATGATGGCCGTGGCTTCGAGAGCGGTGGACGTGGCTCGGAGGTGATGAAGATGGTGGAAGGTGGTTGGTGATCAAAGTAGATGGCAGCCCCCCCCCCTTCGGTTCGTCCGTGCCCCCCTCTATATAGGATAGAGAGAGAAAAGAGAGAGGTTCGGTTTTGGGTAGCAAAGGAAACAAAAGGGCCGGCTGGGTCGGGTTGAGGGAAGAGAGAGAAGTGCGGTTTAGAGAGAGAAAGTAGGAAGAGAGAGAGTATCGGGCTCAGCTACAGCTGGGGCGTCCGGTTTAGAAAGAGAAAGGAGAGAAGTCCGGCTTGGTTTTGATTTGCATGGGATTCTAGAGAGAGAATCCCGGAGAGAGATAGAGCTCGGGCTATTAAGGAAAGAGAGGGAGAGAAGCCCGGTGGGGATAGAGACGTGCCTGGTTTGTAGGAGGAGAGAGAGGCGCGATCGGGAGAAGAGAGAAGATCGGTGCTCGCATGGCTGGGTGGTTCGGTACGTGGGATCCGGTTTTGAAGGCTTGCATGCCATCGGACGGCTGTGATGGTGGGAGGGAGAGAGGTGCGGTATATGGCAGCCCTCAGGTTGGGTTTGGGTTTAGTTAGGAAATGAGAGAGAGAGTTATGGTTGGTCAGCCTCGCATGCATGCAAGGAAGGGACCGTTGTGATCTGATGAGGTCCGGCTGGGATTAAAGAGATGAGGAGCTGGGTGCATGGGGTTTTAAGGGTCCGGGATGGCTGGGTTTAAATAGAACGGACGGTGGGATGTAAGGGATGGAGAGAGATGCCATGCATGCATTGCTATTGCGTGGAGAGGATGAGCGATCGGATGGCTGCAATCCGTTTGGATTTGAGGAGTGACGGAGATGCCATGCATGGCTCGATGCAAAGGAGGGCTGTGATTATCAGGTGCTCATGCATGGGACCATGGGTGTAATGGAGTGCGGGTAAAGCTTGGGGACGGCTGGGATTAAGTGATATGGAGATGGGCTGATTTGTATGCATGAGTGGGATGCACTGAACGGCTGCGATGCGATCGGACGGCCGTGACTGGATTGTGCCTCGAATGTAATAAATTGTGCATGCATGCATGGGTTGTTGGGTGTAATGAAGCACTGGCTGGGCTTGGGTTTCAACGGGTGGTTGTGATGGCTTGATGCACTAAAGCTGTGATGGAATATGTTGAATGTGCATGGGTATTGTATTGTAAGGGGCGGATGTGATCGGGTCGGACCGAGATGGATGGATGGTTGCGATGGGATCGTATGGGAAAGGGAAACTTGGGTTACTGGGTGAGATGGTGGGTTAAGTCTAGTGTCATCTAGTTTTGATCGGGAAGAGTGAAAAACAAAAGAAAATAGAAGAGAGAGAAAATGTGGCAGGAAGAGGACGACGACCATCCAGACTTCAATTCCATTATCCATTCCTTTGCGCGTGTGTAGCCTTCGTTCATGTGGCGAAACCATCTACAGAGTTTTGCTCCATTGTAGCCATGTGCGTTGAAAGCAAGCTCCAATTCCCTGAAAATACACATAAAATGACGTCCATAAGGTTCCGGGGCATTAATCGATAAAAGGATAATTTGGATTATCAGGCAGTATAAGTATCATGCATGATGTGTATGAGAGCGAACCAATATGTCGTTGGGTTCGTATGAAAGTCTACTATATCATGGTGTAAAGAAACTCATGCAGTTTACGTGTAGTATGAAAGTTTTACGTAGCAAACTGATGATATATGCATAATACTAAAAGGATAATTCCCACAAATTGGCCGCTCAATAACGATCCATTCTATTTCATTCGTACGATCCATTATTACGATCCATTCTAATTCATTCGTACGATCCATTCTAATTCATTCGCACAATCTATTCTAATTCATTCGTACGATCCATTCGTACAATCCATTCTATTTTATTCGTATGATCCATTCTTACTCATTCGTACTCGTACGATCCATTCTAATTCATTCGTACGATCCATTCTAATTCATTCACACGAATGTATCCAGATCCATTCTAATTCATTCGCACGATCCATTCTAATTCATTCGTACAATCCATTCTTACTCATTCGTACGATCCATTCTAATTCATTCGCACGAATGTATCCATTCTAATTCATTCATACGATCCATTATATTTCATTCATATGATCCATTCTAATTCATTCGTACGATCCATTCTAATTCATTCATACGATCCATTCTAATTCATTCATACAATCCATTCTAATTCATTTGCACGAATATATCCATACGATCCATTCTAATTCATTCATACAATCCATTCTAATTCTTTTGCACGAACGTATCCATTCTAATTCATTCGTACGATCCATTCTAATTCATTCGTACGATCCATTCTAATTCATTCATACAACATTCTAATTCATTCATACTATCCATTCTAATTCATTCGTACGATCCATTCTAATTCATTCGTACGATCCATTCTAATTCATTCGCACAATCTATTCTAATTTATTCGTACGATCCATTCTAATTCATTCGCACGATCCATTCTAATTCATTCGCACGAATGTATCAATTCTAATTCATTCGTACGATCCATTCTAATTCCTTCGTACGATCCATTCTAATTCCTTCGTAAGATCCATTCTAATTCCTTCGTATGATCCATTCTAATTCATTCGTACGATCCATTATAATTCATTCGTACACGTGCACGATCCATTCTAATTCATTCGCACGAATGTATCCATTCTAATTTATTCGTACGATCTATTCTAATTCATTCGTACGATCCATTCTAATTCATTCGTACGATCCATTCTAATTCATTTGTATGATCCATTCTAATTCCTTCTTACGATCCATTCTAATTCATTCATACGATCCATTCTAATTCATTCGTACGATCCATTCTAATTCATTCGCATGATCCATTCTAATTCATTCATACGATCCATTCTAATTCATTCGCACGATCCATTCTAATTCATTCATACGATCCATTCTAATTCATTCGTACAATCTATTCTAATTCATTCGTACGATCCATTCTAATTTATTCGTATAATCCATTCTAATTCATTCACACGATCCATTCAAATTCACTCAAATCGCATAATCTATTCTTACTCATTCGTACGATCCATTCTAATTCATTTACACGAATGTATCCATTCTAATTCATTCGTACGATCCATTATAATTCATTCGTATGATCCATTCTAATTCATTCGCACGAATGTATCCACTCTAATTCATTCGTACGATCCATTTTAATTCATTCATACTATCCATTCTAATTCAGTCGTACGATCTATTCTAATTCATTCGCACAATCTATTCTAATTCATTCGTACGATCCATTCTAATTCATTCGCACAATCTATTCTAATTCATTCGTACGATCCATTCTAATTCATTCGCACGATCCATTCTAATTCATTCATACGATCCATTCTATTTCATTCGTACGATCCATTCTTACACATTCGTATGATCCATTCTAATTCATTCGCACGAATGTATCCATTCTAAATCATTCGTACAATCTATTCGAATTCCTTCGTACGTTCCATTCTAATTCCTTCGTAAGATCCATTCTAATTCCTTTGTACGACCCATTATATTTCATTCGTATGATCCATTCTAATTCCTTTGTACGATCCATTCTAATTCATTCCCATGAATATATCCATTCTAATTTATACGTACGATCCATTCTAATTCATTCGCACAATCTATTCTATTTCATTCATACGATCCATTCTAATTCATTCGCACGAATGTATCCATACGAATGAAATATAATGGGTCGTACAAAGGAATTAGAATGGATCGTACGAAGGAATAAGAATGGATCGTACGAATGAATTAGAATGGATTGTACGAATGAATTAAAATGGATCGTACGAATGAATTAGAAAGGATCGTACGAATGAATTAGAATGGATCGTACGAACGAATTAGAATTGATTATACGAAGGAATTAGAATGGACTGTATGAATGAATTAGAATGGATCGTATAAATAAATTAGAATGGATCGTACAAAAGGAATTAGAATGGATCGTACGAATAAATTAGAATAGATCGTACGAATGAATTAGAATGGATCGTGCGAATGAATTAAAATGGATCGTACGAAGGAATTAGAATGGATCGTACGAAGGAATTAGAATGGATCGTACGAATGAATTAGAATAGATTGTGCAAATGAATTAGAATGGATCGTACGAATGAATTAGAATGGATACATTTGTGCGAATGAATTAGAATGGATCGTACGAATGAATTAGAATGGATAAATTTGTACGAATGAATTAGAATGGATCGTACGAATGAATTAGAATGGATACATTCGTATGAATGAATTAGAATGGATCGTGCGAATGAATTCGAATGGATCGTATGAATGAATTAGAATGGATCGTGCGAATGAATTAGAATGGATCATACGAATGAATTAGAATGGATTATATGAATGAATTAGAATGGATCGTATGAATGAATTAGAGTGGATACATTCGTGTGAATGAATTAGAATGGATCGTATGAATGAATTAGATTGGATCGTATGAATGAATTAGAATAGATCGTGCGAATGAATTAGAATGGATCGTACGAATGAATTAGAATGGATACATTCGTGCGAATGAATTAGAATGGATCATACGAATGAGTAAGAATGGATCGTACTCTAATTCATTCGCACGAATGTATCCATTCTAATTCATTCGCACGATCCATTCTAATTCATTCATACGATCCATTCTAATTCATTAGGATGATCCATTCTAATTCATTCGAACAATCTATTCTAATTCATTGGATCGTACGAAGGAATTATAATGGATCGTACGAATGAATTAGAATGGATACATTCGCACGAATGTATCCATTCTAATTTATTCGTACGATCCATTTTAATTCCTTCGTACGATCCATTCTAATTCATTCGTACGATCCATTCTAATTCATACGATCCATTCAATTTCATTCATACGATCCATTCTAATTCATTCGTACGAGCCATTCTAATTCATTCGCACGATCTATTCTAATTCATTTATACGATCCAATCTAATTCATTCATACGATCCATTCTAATTCATTCGCACGAATGTATCCATTCTAATTCATTCGTACGATGGGTCATACAAACGAATTAGAATGGGTCGTACGTGAATTAGAATGGATCGTACGTATGAATTAGAATGGATTCATTCGTGCGAATGAATTAGAATGGATCGTACGAATGAATTAGAATTGATCGTACGAATGAATTAGAATGGATACATTCGTGCGAATGAATTAGAATGGATCGTACGAATGAGTAAGAATGGTCGTACGAATGAAATAGAATTAATTGTACGAATGAATTAGAATGGATCGTACGAATGAATTAGAATGGATACATTCGTGCGAATAAATTAGAATGGATCGTACGAATGAACTAGAATGGATCGTGCGAATGAATTAGAAGAATGAATTAGAATGGATCGTACGAATGAATTAGAATGGATCGTACGAAGAAATTAGAATGGATCGGATACATTCATGCGAATGAATTAGATTGGATCGTACAAAGTAATTAGAATGGATCGTACGAATGAATTAGAATGGATCATACGAATGAGTAAGAATGGATCGTACGAATGAGTAAGAATGGATCGTACGAATGAATTAGAATGGATCGTACGAATGAAATAGAATGGATTCACGATCCATTCTAATTCATTCGCACGAATGTATCTGATCCATTCTAATTCCTTCGTACGATCCATTCTAATTCATTCGTATAATCCATTCTAATTCATTCGCACGATCCATTCTAATTCATTCACACGATCTATTCTAATTCATTCATACGATCCAATCTAATTCATTCATACGATCCATTCTAATTCATTCGTACGATCCATTCTAATTTATTCGCATGATCCATTCTAATTCATTCGTACGACGCACGATCCATTCTAATTCATTCATACAATCCAATCTAATTTATTCATACGATCCATTCTAATTCATTCGTATGTATCCATTCTAATTCATTCATATGATCTATTCTAATTCATTCGCACGATCCATTCTAATTCATTCATACGATCCATTCTAATTCATTCGCAGGATCCATTCTAATTCATACGTACGATCCATTCTATTTCTTTCATACGATCCATTCTAATTCATTCATACGATCCATTCTAATTCATTCATATGATCCAATCTAATTCATTCATACGATCCATTCTAATTCATATGCTTGAATATATCCATTTAATTCATTCGTACGATCCATTCTAATTCCTTCGTACGATCCATTCTAATTCCTTAGCACGATCCATGCTAATTCATTCGTACGATCCATTCTATTTCATTCGTACGATCCATTCTAATTCATTCGTACGATCCATTCTAATTTATTCGCATAATCTATTCTAATTCATTCGTACGATCCATTCGTACAATCCATTCTATTTTATTCGTATGATCCATTCTTACTCATTCGTACTCGTACGATCCATTCTAATTCATTCGTACGATCCATTCTTATTAATTCACACGAATGTATCCAGATCCATTCTAATTCATTCGCACGATCCATTCTAATTCATTCGCACGATCCATTCTAATTCATTCGTACAATCCATTCTTACTCATTCGTACGATCCATTCTAATTCATTCGCACGAATGTATCCATTCTAATTCATTCATACTATCCATTCTATTTCATTCATACGATCCATTCTAATTCATTCGTACGATCCTTTCTAATTCATTCATACGATCCATTCTAATTCATTCATACAATCTATTCTAATTCATTTGCACGAATTTATCCATACGATCCATTCTAATTCATTCGAACGATCCATTCTAATTCATTCATACAATCCATTCTAATTCTTTTGCACGAATGTATCCATTCTAATTCATTCGTACGATCCATTCTAATTCATTCGTACTTTCCATTCTAATTCATTCGTTAAACATTCTAATTCATTCGTACGATCCATTCTAATTCATTCGTACGATCCATTCTAATTCATTCGCACAATCTACTCTAATTTATTCGTACGATCCATTCTAATTCATTCGCACGATCCATTCTAATTCATTCGCACGAATGTATCAATTCAAATTCATTCGTACGATCCATTCTAATTCCTTCGTACGATCCATTCTAATTCCTTCGTAAGATCCATTCTAATTCCTTCGTACGATCCATTCAAATTCATTCGTACGATCCATTCTAATTCATTCGTACACGTGCACGATCCATTCTAATTCATTCGCACGAATGTATCCACTCTAATTTATTCGTACGATCTATTCTAATTCATTCGTACGATCCATTCTAATTCCTTTGTACGATCCATTCTAATTCCTTCGTACGATCCATTCTAATTCATTCGTACGATCCATTCTAATTCATTCGTACGATCCATTCTAATTCATTCGCATGATCCATTCTAATTCATTCATACGATCCATTCTAATTCGTTCGCACGATCCATTCTAATTCATTCATACGATCCATTCTAATTCATTCGTACAATCCATTCTAATTCATTCGTACGATCCATTCTAATTTATTCGTACAATCCATTCTAATTCATTCACACGATCCATTCGAATTCACTCAAATCGCACAATCTATTCTTACTCATTCGTACGATCCATTCTAATTCATTCACACGAATGTATCCATTCTAATTCATTCGTACGATCCATTATAATTCATTCGTATGATCCATTCTAATTCATTCGCACGAATGTATCCACTCTAATTCATTCGTACGATCCATTCTAATTCATTCATACTATCCATTCTAATTCAGTCGTACGATCTATTATAATTCATTCGTACGATCCATTCTAATTCATTCGCACAATCTATTCTAATTCATTCGTACGATCCATTCTAATTCATTCGCACGATCCATTCTAATTCATTCGTACGATCCATTCTATTTCATTCGTACGATCCATTCTTACTCATTCGTACGATCCATTCTAATTCATTCGCACGAATGTATCCATTCTAAATCATTCGTACAATCTATTCGAATTCCTTCGTACGATCCATTCTAATACCTTCGTAAGATCCATTCTAATTCCTTTGTACGACCCATTATATTTCATTCGTATGATCCATTCTAATTCCTTTGTACGATCCATTCTAATTCATTCCCATGAATATATCCATTCTAATTTATTCGTACGATCCATTCTAATTCATTCGCACAATCTATTCTAATTCATTCATACGATCCATTCTAATTCATTCGCACGAATGTATCCATACGAATGAAATATAAATGGTCGTACAAAGGAATTAGAATGGATCGTACGAAGGAATAAGAATGGATCGTACGAATGAATTAGAATGGATTGTACGAATGAATTAAAATGGATCGTACGAATGAATTAGAAAGGATCGTACGAATGAATTAGAATGGATCGTACGAACGAATTAGAATTGATTATACGAAGGAATTAGAATGGATTGTATGAATGTATTAGAATGGATCGTATAAATGAATTAGAATGGATCGTACAAAAGGAATTAGAATGGATCGTACGAATAAATTAGAATAGATCGTACGAATGAATTAGAATGGATCGTGCGAATGAATTAGAATGGATCGTAAGAAGGAATTAGAATGGATCGTACGAAGGAATTAGAATGGATCGTACGAAGGAATTAGAATGGATCGTACGAATGAATTAGAATAGATTGCGCGAAAGAATTAGAATGGATCGTACGAATGAATTAGAATGGATACATTCGTGCGAATGAATTAGAATGGATCGTACGAATGAATTAGAATGGATAAATTTATGCGAATGAATTAGAATGGATCGTACGAATGAATTAGAATGGATACATTCGTATGAATGAATTAGAATGGATCATGTTAATGAATTAGAATGGATCGTATGAATGAATTAGAATGGATCGTGCGAATGAATTAGAATGGATCGTACGAATGAATTAGAATGGATCGTAATAATGGATCGTATGTATGAATTTGTACGTATGAATGAATTAGAATAGATCGAATTAGAATGGATCGTACGAAGGAATTAGATCGGATCGTACGAATGAATTAGAGTGGATACATTCGTACGAAGGAATTAGAATGGATCGTACGAATGAATTAGAATGGATACATTCGTGCGAATGAATTCGAATAGATCGTACGAATGAAGTAGAATGGATAAATTCGTGCGAATGATTTAGAATGGATTGTATGAATGAATTAGATTGGATCGTATAAATGAATTAGAGTGGATCGTACGTATGAATTAGAATGGATACATTCATGGGAATGAATAAGAATGGATCATACGAAGGAATTAGAATGGATCATACGAATGAAATAGAATGGATCATACGAAGGAATTAGAATGGATCGTACGAAGGAATTAGAATGGATCATACGAAGGAATTAGAATGGATCGTACGTATGAATGAATTAGAATGGATCGAATTAGAATGGATCGTACGAAGGAATTAGAATGGATCGTACGAATGAATTAGAATAGATCGTACGAATAAATTAGAAAGGATACATTCGTGCGAATGAATTAGAATGGATCGTGCGAATGAATTAGAATGGATCGTGCGAATAAATTAGAATGGATCATGCGAATGAATTAGAATGGATACATTCGTGCGAATGAAATAGAATGGATCGTACGAATGAATTAGAGTGGATACATTCGTGCGAATGAATTAGAATGGATCGTACGAATGAATTAGAGTGGATACATTCGTGCGAATGAATTAGAATGGATCATACGAATGAATTAGAATGGATCGTACGAATGAATTAGAATGGATCGTACGAATGAATTAGAATGGATACATTCGTGCTAACGAATTAGAATTGATCGTGCGAATGAATTAGAATGGATCGTTCTAATTTATTCGTAATTCGTACGATCCATTCTAATTCATTAGCATGATCCATTCTAATTCATTCGTACGATCTATTCTATTTCATTCGTACGATCCATTCTTACTCAATCGTATGATCCATTCTAATTCATTCGCACGAATGTATCCATTCTAATTCATTCGTACGATCCATTCTAATTCATTCGTACAATCCATTCTATTTCATTCATACGATCCATTCTTACTCATTCGTATGATCCATTCTTATTCATTCATACGATCCATTCTAATTCATTCGTATGATCGATTCTTATTCATTCGTACAATCCATTCTAATTCATTCGCACGAATGTATCCATCCTTTGTACGAACCATTCTACTTCATTCATACGATCCATTCTAATTCATTCGTACGATCCATTCTTATTCATTCGCACGATCCATTCTAATTCATTCATACGATCCATTCTAATTCATTCATACGATCAATTCTAATTCATTTGCACGAATATATCCATTCTAATTCATTCGTACGATCCATTCTAATTCCTTCGTACTATCCATTCTAATTCATTCGCACGATCCATTCTAATTCATTCGTACGATCTAATCTAATTCATTCATACGATCCATTCTAATTCATTCGTACAATGCATTCTATTTCATTCGTACGATCCATTCTAATTCATTCTTACGATCCATTCTAATTCATTCGTACGATCCATTCTAATTCATTCACACGAATGTATCCATTCTAATTCATTCGTACATCCATTCTAATTCATTCGCACAATCTATTCTAATTCATCTATACGATCCATTCTAATTCATTCGCACGAATGTATCCATACGAATGAATTAGAATGGATACATTCATGCGAATGAATTAGAATGGATCATACGAATGAGTAAGACTGGATCGTACGAATGAAATAGAATGGATTGTACGAATGAATTAGAATGGATTCATTCGTGCGAATGAATTAGAATAGATTGTGCGAATGAATTAGAATGGATCGTACGAATGAATTAAAATGGATAGATCCGTGCGAATGAATTAGAATGGATTGTATGAATGAATTAGAATGGATCGTACAAAGGAATTAGAATGGATTGTACGAATGAATTAGAATGGATCGTACGAATGAATTAGAATGGATCGTACGAATAAATTAGAATGGATTGTATGAATGAATTAGAATGGATCGTGCTAATGAATTAGAATGGATCGTACGAATGAATTAGAATAGATTGTGCGAATGAATTAGAATGGATCGTTCGAATGAATTAGAATGGATCGTAATAATGGATTGTACGAATGAAAAAGAATGGATCATATGAATGAATAAGCATGGATCGTGCTAAGGAATTAGAATGGATCGTATGAATGAATTAGAATGGATCGTATGAATGAATTAGAATGGATCGTATGAGTGAATTCGAATGGATCATGCTAATGAATTAGAATGGATCGTACGAATGAATTAGAATGGATCATTCGAATGAATTAGAATGGATCGTTTGAATAAATTATATTGGATCGTATTAATGAATTAGAATGGATCGTGCGAATGAATTAGAATGGATCGTACGAATGAATTAGAATGGATACATTCGTGCGAATGAAATAGAATGGATCGTACGAATGAGTAAGAATGGATCGTACGAATAAAATAGAATGGATCGTACGAATGAATTAGAATGGATCGTGCGAATAAATTTGAATGGATCGTACGAATGAATTAGAATAGATTGTGCGAATGAATTAGAATGGATCGTACGAATGAATTAGAATGGATCGTATGAATGAATTAGAATGGATCGTATGAATGAATTAGAATGGATCATGCGAATGAATTAGAATGGATTATACGAATGAAATAGAATGGATCATACGAATGAAATAGAATGGATCGTACGAAGGAATTAGAATGGATCGTATGAATGAATTAGAGTGGATACATTCGTGCGAATGAATTAGAATGGATTGTATGAATGAATTAGAATGGATCGTATGAATGAATTAGAATGGATCGTACGAATGAATTAGATTGGATCGTATGAATAAATTAGAATGGATCGTGCGAATGAATTAGAATGGATCGTACGAATGAATTAGAATGGATCGTATGAATGAATTAGAATGGATCGTACAAAGGATGGATACATTCGTGCGAATGAATTAGAATGGATCGTACGAATGAATTAGAATGGATTGTATGAATGAATTAGAATGGATCGTACAAAGGATGGATACATTCGTGCGAATGAATTAGAATGGATCGTACGAATGAATTAGAATGAAATAGAATAGAATGGACCGTACAAATGATGGATACATTCGTGCGAATGATTTAGAATGGATTGTACGAATGAATTAGAATGGATCGTATGAATGAATTAGAATAGATCGTGCGAATGAATTAGAATGGATCGTACGAATGAATTAGAATGGATCGTATGAATGAAATAGAATAGATCGGGCGAATGAATTAGAATGGATCGTACGAATGAGTAAGAATGGATCGTATGAATGAATTAGATTGAATCCTATTAATGAATTAGAATGGATCGTGCGAATGAATTACAATGGATCGTACGAATGAATTAGAATGGATCGGATACATTCGTGCGAATGAATTAGAATGGATCGTGCGAATGAATTAGAATGGATCGTATGAGTGAATTCGGATGGATCGTATGAATGAAATAGAATGGATCGTACGAATGAATTAGAATGGATCGTGCTAATGAATTAGAATGGATCGTACGAATGAATTAGAATAGATTGTGCGAATGAATTAGAATGGATCGTACGAATGAATTAGAATGGATACATTCATGCGAATGAATTAGAATGGATCGTATAAATGAAGTAGAATGGATCGTGCGAATGAATTAGAATGGATCGTACGAATGAATTAGAATGAATACATTCGTGCGAATGAATTAGAATGGATCGTATGAATGAATTAGAATGGATCGTACGAATGAAATTGAATGGATCATACGAATGAATTAGAATGGATCGTGCGAATGAATTAGAATGGATCGTGCGAATGAATTAGAATGGATCGTACGAAGGAATTAGAATGGATCGTACAAAGGAATTAGAATAGATCGTACGAATGAATTAGAATGGATCGTACGAATGAATTAGAACGGATCGTGCGAAAGAATTTGAATGGATCATGCGAATGAATTAGAATGGATCGTGCGAATGAATTAGAATGGATCGTACGAATGAATTAGAATGGATCGTGTGAAAGAATTAGAATAGATTGTATGAATGAATTAGAATAGATTGTGCGAATGAATTAGAATGGATCGTACGAATAAATTAGAATGGATCGTGCGAATGAATTAGAATGGATCATACGAGTGAGCAAGAATGGATTGTACGAATGAAATAGAATGGATTGTACGAATGAATTAGAATGGATCGTACGAATGAATTAGAATGGATTGTGTGAAAGAATTAGAATGGATTGTTTGAATGAATTAGAATGGATCATATGAATGAATTAGAATGGATCGTAAGAATGAATTAGAATGGATACATTCGTGCGAATGAATTAGAATGGATCGTACGAATAAAATAGAATGGATTGTAGGTTTCAATTAGAATGGATACATTGGTGATGATCCATTCTAATTCATTCATACGATCCATTCTAATTCATTCGCACGTACGAATGAATTAGAATGGATCGTACGAATAATACAGAATGGATACATTCGTGCGAATGAATTAGAATGGATCGTACGAAGGAATTAGAATGGATCGTACGAATGAATTTGAATGGTTATATTCTTGCAAATGAATTAGAATAGATCGTACGAATGAGTAAGAATGGATCGTACGAATGAAATAGAATGGATCGTACAAATGAATTAGAATGGATAAATTCGTGCGAATGAATTAGAATGGATTGTATGAATGAATTAGATTGGATCGTACGAATGAATTAGAATAGATCGTACGTCCTTTGTACGATCCTTTCTAATTCATTCATACGATCCAGTCTAATTCATTTGTACGATCCATTCTAATTCATTCGCACGATCCATTCTAATTCATTCATACGATCCAATCTAATTCATTCATACGATCCATTCTAATTCATTCGCACTATCTATTCTAATTCATTCGTACGTCCATTCTAATTCATTCGTATGATCCATTCTATTTCATTCGCACGATCCATTCTAATTCATTCGCATGATCCATTCTAATTCATTCGCACGATCCATTCTAATTCATTCACATGATCCATTCTAATTCATTCGTACAATCCATTCTATTTCATTCATACAATCCATTCTTACTCATTCGTATGATCCATTCTAATTCATTCGCACGAATGTATCCATTCTAATTCATTCGTATGATCCATTCTAATTTATTCGTATGATCCATTCTAATTCATTCACACCATCCATTCTGATTCATTCGTACGATCTATTCTAATTCATTCGCACGAATGTATCCATTCTAATTCATTCGTACGATCCATTCTAATTCATTCGTACAATCCATTCTATTTTATTCGTACGATCCATTCTAATTCATTCGCACGAATGTATCCATACTAATTCATTCGTACGATCCATTCTAATTCATTCATACGATCCATTCTAATTCATTTCCACGAATATATCCATTCTAATTCATTCGTACGATCCATTCTAATTCCTTCGTACGATCCATTCTAATTCCTTCGTACAATCCAATCTAATTCATTCGCACGATCCATTCTAATTCGTTCGCACAATCCATTCTAATTCATTCATACGATCCAATCTAATTCATTCATACGATCCATTCTAATTCATTCGTACGATCCATTCTAATTCATTCATACAATCTATTCTAATTCCTTCGTATGATCCATTCTTACTCATTCGTACGATCCATTCTTACTCATTCGTACGATCGATTCTAATTCATTCGCATACGAATGAATTAGAATGGATCATACGAATGAATTAGAATAGATTGTGCGAATGAATTAGAATGGATTGTACGAATAAATTAGAATGGATCGTACGGTACGATCCATTCTAATTCATTCGCACGATCCATTCTAATTCATTCATACGATCCAATCTAATTCATTTATACGATCCATTCTTACTCATTCGTATGATCCATTCTAATTCATTCGTACGATCCATTCTAATTCATTCGTATGATCCATTCTAATTCATTCGTACGATCCATTCTATTTCATTCGTACGATCCATTCTAATTCATTCGTACAATCCATTCTAATTCATTCGTACGATCCATTCTAATTCATTCGTACGTTCCATTCTAATTCATTAGCACGATCCATGCTAATGAATTAGAATGGATCGTACGAATGAATTAGAATGGATCGTACGAAGGAATTAGAATGGATCGTACAAAGGAATTAGAATGGATCATACGAAGGAATTAGAATGGATCGTACGATGGAGTTAGAATGGATCGTATGAATGAATTAGAATGGATCGTACGAATGAATTAGAATGGATCGTACGAATGAATTAGAATGGATTGTACGAATATATCCATACAATCCATTCTAATTCATTCGCACGATCCATTCTAATTTATTCATACAATCCATTCTAATTCTTTTGCACGAATGTATCCATTCTAATTCATTCGTACGATCCATTCTAATTCATTCGTACGATCCATTCTAATTCATTCGTACAACATTCAAATTCATTCATACGATCCCTTCTAATTCATTCGTACGATCCATTCTAATTCATTCGTACGATCCATTCTAATTCATTCGCACAATTGTGGGTGCAAATTTTGGCAAGAAGTCTGCAAACAGCGGGACCCACCGGCCCTGCCTGGTGCGCCCCCCGAGTACCACAGCGGGACCCATCGGCCCTGCCTGGTGGGCCCCCAAAGACAACAGCGGGACCCACCAGCTTTACCTGGAGGATCCCCAGATACGGTAGCAGAGACCGCCATTTACCCAGGAAATCCTCCCCATAAATTCAATAAATAGCAGAGCCTTCGAATGTAAATGGATCGAAAACTCAGATCCGAAATCCGAAATTCCAGAACCAAAACCAGAGCTCTGATAATAGATCAGTGCCATCAGTTGATATCTATTTCAGAAACCAGAACCCAGAAATTTCTAACTCTTTGATCTTCTTCTTCTTGTCCTTGAAGAGGTCAAAGAGATTTCAGTGACACTCGGCCTGTCGAGGTCACTTCAAGTGAAGTGTTAGGGAATTCGGGTTGCTCCCTATAGCACGGAGACGTAGGCTTCGGCTGAACTCCGAGATCACATCTCTCGTGTCGATTCTCTCTGAGTGCTTCTCTGATTGCATCTCTCTCTGTTTACATATCAAAAGCTTCAACTTCGATCAACAGATCGACCAACGATCTTCAACATCAACTTCAACTCCAATTGACTGGTGCTGCGAAAGTCTTCGGGTCGGCACGAAGATTTTCCCCCACAGTTTGGCGCTGTCTGTGGGATCCGAGCAAAAAGTCCAGCTCTCCGCTACTACTCGATCGGTTGAGCATACAACCAATCTTGATAGCCAAACTTCCTCGCCTCCTCGGTTGATCAGACAACTGATCGAACGTCGGCACTCTCGTTGCATCCTTCGCTCTCTGAATGGCGAGGACAAAACACCAGGGTCAACCAGAAGGAAGTAACACTCAACAACAACCTCGTCCCGAGACTCGTTCAATGAGTCAAAGGCTCAAGTTCGGACAGCCCCTTGCTGTCCCCGAGATGGGGGTTCGTTCAGGGAGTGGGAGATCTGTCGATCGACCGATCGCTCACCCTGCACGACAGTCAATTGGGCAAACAGCCCCCTCTCCTGCTGAAGACCCTCCATCGACCTACCAAATTTCTACAGTCGACTTTCAACTGCTCCAATTGGCGAAGCAAAATGCCACCCTCACAGCTGAGAGGGATGCTCTGAAGAAAGCAGCTTCCGAGGCTGGGATTGCTCTACCTATTCCCTCTACAAGTGAGAGGGTTGATCTTCCTTGACATTCAATTCACTCCGAGCAACGGAGGTCAATGGGCACTGCTGCCCTCGAGAGGGTCCGACGCGACCCAACTCCCTCTGCTGCCCCATGGAAGCAGAGTGTTTGGGACCGTCTCAACGACGAATCTTCCCAATCTTCTTCCGGCCGCAACTGCGACAAGAACGCGCCTTCAAAGCTCAACATACTAAGGAAGCACTACATGAAAGGCGCTCCTTCAAAGAGTAGAGTCTCCCCTTCTATTCCACTTCAACGTGGGCTTGGATCGGACCTCCGACATAGACTTCAACCGGCGAACACTTCAATGCCTGAGCAAGACCTTGCGATCTTGCCTCTTGACCCACCTCTAGGTCGAGGACACGGTCGTAGGGATGGGTACTCCTCTGCCGGGCCTCTACATCGAAGCCTCTTCGAGTCAACTTTTCCGAGGGGATGGAGAACTCCTATCCTCCCCAAATTCAACTGCATAAGAGGAGATCCTACTTTCTATATCCTCACATTCAAGCAAGCTCTAACGCCACACGAAGAAGAAAACAATGTGCTCTGCCGCACTTTCGCAGGAAGTCTCGATGAACCATCGCTCGACTGGTATCACAATCTCCGAGCTGGGTCCATCACCCAGTTCGATGTTTTGGCTAAACTCTTTGTGCAGCATTATCAGCTCAATCTGAAGCCCGAGAAGAAGCTCGACTCTCTCTATCGGTTAAGGATGGGTGCTGATGAGACTCTCCGAAGTTTCACTAGGAGGTTTCGCAACGAGCATGCTGCCCTCTCTGGAAGACATCTGGATGATGAAGCCATCATGTTGGCTTTCCAGAACGCTCTCCGTTTTGATCTACACATCTACAACGACTTTATCCGCAATCCTCCTCCTTCTCTGGGAGCTATGTTCGATCGAATCCAGAGAGAGATCGAGGTCGAAGATGACCAAGTCGCTCGGAAAGGGCGAGAAATGAAACGAAGACCTGCGGAGAGAGAAGCTCCCAAGTATGCTGCCAAGGCCCACAATACTGAGGCAGCAGCCCCTCCAGCCAACAAACGATCAAAGAATGACGGGCGTCGATCTCCAACGAAGACCACTTTCACCGAGTGGAATATGTCGGTCGAACAGATACTTGACCGCATTCAACACGAGGAGTTCCTTCGAAGGCCCAATCCACTTCAGCCAAACACTAAGTTCACGGCTGATAAAACTGTTTCTTGTGATTTCCATCGAAGCCACGGCCATTCCACCGATCGGTGCTATCGGCTAAAGTTTCATCTCGAAGACTTGCTGAGAGAAGGCCATCTCCATGAATTCACCAGAGAAGGGCAAGATCAACGTCGATCCTCTGCAAAGGGGAAGGAGGCTTGCTGGATCCATCAGATCTCTTCCAACCCATCACCTCTCACCGTGAATGCCAATGTCTTCGGCATTCATGGATCATTGCACAATCAATCAGTGACCGGGAAGGAAGTTGATCGGCAGATTCGGCGCATCTTCCATGTTCGATCTACTGCAAACAAAGAAGAAACCTGGATCGAGAAGCCCATCGAAGGTCTTGCTTGGCCGTCCATCGTCTTCAACGACACCGATCTTCAAGGAGTTCATACTCCACATCGAGACCCCCTGGTTTTGAAACTCATCATCGACGGAAGCACCGTCAATCGGATCCTCATCGATACCGGGAGCTCCATCGATATTATGTTCTCAGACTGCTTCAAACGTCTGGGACATAAGTATCAAAGCCTCGACGTTGTCCCGATCGTGATCACTGGCTTCAACGGCGAACAAAGCATCACGGTGGGTGAATCGAGATTCACTCTCGACCTCAGCCGAGAGACTCGAGTCTCGGTCAGGTTCGCAATTGTCGAAGGGGTATCCAGTTACAACGCCATCCTCGGGCGACCATTCCTCCATCAGATCAATGCCATCTCCTCTTCTTATCATCAACTACTCAAATTTGCAACTAGCGAAGGCATCGTCTGCATCCGAGGTGATTAGCAAGCTGGAAGGTCTTGTGAGGCTGCTGCGGCTAAGACAGATCGAAAAATCAACATTGCTCCTCCAAAGCGGCCACGAGATGAAGCTGGTTCCTCTTCTAAATAGTAATCAAAGGAGATTCCGCTCACGGAACCTCCACCAATCGAATGGGAGGCGTCACCTTCAATTGAAGAAATCATCCCAATCAACATCGGTAGCAGAGACCTCCCTCGACAAACTTTCATTGGCACCGGTCTTAGCGACGCAGAAGCGCAAGGCATGGTAACCTTCCTCAAGTCCAATATCGACGTCTTCGCTTGGAGTTTCAAAGACATGCCTGGGATCAATCCAGATGATGCTTGTCACCGACTTGCTATCAAAGAAGAAGTGAAGCCTGTCAAGCAGAAGCCACGCACCATCCGACCAGAGCTACAAATTGCTGTTCAAGAAGAAATCACCAAGCTACTCGCAGCAGGCTTCATCCGTGAAGTAGAGTATCCTACTTGGATCTCTAATATTGTTGCTGTTCCTAAGAAGAATGGGAAGGTTAGAGTCTGTATCGACTTCACCAATCTCAACAAGGCTTGCCCCAAAGACCCGTTCCCCATGCCAAGGATTGATAGACTCGTCGATGCCACTGCTGGCCATGAGCTATTATCTTTCATGGATGGGTACTCTGGATATAATCAAATTCCTCTTCATACTGATGATCAAGAGAAGACATGTTTTGTGACTAGCCGAGGTCTCTACTGCTACAATGTCATGCCATTCGGCCTCAAGAATGCTGGTTCCACCTATCAAAGGTTAGTCACAAAGATGTTCGAAGATCAGATCGGTCGCAACGTCGAAGTCTATGTCGATGATCTCCTCACCAAGAGCTCTGTGCGAAGCAAGCATCTTTCTGATCTGGCGGAAACCTTTCAAGTTCTTTGAAAATATCGTATGAAGCTCAATCCAGCCAAGTGCGCTTTCGGAGTTCAATCTGGCAAATTCCTGGGTCATCTTGTGACCAGGAGAGGTATTGAAGCCAATCCCGATCAAATTCGAGCTATCCTCGACATGCCATCACCTACCAATCGAAAGGAAGTGCAGCGCCTCACTGGAAGACTTGCTGCCCTCAATCAGTTCATCTCAAAGTCTTCCGACAAGTGTAAGCCTCTCTTCGACAAACTACGGAAGGCAGACACCTCCGGCTGGAGTCCGATCTGTGAAGAAGCATTTCAAAGCATCAAGAAATATCTGGTGCAAGCTCCAATCTTGACGGCTTCACTTCCAAAAGAAGACTTGTGGCTTTATCTCACCGTGACCGATCAAGCAATCAGCGCGGTCCTAGTCAGTAGAAGAGAAGGCGTCGAGCATCCAGTCTACTACATCAGCCATACTCTCCTTCCAGCTGAAACTCGTTACTCAAAAACTGAGAAGGTCATCCTGGCGTTGCTCACTGCATCGCGCCGTCTTCAACCTTACTTCGTCTCCCACCAGATCACTGTCATTTCAGAACACCCACTCAAAGATATCGTTGACAAAGCTGGTAGAGCTGGTCGAATGACCAAGTGGGTGATCGAAATGAGTGCTCTGGGATTCAGTTCGAATCTCGCACTTCTATCAAAGGTCAAGCTGTTGTTGATTTTCTAGCAGACTTTCCAGTTGAAGACCCCATCACTTGGGAAGTAGATGTCGACATGCGCTTAGAAGATGAGGATAATACTCCGATCAACCTTGCAACAAAAATTAATCCAAGTTTCGAAGCTACTGCTGCAACTCCTCCATGGAAGCTTTATACTGATGGAGCTTCAAGTTTGATCGGTTCGGGAACTGGGATAGTCTTAGTATCCCCCGAACTTGGTCATTTACAGAAGGCCACTCTCCTAGGGTTCAACGCCACCAATAACGAAGCTGAATACGAAGCACTCATTTCGGGACTTGAAATGGCGAAATCCCTGGGGGTAGATCGAATCATCGTCTACAGCGACTCCCAGTTGATCATAAGGCAAATCAAGGGAGAGTACACAGCTCGTGAAGAAAGAATGCAACTCTATTTAGCCTTAGTATGACATCTTCAACAACGCTTCACAAATACTGAATTCGTTCAAATTCCAAGGGCAGAGAACCGAGAAGCAGATGCCTTAGCCAATGCTGCCTCAGTTCTTGGAGACTCACTCGGAGGAAGGCAAATATAGATCGATTATCAAGAAGTGCCCAAGACCATCCCCGATCAACAGATCCTTGCTACTACAAAAGGATCTGGGGGTGGAGATCAACTGACATCGATCCTCACTACTACGAGTGAGCTTGAAGACTGGAGACGATCAATTTTCGACTTCTTCGAGCATGGCAAAATGCCGGAAGATCCAAATCGAGCCCGAAGGCTTCAAAGGAAGCTCCCATGCTACATTCTGTAAGGAGAAGATTTATATTTCAAATCCCACAATGGGATATTGCTCAAGTGCCTTGGTCCCGAGCAAGCACAGGCAATCCTGATTGATATCCACTCTGGAGCTTGTGGGAATCATTCAGGAGGGAGGTCTCTTGAAGCCAAGACGAAGCTACAAGGTTACTACTGGCCTACAATGGCAAAAGATGCTCGAAAAGTTGTTCAAAGATGTGAGCCATGCCAATGACACACTCGAGCTATCCATCTCCCTGCAGATGAGCTTCACCAACTATCAAGCCCCTGGCCTTTCCATCAATGGGGGTTAGATTTCTTGGGTCCTTTCCCTCCAACTCTGAGCAAGAAGAAGTATTTACTGCTGGCCATTGATTACTTTACCAAATGGGTTGAAGCTGTGCCCCTCTTCCGAGAGACTGACGACGAAGTGATCAAATTCATTCGGCACAACATCTTCTCAAGGTTCGGTACACCTCAAGTTCTTGTTGCTGACAATGGAGCTCAATTTGATTCCGATAAATTCTGAGAATTCTGTCTGAACAACGGTATCAAGCTATTCTATTCAACTCCAAGATATCCTCAATGCAATGGTCAAGCTGAAGCCTCAAATAGAGCTATTCTTGGTATACTCAAGAAGAAACTCAACGACAAGAAAGGATTGTGGGAACAGGTCCTACCTGAAGTTCTTTGGGGGTATCGCACAACTCCGAGAAGATCAACAGGGTTCTCACCCTATCGTCTAACATATGGATCGGAAGCAGTACTCCCAACAGAAAACATATCAAGTACTCTGAAGACCAGGGCAGTTGAAGAAGGAATCAACGAAGAGCTTCGGATCAATGATCTAGACTTCTCTGAAGAACTACGAGACCAAGCCTCCCTTCGTGTGGCCAAGTATCAACAGAAGATCAAACGAGCCTACGACGAGAAAGTCTACAAAAGACAGTTCCCAGTGGGTAGTCTAGTTCTCAGAGCAGTTTTCTACAACACCAAATAACACAGTAGTGGGAACCTTGCTCCTAACTGGGAAGGTCCATACATCGTTGAATCAATAGGAGGCAAACGTTCTTACAGACTGATCTCGCCAGAAGGAGATAGATTGCCTCGAGCTTGGAATTCTAGACATCTCAAGTTGTTCTACCCATGATGTAAACTATGTGATGAATAAAGATCTCTTTCAAGTGTTCAAATGTGCAAGTATTCAGCTCTTCAATTCAAGTTCTGAAGCAGTTTCAAATTATCTACATTCAAGTTGCCAAGTCTTTTAACATGTTTGGGTGTTGAGTTGCGACTCAACCCCTTACTAAATGTTAAACTGACCTTCAAATTTCAAATATTCAATTTCAATCAATTTCAATATCGTCTAACAGGTTTGGGTGCTTGAATTGCGACTCAACCCCTCACATTCAAATGTTACACGAATTCAAGTTCAATTTTCAAGTTACAATAAGTTTGGGTAATCGAATTGCGACTCGACCCCTTACATTTCAAAGATTGTATCTATTTTAATGCCATCCAGAACACAGCATTCAAAGAGTTCAAACACAAGACATTCAACTCAAGAGACATTCAATTTTCAAATATCAAAAAGATATCTTCTATTATCAAAAATTTGTCAAGTACAATGTCAAGCTGCTACATATCAAAAGTTTACAAGAGTAAATAGCTAAGAAAAAGGCAGAAACACATCAGGGCTTGGCTACGCTTGGAGCGTGCGACTTCTCCCCTTCAGATTTGCCACGAGCCTTGCTCGCAACCGAAGCTTTAGAAGATCGGACACTGCTGACATGTGCCCTGAGTGCCTCTGCCGCTTTCTCAGCTGTCTCCTTGTAAATCTTGCATTCAGACAGCGCATGCTCCAACGCCTTCTTGGAAGTCTCCTCGTCGGCAGTAAAAGCAGCGTGTTGAGCAGCAAGTTGTTCTTTCAGCTCCTTGATCTCGTTGGCACGACCACAGGACACGTCCTCAACCTTGACGATCCGATTCTTCAAGGATTCGAGTTCGTGACTCTGCGCCTCGCAACGGTCCTGCAGCCCCTTGATCTCCAGCTTCCCCTTGCGAAGATCCTCGATCTTGGCCTTGAGAAAGGTTTTCTTCGAAGATAGGAGCTCCCTCAGCCTCTCTCTCTCCTCGCTCACAGTCTTCAGTTCGGCTGTCAAACGGGATACCTCAGATGCGGCCTCCCGTTCTCCCGCCCTCCTGGAGAGTTTGCTCGCGATTCTCAAAACTGCTGAGCTCTGCAGATGGACAAAGAGTTAGAATTATTCTGAAGATACTATTCAAATACTTGATCAAGCAAATGCACATACCACTACTTCAAGCCTATCGAAGGCTTCGTCAAAAGGAGCATCCGGAAGGTTGCAAAGCGTCCGAATCACACCAGTGGGGTGGTTGATATCAACATCACCCAAGCTCTTCATCTTTGGAGTCGAGCCAGCAGGCGTACCTGCAATCGACACAAGAATTCAAAGGGTTAGAATATTTTCGAGCTCCAACGGCAAGGCAATCAAAGTAAGTTAGTGCAGATACCTGAAGCCTCGACCTGAGGAGCCTTTCCCTTCCCACGGTCGGAGCTCTTACCCCTGGGGGTCGATTTCTCCTTAGTGGGGGTTGGCTCTGGCAAGGGTTGGGGGGTAGCCTCACCCACCCGGCTTCCTCTCTCGAAATGAGCAGGAGAGGGAACATCCCGAGGAGGTGAAGCACCCCCTTCATCTTCTCGCCTGCTCGAATTATCGAGCCCTGCCACCATGGCAGCTACCTCCTCAGCCAGAGATCGTGAGGGGGGTGGGGGTTGTTCAACCTCCACACCCCCACTTGTAGTTGCCCCTTCGAGATGGGGAACCTCGGGAGGTACCTGATCGAGGGGTGTAGGGTTGCTTCCAACCCCACCACTCCCCGATATCTTGATCTTGAAGCGTAGCGGGTTCTTTTTCAGTTCCCCGAAATCGTAGGTAGGAATCACCTTAGGGCCATCGCTCGTTGCGTCCATTACCCCCTCCATCTTACGAGCCTTTGCCTCGTCTATGAGGATCGGCTGCGAATCCTCATTGGCACCACCAGTGGGGGTGGGAGGAATTTCTTCCTCGCCACCCCCATGTCCTTGACCACCATCAGTGGGGGTGGGAGGAATCTCTTCCTCACCACCCCCATCCTCATCATCATCATCTTCTCTATTTCCTTCCCCGTCGCTGCGTGTGCCCTCGTCCTCCTCATCTTCGCCTTCCTCCTCCCTCTCTACCTCCTCTTCCTCATCTCCCTCCTTCTCTTTCTCCTCATCCTCCTCCTGTTTGATGGAGATTTTTCTCTTCTTCTTCGCCGGGCCCCTCTGAAGCACCAATTTCTCCTCTATGGGAAGCGCGCGCCTGGCTCCATAAGCCTTCTTCTCGAATCGAAGCCTTCTAACAATTTTTCTAGACTGAGGGTCCTCCTCGTAATCTGAGTAGATGACCTCATTATCTTCGTAGTGAAGCTTTCATCGATGGAGGAGGTTGGCATTGCCTTATCGAACCGGGCAATTCGAGAATTGCTTCCAAGATCGAGTCCCGTATGTCAACTCCAAGAAAAGGTTGTCAAGGGCCCCTACTCGCTCTGGAGGCCAAGAGAGAGCTCCTCCCGTGCAGTACATGTCGGTCTCTTCATGCACCTTGTATCGGGGAACCTCCGGAACGGACATTGGAGTCCAGGCACCAGACACTGACAGCGGCCAGTCAGTATAGAGTTTGTCAGAGCCAATGGTGTCAGCAATCGGGCGAAGGGCAGTGACACCTGTCAAGTAGTAGAACGGGCTATCCTTCCTCCAAGCCCATCGATAATGGTAAAAGAAATACCCCAGCTCGATTCGGGCTTCTTCACCTTCAGGGAGGCTGGAGTAGCATTCCCTAAGCTCCTTCTGAAAGTCCGACTCCACGCGATAGAAAGCGTAGATGATCCTCCAGGAGTTCCCGGTAACCTGCCCGGGACAGAGACCGGAGGTGTTCAACAACCTCGCGGCGAAAGGCGGCAGCGGGAGGCGCAGTCCACAGTTGAGCTGGCCGATCGTGACTATGGTTCCCATCACTTGCTCTTTGCTCGCCCACGAGACAAAGATCGTCCGCCTATCAACACCAAAAGCAGTTAGAACTCTAGGGAGCGCTGGTCGAGCCTTTCCCTCTGTGAAGCATGCCAGCAACTCCTGCAGCTTCTCCCTCTTCACATCTGTCAGTTTACTGCCAATATTGTACCCAAACTCCATCTCCGCCTCCAAAGGTAGCTGCGGGCAGAGGACAAACTTTGCCTTGGGGATCTGCTCTGGCCTTAACGGTGCAGAAGCAAATCCCACTCCTTGGTGCCTCTTGCCCAGTTGGCCAAGCTCGATCAATTCTGCCCTGCCTTTGCCTCGGCCCTTCGGAACAGAAGAGACCTCGAAAACTTCCTTGCCCTTCCTCTTGGAAGGAACACTCTTCTTCGAATTGCCCGAAGACGCCATTTGACCGATCGAAAGGAGACAAAGAACAAGAGAGAGGAAGCAAAGAGTCTGGACTTCGAAAAATTCTGAAAGTGTGAGGCCAAAATGACAGCGAGAAAGACTTATATATCCAGGGTAAAACGGTACGCAAATCGAGAAGACACGTGTCTTCACCATATCAAATCGCGTGTTTTTGCAGGTACGTGGCATCCATCCATAGCAAGCGCAAAATCAAGCGAACCGTCGGACCAGACGAAGCGTCAGACCTACCGGTCCGCGTAAACCAACGGTCCAAACAAACCACCGGTTTGAGTGAACCGGACCGCCGGTTCAAAGCCACATTCCGGCCAACCAAGGATTCAAAGCAGAAAAAATCAAACTCCATCGATATTCAAGACTGCCAAAGATCAAAGAAGAAGCACAAGCTATACCACTTCCTCAAAAGTACAGGTTCAAGACTTTAACCTTGACCGGCTGATTTTAGTCGTTCGGTCAAATTTGATCGTTCGGTCAAAATCAACCGATCGGTCGATTTTCTACTAGATCTGGCAAAAAACTGAGGTTTTTTGCCGATCACCCAAACCTTGACCGGCTGATTTTAGCCGTTCGGTCAAATTTGACCGTTCGGTCAAAATCAACCGATCGGTCGATTTTCTACTAGATCTGGCAAAAAACTGAGGTTTTTTGCCGATCACCCAAACCTTGACCGGCTGATTTTAGCCGTTCGGTCAAATTTGACCGTTCGGTCAAAATCAACCGATCGGTCGATTTTCTACTAGATCTGGCAAAAAACTGAGGTTTTTTGCCGATCACCCAAACCTTGACCGGCTGATTTTAGCCGTTCGGTCAAAATCAACCGATCGGTCGATCTACTAGATCTGGCAAAAAACTGAGGTTTTTTGCCGATCACCCAAACCTTGACCGGCTGATTTTAGCCGTTCGGTCAAATTTGACCGAACGGTCAAAATCAACCGATCGGTCAATTTTCCACTGGATCGATCAAAAAACCATGTTTTTTGACCGATCACCCAATCCTTGACCGGTTGAAATTGACCGTTCGGTCAAACTTAACCGAACGGTCAAATTTGACCGATCGGTCAAATTTGACCGAACGGTCAAAATCAACCGATCGGGCAATTTTCCACTGGATCGGTCAGAAAACCATGTTTTTTGACCGATCACCCAATCCTTGACCGGTTGAAATTGACCGTTCGGTCAAACTTAACCGAACGGTCAAATTTGACCGATCGGTCAAAATCAACCGATCGGGCAATTTTCCACTTGATCGGTCAAAAAACCATGTTTTTTGACCGATCACCCAATCCTTGACCGGTTGAAATTGACCGTTCGGTCAAACTTGACCGAACGGTCAAATTTGACCGATCGGTCAAAATCAACCGATCGGGCAATTTTCCACTGGATCGGTCAAAAAACCATATTTTTTGACCGATCACCCAATCCTTGACTGGTTGAAATCGATCGTTCGGTCAAAATTAACCGATCGGTCAAAATTGACCGAACGGTCAAGTTTGACCGAACGGTCAAGTTTGACCGTTCGGTCAAATTTGACCGATCAGTCTATTTTAACGCTAACACTCGACAAAGCTCCTCTGTATGTGTGACAGGGGGTCGTTAGCTTTGCACCACGAATCCAAGCCAGCCAGAACGAACTCTAGCTAACTTGGAGGGGGTAACTGTGGGTGCAAATTTTGGCAAGAAGTCTGCAAACAGCGGGACCCACCGGCCCTACCTGGTGCGCCCCCCGAGTACCACAGCGGGACCCACCGGCCCTGCCTGGTGGGCCCCCAAAGACAACAGCGGGACCCACCAGCTTTACCTGGAGGATCCCCAGATACGGCAGCAGAGACCGCCATTTACCCAGGAAATCCTCCCCAGAAATTCTACAAATAGCAGAGCCTTCGAATGTAAATGGATCGAAAACTCAGATCCGAAATCCGAAATTCCAGAACCAAAACCAGAGCTCTGATAATAGATCAGTGCCATCAGTTGATATCTATTTCAGAAACCAGAACCCAGAAATTTCTAACTCTTTGATCTTCTTCTTCTTGTCCTTGAAGAGGTCAAAGAGATTTCAGTGACACTCGGCCTGTCGAGGTCACTTCAAGTAAAGTGTTAGGGAATTCGGGTTGCTCCCTATAGCACGGAGACGTAGGCTTCGGCTGAACTCCGAGATCACATCTCTCGTGTCAATTCTCTCTGAGTGCTTCTCTGATTGCATCTCTCTCTGTTTACATATCAAAAGCTTCAACTTCGATCAACAGATCGACCAACGATCTTCAACATCAACTTCAACTCCAATTGACTGGTGCTGCGAAAGTCTTCGGGTCGGCACGAAGATTTTCCCCCACAACAATCCATTCTAATTCATTCGTACGATCCATTCTAATTCATTCGCACGATCCATTCTAATTCATTCGAACGAATGTATATTTTCTAATTCATTCGTACGTTCTCCATTCTAATTCCTTCGTAAGATCCATTCTAATTCATTTGTACGTTCCATTCTAATTCATTCGTACACATGCACGATCCATTCTAATTCATTCGCACGAATGTATCCATTCTAATTTATTCGTACGATCTATTCTAATTCATTCGTACGATCCATTCTAATTCATTCGTACGATCCATTCTAATTCCTTCGTACGATCCATTCTAATTCATTCATACGATCCATTCTAATTCATTCGTATGATCCATTCGAATTCATTCCCACGATCCATTCTAATTCATTCATACGATCCATTCTAATTCATTCGCACGATCCATTCTAATTCATTCATACGATCCATTCTAATTCATTCGTACAATCCGTTTTAATTCATTCGTACGATCCATTCTAATTTATTCGTAAAATCCATTCTAATTCATTCGCACGATCGATTCGAATTCACTTATATCGCACAATCTATTCTTACTCATTCGTACGATCCATTCTAATTCATTCACACGAATGTATCCATTCTAATTGATTCGTACGATCCATTGCAATTCATTCGTATGATCCATACTAATTCATTCGTATGATCCATTCTAATTCATTCGCACGAATGTATCCACTCTAATTCATTCGTACGATCCATTCTAATTCATTCATACGATCCATTCTAATTCATTCGTCCGATCCATTCTAATTCATTCGTACGATCAATTCTAATTCATTTGCACAATCTATTCTAATTCATTCTTACGATCCATTCTAATTCATTCGCACGATCCATTCTAATTCATTCGTACGATCCATTCTATTTCATTCGTACGATCCATTCTTACTCATTCGTACGATCCATTCTAATTCATTCGCATGAATGTATCCATTCTAAATCATTCGTACGATCTATTCTAATTCCTTCGTACGATCCATTCTAATTCCTTCGTAAGATCCATTCTAATTCCTTTGTACGACCCATTATATTTCATTCGTATGATCCATTCTAATTCCTTTGTACGATCCATTCTAATTCATTCCCATGAATGTATCCATTCTAATTCATACGTACGATCCATTCTAATTCATTCGCACAATCTATTCTAATTCATTGATACGATCCATTCTAATTCATTCGCACGAATGTATCCATACGAATGAAATATAATGGATCGTACAAAGGAATTAGAATGGATCGTACGAAGGAATTAGAATGGATTGTATGAATGAATTAGAATGAATTCGTACGATCTATTCGAATTTATTCATACGATCCATTCTAATTCATTCGTACGATCTAATCTAATTCATTCGCATGATCCTTTCTAATTCATTCATACGATCCATTCTAATTCATTCGTACGATCCATTCTAATTCATTCGTACGATCCATTCTAATTCCTTCGTATGATCCATTCTAATTCATTCGCACGAATGTATCCATTCTAATTCATTCGTACGATCCATTCTAATTCATTCGTACGATCCATTCTAATTCTTTCGTACGATCCATTCTAATTCCTTCGTATGATCCATTCTAATTCATTCGCACGAACGTATCCATTCTAATTCATTCGTACGATCCATTCTAATTCATTCGTACGATCCATTCTAATTCATTCGTACGATCCATTCTAATTCCTTCGTATGATCCATTCTAATTCATTCGCACGAATGTATCCATTCTAATTCATTCGTACGATCCATTCTTATTCATTCGTACGATCCATTCTAATTCATTCGTACGATCCATTCAAATTCCTTCGTATGATCCATTCTAATTCATTTACACGAATGTATCCATTCTAATTCATTCGCACGATCCATTCTAATTCATTTGCACGAATGTATCCATTCTAATTCATTCGTACGATCTATTCTAATTCATTCGTACGATCCATTCTAATTCCTTCGTATGAATGTATCCATTCTAATTTATTCATAATTCGTACGATCCATTCTAATTCATTAGCACAATCCATTCTAATTCATTCATACGATCTATTCTAATTCATTCATACGATCCATTCTAATTTATTCGCACGAATGTATCCTCTCTATTTCATTCATACAATCCATTCTAATTCATTCGCACGAATGTATGATCCATTCTTACTTATTCGTACGATCCATTCTAATTCATTCGTACGAATATATCCACTCTAATTCATTCGTACGATCCATTCTAATTCATTCATACATGTACGAATGAATTAGAATGGATACATTCGTGCGAATGAATTAGAATGGATCGTACGAATTAATTAGAATGGATCGTGTGAAAGAATTAGAATGAATTGTATGAATGAATTTGAATGGATCGTATGAATGAATTAGAATGGATCGTACGAATGAATTAGAATGGATACATTCGTGTGAATGAATTAGAATGGATCATACGAATGAGTAAGAATGGATCGTACGAATGAAATAGAATGGATTAGAATGGATCGTATGAATGAATTAGAGTGGATACATTCGTGCGAATGAATTAGAATGGATCGTACGAATGAGTAAGAATGGATCGTATGAATGAAATAGAATGGATCGTACGTATCAATTAGAATGGATACATTCATGGGAATGAATTAGAATGGATCGTACGAAGGAATTAGAATGGATCGTACGAAGGAATTAGAATGGATCGTACGAATGAATTAGAATGGATACATTCGTGCGAATCCATTCTATTTCATTCGTACGATCCATTATAATTCATTCGTACGATCCATTCTTACTCATTCGTACTATCCATTCTTACTCATTCATATGCATTCTAATTCATTCGTAAGATCTATTCTAATTCATTCATACGATCCACTCTAATTCATTCGCACAATCTATTCTAATTCGTTCGTTATGAACCATTCTAATTCATTCGTACGATCCATTCTAATTAATAAATTAGAATGGATCGTACGAATGAATTAGAATGGATCATATTAATGAATTAGAATGGATCGTGCGAATGAATTAGAATGGATCGTACGAATGAATTAGAATGGATCGTATGAATATATTAGAATGGATACATACGAATGAATTAGAATGGATCGTATGAATGAATTAGATTGGATCGTATTAATGAATTAGAATGGATCGTACGAATGAATTAGAATGGATACATTCGTGCAAATGAATTAGAATGGATTGTACGAATGAATTAGAATGGATCGTACGAAGGAATTAGAATGGATACATTTGTGCGAATGTATTAGAATGGATCGTACGAATGAGTAAGAATGGATCATACGAATGAAATAGAATAGATCGTACGAATGAGTTAGAATGGATCGTGCTAATGAATTAGAATTGATCATACGAATGAATTAGAATGGATCGTACGAATGAATTAGATATGATCGTATGAATGAATTAGAATGGATCGTACGAATGAATTAGAATGGATACATTCGTGAAAGAATTAGAATGGAATTAGAATGGATCGTACAAAGGAATTAGAATGGATCGTACGAAGGAATTAGAATGGATCGTATGAATGAATTAGAATGGATCGTACGAATGGATTAGAATGGATCGTATCATATAATCCATTCTAATTCATTCGCACGAATTTATCCATTCTAATTCATTCGTACGATCCATTCTAATTCATTCGCACAATCCATTCTAATTCATTCATACGATCCACTCTAATTCATTCGCACGATCCATTCTAATTAATTCGCACGAATGAATCCATTCTAATTCATTCGTATGATCCATTCTATTTCATTCGTACGATCAAATGTAATTCATTCGTACGATCCATTCTAATTCATTCGCACGATCCATTCTAATTCATTCATACGATCCATTCTAATTCATTCGTACGATCCATTCTAATTCCTTCGTACGATCCATTCTAATTCATTCATACGATCCATTCTAATTCATTCATACAATCCATTCTAATTCTTTCACACGATCCATTCTAATTCATTCGTACGATCCATTCTAATTCGTTCGTACGATCCATTCTTATTTAATCGTATGATCCATTCTAATTCATACATACGATCCATTCTAATTCATTCGTATGATCCATTCTAATTCATTCGCACGAATGTATCCATTCTAATTCATTCATACGATCCGTTCTAATTCATTCGTACGATCCATTCTTATTCATTCCCATGAATGTATCCATTCTAATTCATTCATACGATCCATTCTAATTCTTTCACACGATCCATTCTAATTCATTCGAATGAATCCATTCTAATTCATTCGTACATTCCATTCTATTTCATTCGTATGATCCATTCTTACTCATTCGTACGATCCATTCTAATTCATTCGCATGAATGTATCCATTCTAATTCATTCGTACGATCCATTCTAATTCATTCGCACAATCCATTCTAATTCATTCGTACGATCCATTCTAATTCATTCGTACAATCCATTCTATTTCATTCGTACGATCCATTCTAATTCATTCATACGATCTATTCAAATTCTTTCGCACAAATAAATTAGAATGGATACATTCGTGCGAATGAATTAGAATGGATCGAATAAATGAATTAGAATGGATCGTACGAATGAATTAGAATGAATGAATTATAATGAATTAGAATGGATCGTATGATTGAATTAGAATGGATCGTGCGAATGAATTCGAATGGATCGTATGAATGAATTAGAATGGATACATTCGTGCGAATGAATTAGAATGGATTGTACGAATGAATTAGAGTGGATCGTATGAAGGAATTAGAATGGATTGTATGAATGAATTAGAATGGATCGTATGAATGAATCAGAATGGATCGTACGTATGAATTAGAAAGGATTCATTCATGGGAATGAATAAGAATGGATCATACGAAGGAATTAGAATGGATCATACGAATGAAATAGAATGGATCCGTATGAATGAATTAGAATGGATACATTCGTTCGAATGAATTAGAATGGATCGTACGAATGAATTAGAATGGATACATTCGTGCGAATGAATTAGAATGGATCGTACGAATGAATTAGAATGGATCGTGCGAATGAATTAGAATGGATCGTACGAATGACTTAGAATGGATCGTATGAATGAAATAGAATGGATTGTACGAATGAATTAGAATGGATTTTATGAATGAATTAGAATGGATCGTATGAATGAATTAGAATAGATTGTGCGAATGAATTAGAATGGATCATATGAATGAATTAGAATGGATAGATTCATGCGAATGAATTAGAATGGATTGTACGAATGAGTAAGAATGGATCGTACGAATGAAATAGAATGGATTGTACGAATGAATTAGAATGGATTCATTCGAATGAATTAGAATGGATCGTGTTAAAGAATTAGAATGGTTTGTATGAATGAATTAGAATTGATCGTACGAATGAATTAGAATGGATACATTCGTGCGAATGAATTAGAAAGGATCGTACGAATGAATTAGAATGGATCGTACGAATGAATTAGAATGGATCGTACGAATGAATTAGAATAGATTGTGCGAATGAGTAAGAATGGATCGTACGAAGGAATTAGATTAGATCGTATGAATGAATTAGAATGGATCGTGCGAATGAATTAGAATGGATCGTACGAATGAATTAGAATGGATCGTATGAATGAATTAGAATGGATCGTACAAAGGAATTAGAATGGATCGTACGAATGAATTAGAATGGATCATACTAATGAATTAGAATGGATCGTATGAATGAATTAGATTGGATCTTATGAATGAATTAGAATGGATCGTGCGAATGAATTAGAATGGATCGTATGAATGAATTAGAATAGATCGTACGAATGAATTAGAATAGATACATTCGTGCGAATGAATTAGAATGGATCGTACGAATGAATTAGAATGGATACATTCGTGCGAATGAATTAGAATGGGTTGTATGAATGAATTAGAATGGATCGTATGAATGAATTAGAATGGATCATGCGGATGGATTAGAATGGATTGTACTAATGAATTAGAATGGATCGTACAAATGAATTAGAATGGATCGTACGAATGAATTAGAATGGATCGTACGAAGGAATTAGATTGGATCGTACGAATGAATTAGAATGGATCGTGCATAATCCATTCTAATTCATTCGCAGGATCCATTCTAAGAATGGATCGTACGAATGAATTAGAATAGATTGTACGAAGAAATTAGAATGGATCGTACGAAGGAATTAGAATAGATTATACGAATGAATTAGAATGGATATATTCATGCAAATGAATTAGAATGGATCGTACGAATGAATTAGAATGGATTGAATTAGAATGAATCGTACGAATGAATTAGAATGGATCGTATGAATGAATTAGAACAAAGGAATTAGACTGGATCATACGAATGAAATAGAATGGATCATACGAATGAATTAGAATGGATCGTATGAATGAATTAGAATGCATCGTACGAATGAATTAGAATGGATATATGCGTGCAAATGAATTAGAATAGATCATACGATTGAATTAGAATGGATCGTACAAAGGAATTAGAATGGATCGTACGAAGGAATTAGAATGGATCGTACGAATGAATTAGAATGGATCGTACGAATGAATTAGATTGGATCGTATGGATGAATTAGAATGGATCGTGCGAATGAATTAGAATGGATCGTGCGAATGAATTAGAAAGGATCGTGCGAATGAATTAGAATGGATCGTACGAAGGAATTAGAATGGATCGTGAATGAATTAGAATGGATCGTACGAATGAATTAGAATGGATCGTACGAATGAATTAGAATGGATCGTACGAAGGAATTAGAATGGATCGCACGAATGAATTAGAATGGATCGTACGTAGGAATTAGAATGGATCGTACTAAGGAATTAGAATGGATCGTACGAATGAATTAGAATGGATACATTCGTGCGAATGAATTAGAATGGATCGTGCGAATGAATTAGAATGGATCGTACGAATGAATTAGAATAGATTGTGCGAATGAATTAGAATGGATCGTATGAATGAATTAGAATGGATCGTACGAATGAATTAGAATGGATCGTATGAATGAATTAGAATGTTGTACAAATGAATTAGAATGGATCGTACGAATGAATTAGAATGGATCGTACGAATGAATTAGAATGGATACATTCGTGCAAAAGAATTATAATGGATTGTATGAATGAATTAGAATGGATCGTGTTAATGAATTAGAATGATCGTACGAATGAATTAGAATGGATCGTGCTAATGAATTAGAATTGATCGTACGAATGAATTAGAATAGATTGTGCGAATGAATTAGAATGGATCGTACGAATTAATTAGAATGGATCGTACAAATGAATTAGAATGGATCGTACGAATGAATTAGAATGGATACATTCGTGCAAAAGAATTAGAATGGATTGTATGAATGAATTAGAATAGATCGTGCGAATGAATTAGAATGGATACATTCGTGCGAATGAATTAGAATGGATCGTATGAATGAATTAGATTGGATCGTATGAATGAATTAGAATGGATCGTGCGAATGAATTAGAATGGATCGTATGAATGAATTAGAATGGATCGTATGTTCTAATTCATTCGCACGAATGTATCCATTCTAATTCATTTGTACGATCTATTCTAATTCATTCATACGATCCATTTTAATTCATTTGCATGAATATATCCATTCTAATTCATTCGTATGATCCATTCTAATTCATTCGTACGATCCATTCTAATTCATTCGCACAATCTATTCTAATTCATTCATACGATTAATTCTAATTCATTAGCATGATCCATTCTAATTCATTCAGAATGGATCATACGAATAAATTAGAATGGATCGTATGAGTGAATTCGAATGGATCGTGCGAATGAATTAGAATTGATTGTACGAATGAATTAGAATGGATCGTATGAGTGAATTAGATTGGATCGTATGTATGAATTAGAATGGATCGTGCGAATGAATTAGAATGGATCGTGTTGGGGGTAGCCGAAAATTGCGTATCTTGAACGTCGTTGCAAAGAGACAGGGCTCGCCTAGAGCCCGTCCAAGAGTTGAAACCCTCGGAAGCCGAGCACGACCTTGTCAATCTAATTTTTGATTTCTTAACATTCCCTGTGTGCTCGCCGTCTCATCTCAACTGGGAGCGAGATCCATATTGGGCTGTATGGGCACTTGTGCGAGCGCGCACCCAGCTCAAAAGGAGCTCGCCCAAACAGCTCGCAAGGAGCCCGCTCCTCCAGCTTGATAGGAGCTCGCCCCACAGCTCGCGAGGAGCTTGCTCCCATAGCTCGCGAGGAGCTCGCTCCCCCGGCTCGCAAGGAGCTCGCTCCTCCAGCTTGAAAGGAGCTCGCCCCCACAGCTCGCAAGGAGCTCGCTCCTCCAGCTCGAAAGGAGCTCGCCCCACCGCTCGTGAGGAGCTCGCTCCCCCAGCTCGAGAGGAGCTCGCCCCCCCCCCCCCCCCAGCACGCAAGGAGCTCGTCCCTTTCTACGGATCTCATAGACCCCAGGATTCCGAAGGGTGAGGAACTTGCACGAGAGCACGCCTTCGCCCCCCCAGCTCGAAAGGAGCTTGCCCCACAGCTCGCGGGGAGCTCGCTCCCACAGCTGCAAGGAGCTCGCTCCCCCAGCGCGCAAGGAGCCCGTCCCGAGGCTCGTGCGGGAACTTTGACCAAAGAGAAAATTTAGAAGGGCATCAACGAAACACCGGTAGAGCGCTCAAAGAGATCGCCAGGCCATTCCCGTCATCAAAAGAGATCGCCCTCCCCGGAGCCCGACTCTTGGCATGGGCAAAGAAGGCAGCATTAGAGGCGAGCTAACCTCTGCATCCTTCTCGAGGCCGCCTCCAGTAGTGCGGCGCAAAGGTTGCCAGGTGTCGAAACCCCTCTGAAGCTACGTGGACGATTGTAGTCCACAGAAGCCCGCACGAGTCGGTTCGAGACCTCCCAGACTTGAACATTCTAGAAAATCCACCTGGCCACGACAAGACAGGTACTATCCCCCACTACCCCACCTGGCGAGCTAGATGACAAAGGCTGTCAGGAGACCGATTCCCAAAGGCTGTCAGGAGACGATTCCCAAAGGTTGTCAGGGACCCATGTGGGTCTAAACGTGGGGGTCTAGAAGGTACTGGAAAAGGCTGCCAGGTGTTGCATTCTGGTAGGCCGCCATAGGCTATAAATGCTCACCCCCCGGCTCCAAAGTACAGGTTCGAAACCCTCATCCCTACCACTTTCGTCTACTAAAGCTCTCCTTTGATCACCTGAGACTGACTTGAGCGTCGGAGGGCCTGTGCTCCTAAGGGAGCCAGTCGTTCTTACGTTTTTCTTTGTCTTGTAGGGAGACCGCACGGACCAGCAAAAAATATCCCCAAACAGATCGTACGAATGAATTAGAATGGATCGTATGACTGAATTAGAATGGATCGTACGAATGAATTAGAATGGATACATTCGTGCAAATGAATTAGAATGGATCGTACGAATGAATTAGAATGGATCGTACGAATGAATTAGAATGGATCGTATGAATGAATTAGAATGGATCGTACGAATGAATTAGAATAGATCGTACGAAGGAATTAGAATGGATCGTACGAAGGAATTAGAATGGATACATTCGTGCGAATGAATTAGAATGGATCGAATGAGTGAATTAGAATGGTGTGGGTGCAAATTTTGGTAGAAGTTTACCAACTACCGCAGGACCCACCGGCCCTGCCTGGTGGGACCACGAAGACTACCGCGGGACCCACCGGCCCTGCCTGGTGGGACCACGAAGACTACCACGGGACCCACCGGCCCTGCCTGGTGGGACCATGAAGACGACCACGGGACCCACCAGCCCTGCCTGGTGGGCCCACGAGGACCACCGCGGGACCCATCGGCCCTGTCCGATAGGTCTACGAGTCTGTGGAATCCCCCAGAAGACGGTAGCGGGGCCCGCCAGCTTTACCTGAAGAATCCCCAAATATAATAGCAGAAACCGCCATTTACCCCGGAATTCCTCCCAGAGAAGCCTATAAATAGCAGAGCCTTCGAATGTAAAAGGATCGAATCTCAGATCGAATTCTCAGTTCTAAAACCAGAGCTCTGGGACTTTCAACTTCCCATCTTCCACCTCTCTTTGATCTTCTTTCTCTCCCGAAGAGATCAGTGTTTACAGTGATACTCGGCCTGTCGAGATCACTCCAGCATAAGTGTTAGTGAATTCGGGTTGCTCCCTATAGCACAGAGACGTAGGCTTCGGCTGAACTCCGAGATCAATCTCTTGTGTCAAACTCTCTCGGATTGCATATCTCTATTCACATATCAAAAGGATTCAACTGCAATCAACAGATCGACCAACGATCTTCGACGTCAACTTCAACTCCAATTGACTGGTGCTGCGAGAGTCTTCGGGTCGGCACGAAGATTTTCCCCCACAGTTTGGCGCCGTCTGTGGGATCCGATCAAAAAGACCAACTCTCCGCTACTACTTGATCGGTTGAACCTACAACCGATCTTGATAGTCAAACTTCCTCGCCCTCTCGGTTGATCAGACAACTGAACGGCAATCTCGTTGCACCTTTCGCTCTCTGAATGGCGAGGACGAAACATCAAGGTCAACCAGAAGGAAGTAACACTCAACAACAACCTCGTCCTGAGACTCGTTCAATAAGTCAAAGGCTCAACTTCGGACAGCCCCTTGCTGTCCCCGAGATGGGGGTTCGTTCAGGGAGTGGCAAATCTGTCGATCGACCTATCGCCCACCCCGCGCGACAGTCGATTGGGCAAACAACACCCGCTCCTGCTGAAGACCCTCCATCGACCTACCAAATCTCTGCAGTCGACTTCCAGCTGCTTCAATTGGCAAAACAAAATGCCACCCTCACTACTGAGAGGGATGCTCTGAAGAAGGCAGCCTCCGAGGCTGGAATCGCTCTTCCAATCCCCTCCACAAGCGAGAGAGTCGATCTTCCTCGACATTCCATCCACTCCGAACAACGGAGGTCAATGGGTACTACTGCCCTCGAGAGGATTCGACGTGATCCAACTCCCTCTGCTACCCCCTGGAAGCAAAGTATTTGGGATCGCCTCGAAGACGAGTCTTCCCAATCGTCTTCTGGCCGCAACTGCGACAAGAGGACACCTTCAAAACTCAACATACCAAGGAGGCACCAAATGAAAGGCGCTCCTTCAAAGAGTCGAGTTTCCCCTTCCATTCCACTTCAGCGTGGGCTTGGATCGGACCTCCGGCATCGACTTCAACCGGCAAATATTACAATGCCCGAGCAAGACCTTGCGATCTTGCCTCTTGACCCACTTCTAAGTCGAGGACATGGTCGCAGGGATGGCTATTCTTCTACCGGACCTCTACATCGAAGTCTCTTTGAGACAACATTTCCAAGGGGATGGAGAACTCCAATCCTCCCCAAATTCAACTGCATCAGAGGAGATCCTACTCTCCACATCCTTGCCTTCAAGCAAGCCTTAACCCCGCATGAAGAAGAAAACAATGTGCTCTGCCGCACCTTCGTAGGAAGTCTCGATGAACCGTCGCTCGACTGGTATCATAATCTCCGAGCTGGGTCCATCACCCAGTTCGATGTTTTGGCTAAACTCTTTGTGCAGCATTATCAGCTCAATCTGAAGCCCGAGAAGAAGCTTGACTCTCTCTATCGGCTAAGGATGGGTGCTGACGAGACTCTCCGAAGTTTCACTAGGAGATTTCGCAACGAGCATGCTGCCCTCTCTGGAAGACATCTGGACGATGAAGCCATCATGTTGGCTTTCCAGAACGCTCTCCGCTTCGATCTGCACATCTACAACGACTTCATCCGTAATCCCCCTCCTTCTCTGGGAGCTATGTTCGATCGAATCCAGAGAGAGATCGAGGTCGAAGACGATCAAGTCGCTCGAAAAGGGCGAGAAACAAAACGAAGACCCGCTGAGAGAGAAGCTCCAAAGTATGCTGCTAAGGCCCACAATGCTGAGGCAGCAGCCCCTCCAGCCAACAAACGATCAAAGAATGATGGGCGTCGATCTCCGACAAAGACCACTTTTACTGAGTGGGATTTACCAGTCGAACAAATACTCGACCGCATTCAACACGACGAGTATCTTCGGAGGCCCAATCCTCTTCAGCCAAACTCCAAATTCACAGCAGACAAAACAGTCTACTGCGAATTCCATCGAAGTCACGGCCACTCTACTGACCGATGCTATCGGTTGAAGTTCCATCTTGAAGACTTACTGCGAGAGGGCCATCTTCAAGAATTCGTCAACAACGGGCACGATCAACGTCGAACCTCTGCAAAGGGGAAAGAAGTGTGTTGGATACATCAAATCTCCTCTGACCGACAACCTATCTCTGTGAATGTCAATGTCTTTGGTATTCATGGATCATTGCACAACCAAGCAGTGACCGGGAAAGAAGTCGATCGGCAAATTCGACGTATCTTCCATGTTCGATCTACTGCAAATAAAGAAGATACCTGGATTGAGAAGCCCATCGAAGGTCTTGCTTGGCCATCTATCGTCTTCAACGACACTGATCTTCAAGGAGTTCATACTCCACATCGGGACCCCCTGGTTTTGAAACTCATCATCGACGGAAGCACCGTCAATCGGATCCTCATCGACACCGGGAGTTCTATCGACATTATGTTCTCAGACTGCTTCAAACGTCTGGGACATAAATATCAAAGCCTCGACGTCGTCCCTACCGTGATCACCGATTTCAACGGCGAACAGAGCATCACGGTGGGTGAGTCGAGATTCACTCTAGACCTCAGCCGAGAGACTCGAGTCTCGGTCAGGTTCGCAATTGTCGAAGGAGTATCCAGCTACAACGCCATCCTCGGGCGACCATTCCTCCACCAGATCAATGCCATCTCTTCTTCTTATCATCAATTACTCAAATTTTCAACTGGGAAGGCATTGTCTGCATTCGAGGTGATCAGCAAGCTGGAAGGTCTTGTGAGGCTGCTGCGGCAAAGACAGATCGAAAGATCAACATTGCTCCTCCAAAGCGGCCACGAGACGAAGCTGGTCCCTCTTCCAAATAGCAATCAAAAGAGATTCCGCTGACTGAACCTCCACCAATCGAATGGGAAACATCACCTTCAATAGAAGAAATCATCCCAATCAACATAGGCAGCGGAGATCTCCCTCAACAAACTTTCATTGGTACCAGTCTTAGCGACGCAGAAGCGCAAGACATGGTGTCCTTCCTCCAATCCAATATCGATGTCTTCGCTTGGTGTTTCGAAGACATGCCTGGTATCAATTCGGATGACGCTTGTTACCGACTTGCAATCAAAGAAGAGGTGAAGCCTGTCAAGCAAAAGCCACGTACCATCCGACCAGAGCTACAAGTTGCTATTAAAAAAGAAATCACTAAGCTACTCGCAGAAGGCTTCATCCGTGAAGTAGAGTATCCTACTTGGATCTCTAATATTGTTGCTGTTCCGAAGAAGAATGGGAAAGTCCGAGTCTGCATCGACTTCACCAACCTCAACAAGGCTTGCCCCAAAGACCCATTTCCCATGCCAAGGATCGATAGACTCGTCGATGCCACTGCTGGCCACGAGCTATTGTCTTTCATGGATGGGTATTCTGGATACAATCAAATTCCACTTCATCCAGACGATCAAGAGAAGACTTGCTTCGTGACTAACCGAGGTCTCTACTGCTACAATGTAATGCCGTTCGGCCTCAAAAATGCTGGATCTACCTATCAAAGGCTAGTCACCAAGATGTTCGAAAATCAGATCGGTCGCAACGTCGAAGTATATGTCGATGATCTCCTTACCAAGAGTTCCGTTCGGAGCAAGCATCTTTCCGATCTGGCGGAAACCTTTCAAATTCTTCGAAATATCGTATGAAGCTCAATCCAGCCAAGTGCGCTTTCGGAGTTCAATCTGGCAAATTCCTGGGTCATCTTGTGACCAGGAGGGGTATTGAAGCCAATCCCGATCAAATTCGAGCTATTCTCGACATGCCATCACCTACCAATCGAAAGGAGGTGCAACGACTCACTGGAAGACTTGCTGCCCTCAATCGCTTCATCTCAAAGTCTTCTGACAAATGTAAACCTCTCTTCGATAAACTACGAAAGGCGGATACTTCAGGGTGGAGTCCGATTTGTGAAAAAGCATTTCAAAGCATCAAGAAATATCTGGTGCAATCTCCTATCTTGACGGCTCCACTTCCAAAAGAAGACTTATGGCTCTATCTCGCCGTAACTGATCAAGCAATCAGTGCAGTCTTAGTCAGTAGAAGAGAAGGCTTCGAGCATCCAGTCTATTATATCAGTCACACTCTTCTTCCGGCTGAAACTCGCTATTCAAAAACGGAGAAAGTCATCCTAGCCTTGCTCACCGCATCGCGACGTCTCCAACCGTACTTCGTCTCCCACCAGATCACTGTCATTTCAGAACACTCACTCAAAGATATCATTGACAAAGCTGGTCGAGCTGGTCGAATGACCAAATGGGTGATCGAAATGAGTGCTCTGGGGATTCAATTCGAATCTCGCACTTCTATCAAAGGTCAAGCAGTTGCTGATTTTCTAGCTGACTTCCCAGTTGAAGACCCTATCACTTGGGAAGAAGATGTCGACATGCGCTTAGAAGATGAGGACAATACTCCGATCAATCTTGCAACAAAAATTGATTTAAGTCTCGAAGCTGCTGCTGCAACTCCTCCATGGAAGCTTTATACTGATGGAGCTTCAAGTTCGATCGGTTCGGGAACTGGGATGGTATTGATATCCCCCGAACTTGATCATCTCCAGAAGGCCACTCTCCTCGGATTCACTGCCACCAACAACGAAGCCGAGTACGAAGCACTCATTTCCGGACTCGAGATGGCAAAATTCCTGGGGGTAGATCGAATCATCGTCTACAGCGACTCCCAATTGATTATAAGGCAAATCAATGGAGAGTACACAGCTCGCGAAGAAAGAATGCAACTCTACTTGGCCTTAGTACGACATCTTCAACAACGTTTTATTGCCGCTGAATTCATTCAAATCCCCAGAGCAGAGAACCGAGAAGCAGATGCCTTAGCCAATGCTGCCTCAGTTCTTGGAGACTCACTCGGAGGAAGGCAAATACAGATCGATTATCAAGAAGTGCCCAAGACCACCCCCTATCAACAGATCCTTACTACTACAAAAGAATCTGGGGGTGGATATCAGCCTGAAGACTGGAGACGATCAATTTTCGACTTCTTCAAGCATAGCAAAATGCCGGAAGATCCAAATCAAGCCCGAAGAGTTCAAAGGAAGCTCCCATGCTACATTCTACAAGGAGAAGATCTATATTTCAAATCTCACAACGGGATGTTGCTTAAGTGCCTTGGTCCCGAGCAAGCACGGGCAATCCTGATTGATATCCACTCTGGAGCTTGTGGAAATCATTCGGGAGGAAGATCTCTTGAAGCCAAGACGAAGCTACAAGGGTACTACTGGCCAACAATGGCAAGGGATGCTCAACAAGTTGTTCAAAGGTGCGAACCTTGCCAACGACACGCTCGGGCTATCCATCTCCCTGCAGATGAACTTCATCAATTGTCAAGCCCCTGGCCTTTCCATCAATGGGGGTTAGATTTCCTGGGTCCTTTCCCTCCAACTCCGAGCAAGAAGAAGTATCTATTGCTGGCCACTGATTATTTCACCAAATGGGTTGAAGCTGTGCCCCTCTTCCGAGAGACTGACGACGAAGTGATCAAATTCATTCGGCACAACATCTTCTCAAGGTTCGGCACACCTTAAGTTCTCGTTGCTGACAATGGAGCTCAATTTGACTCCGACAAATTCCGAGAGTTCTGTATGAACAACGGTATCAAACTATTCTATTCAACTCCAAGGTACCCTCAATGCAATGGCCAAGCAGAAGCCTCCAATAGAGCTATTCTTGGTATACTCAAGAAGAAACTCAACACAAGAAAGGATTGTGGGAACAGGTCCTACCTGAAGTTCTTTGGGGGTATCGCACAACTCCGAGAAGATCAACAGGGTTCTCACCCTTCCGTCTAACATATGGATCGGAAGCAGTGCTCCCAACAGAAAACATATCAAGTACTCTGAAGACTAGAGCAGTTGAAGAAGGACTCAACGAAGAACTACGAATCAATGATCTAGACTTCTCAGAAGAATTACGAGATCAAGCATCCCTTCGTGTGGCCAAATACCAGCAGAAGATCAAAAGAGTCTACGATGAGAAAGTCTATAAGAGACAATTCCCAGTGGGCAGCCTAGTTCTCAGAGCAGTTTTTTACAACACTAAAGAACACAGCAGTGGGAAGCTTGCTCCCAACCGGGAAGGTCCATATATTGTCGAATCAGCAGGAGGCAAAGGTTCTTATAGACTGATCACACCAGAAGGAGATAGATTGCCTCGAGCTTGGAATTCTAGGCACCTCAAGATGTTCTATCCATGATGTAAATTCTGTGATGAATAAAGTTCTCTTCCAAATGTTCAAATGTGCAAGTGTTCAGCTTTTCAATTCAAGTTCTAAAGCAGCTTCAAATTCAAGTTACCAGGTCTTTTAACAAGTTTGGGTGTTAGAGTTGTGACTCAACCCCTTACTAGCAAATGTTAAAAACTGACCATATTCAAGTTACCAAGTCTTTTAACAAGTTTGGGTGTTAGAGTTGCGACTCAACCCATTACTAGCAAATGTTAAACTGACCTTCAAGTTTCAATGTTCAATTTCAATCAATTTCGATATCGTCTAACAAGTTTGGGTGCTTGAGTTGTGACTCAACCCCTCACATTCAAGTGTTACACGAATTCAAGTTTCAATTTTCAAGTTGCAATAAGTTTGGGTGCTTGAGTTGCGACTCAACCCCTTACATACAAGTGTTGCATGGATTCAAATTCAAATTTCAAGTTAAACAAGTTTGGGTAATCAAGTTGCGACTCGATCCCTTACATTCAAAAGACTATATCTATGCTAATGCTATCCAGAACATAAGATTCAAAGACATTCAACTCAAGAGACATCCAATTTTTAAACACCAAAGAGATTTCTATTATTATCAAAAATGTGACAAGTACAGGAGCAAGCTACTACATATCAAGAGTTTACAAGCACAACAACTAAAAGGAAGAAAAAGTCTCAAGGCTTGGCCACACTCTGCGCACGCGACTTCTCCCCCTCAGATCCAGCACGAGCCTTGCTCGCCGCTGATGCCTTAGAGGATCGGACACTGGCAACATGGACCCTGAGTGCTTCTGCTGCCTTTTCAGCTGTTTCCCTGTAGCTCTGGCACTTACTCCGCATATGCTCCAGCTCCTTCTTATGAGTCTCTGCTGAAGCAGCAAGTTGAGCCTCCAGCTCCTTTATTCGAGCAGCACGATCGAAGCCCAAGTTCTCGATCCTGAAGAATCGCTTCTTCAAATCTTCAAGCTCGTGACCCCGGGCTTCGTATCCATTCTGTCAGCCCTTGCTCTCCAACTTTTCCTTGCGAAGGGCCTCGGTCTTGGCCTTCAATGCCTCCTTCTTTGAGGATAGAGCCTCCCTCAGCTTATCCCTCTCCTCGCTTACGACCTCCAGTGCGGCAGCTAAGCGGGAGACTTCAGCTGAAGCTTCTTTTGCTCCCGCCTTCATGGAGAGCTTGGTCGCGACATTCAAAACTGCTGAATTCTGCAAAAAGAACAAAAGAGTTAGAATTATTCTGAAGATGCAATTCAGATGATCGGTCGAGCAGATGCACTTACCACCAGTTCGAGCCTGTCGAAAGCTTCATCCAGAGTAGCCCCTGGAAGATTGCAGAGTTTCCGGATCACAGATGTGGGGTGGTTGATGTCAACATCACCCAAACTCTTCATCTTCGGGGTCGAGCCAACAGGCGCACCTGCAATCAACACGAGAGGTCAAAGTGTTAGACTATTTCCAATCTTCAGAGGCAAGAAAATCAAGGCAAGTTAGTACAATTACCTGAGGCTTCAACCCTTGGCTCCTTACCCTTTCGGCGATCGGAACCACCCTGAGGGGTCGATTTCTCCTGGATAGGGGCCGGCGTTGGCTGAGGTTGAGTAGCTCCATCGCCCACGCGACTTTCCCTCTCCAAATGGATAGGGGAGGGAGCATCCCGGGGAGGTGAGACTCTTTCTTCTTCCTGTGGCCCGCCTGGCTGAATGAGTCCCGCCACCATGGCAGCCACCTCCTCAGCCAGAGACCGAGAGGGGGGTGGGGGTTGCTCAACCTCTATACCCCCGCTCGTTGTCGCTCCTTCGAGACGGGGTACTTCAGGTGGAATTTGATCGAGGGGTGTGGGGTTGCTTCCAACCCCACCACTCCTCGACAATTTTATTTTGAAGCGCAGCGGCTTTGTCAATTCATCGAACTTGTAGGTGGGAACCGCCTTTGGGCCATCACCTTCTATGTCGAGAACTTCTTCCATTTGACGGGCTTTAACCTCGTCAATGGGAATAGGAATTGAGTCTTCCCCTGTTGCACCACCAGTGGGGGTGGGAGGAATTTCTTCCTCACCACCCCCGTTCTCACCATCTCCACCAGAGGGGGTGGAAGACAGATCATCCTCGCCATCCCCTTCCTCGTCTTCGTCATTACCACTGTTGTCGTGGCTGACATTCTCAGTTTCTTCGTCTTCCTCGACGCTCCCCTTCTTTTCTTTTTCTTCTTCATCTTCATTCTTCTTTCCTTGGTCTTCATTTTCCTTTTGCTTGATGAGAGTTTTTCTTTTCTTCTTTGCTGGGCCTCGTTGAATCACCAGCTTCTCATCCACAGTAGGCAATCGGCGCCTTGCAGTATAAATTTTCTTCTCGGCTCGAATTTTTCGGATGATCTTACCCGAATGGGGGTCCTCCTCATAGTCAGAGTACAGAACTTCATTATCCTCGTATCTATCTTTTGATCGGTGGAGGAGATTGGCCTTGCCATATCTCACTGGGCAGTTGGAGAACTGTTTCCATGACCTGGTCCCGCAGGTCAACTCGAGGAATAAGTTGTCGATAGCTCCAGCCCTCTCGGAGGTCCAGGCGAAGATGCCCCCCTCGCAGTACATCTTCACTGCGTCATGCACTTTGCCTCGGGGGGTATCAGGCACTGAGACGGGTGTCCATGCGCCGGTAACAGAGATGGGCCAATCAGTGTATAATTTGTCCGAAGGGACTGTATCAGTTAGTGGGCGCAGCGGAGATACACCGGTCAAGTTGTAGAACGGGCTGTCCCTTCTGTAAGCCCATCGATAGTGGAAGAAAAAATATCCGAGCTTGATCCGAGCATCTTCACCTTCTGGGATGCTAGAGTAGCACGCCTTCAAGTCTTCCTGGAAATCCGACTCCACGCGGCAGAATGCGTAGATAATTCGCCAGGCGTTCCCCGTGACCTGCCCCGGGCAGAGGCCAGAAGTGTTCAGTAATCTTGCCGCAAAGGGTGGCAACGGAAGACGCAAGCCGTAGTTGAGTTGGCCGATAGTCACAATGGTTCCCATAACCTTTTCGTTACTAGCAAAGCTGGTGAAGACGGTCTTCTTGTCGATGCCAAATGTAGTCTGAATGCTGGGGAGCGAAGGTTGCACCCTCCCTTCGGTGAAGAAAGAGAGCAATGTCTGCCACTTCTTCCTTTTTGAATCTGTGAACTCGCCACCAGTATTGTACACGTACTCAGTTTCCTCTGACAGAGACATGAGCGGGCCCAGAGCAAACTTTACTTTAGGGATATGCTCTGGCCTCGATGGCGCTGAAGCAAACCCAACCCCTTGATGCCTTTTTCCCAGCTGCCCAAGTTCGGCAAGCACGGCCTTGCCCTTGCCTCGACCCTTCGGAGGGGATGGAACCTCAACAATCTCCTTCCCTTTCCTCTTCGAAGGGACACCGCCTGACTTCTTCGAACTTCCAGAAGACGCCATCTGATCGATCGAGCAAAAGCAGAAATCGGGAGCAAAAAGTCAGGACTTCGAAAAATTTTGGAAGCGTGAGGCAAAAATGACAGCCAGTGAAACTCATATACCCAGGGTAAAACATGTACGCAAATCGAGAAGACACGTGTCTTCACCATATCAAATCGCATGTTTTTGTAGGAACACGTGGCATCCATCCGTAACAGGCGCAAAATCAGGCGAACCATCGGACCAGACGAAACGTCGGACCACCGGTCCACGTGAACCAAACGGTCCAAGCGAGCCACCGGTCTGAGTAAACCGGACCGCCGATCAAAAGCCTCATTCAAACCAACCAAAGACTCAAAACAGGAAAGATCAAACTCCATCAATGATCAAAACTCTGCCAGAAGATCGAAGAACGGAACAGTTACGAAACCCTCTCTAAGGGCAGGTTCAAAACTTTCAACTAATCTGTCAAATTTATACAGGATCTGGCAAAAAACCAAGGTTTTTTGCCGATCACTCGAACCTTGACCGGATATTTTTTAACCGATCGGTCAAACTTGACCGATCGGCTAAAATTATTCGATCGGTCAAATTTCTACTGGATCTGGCAAAAAACCAAGGTTTTTTGCCGATCACTCGAACCTTGACCGGATATTTTTTAACTGATTGGTCAAACTTGACCGATCGGCTAAAATCATTCGATCGGTCAAATTTCTACAGGATCTGGCAAAAAACCAAGGTTTTTTGCCGATCACTCGAACCTTAACCGGATATTTTTTAACCGATCGGTCAAACTTGACCGATCGGCTAAAATCATTCGATCGGTCAAATTTCTACTGGATCTGGCAAAAAACCAAGGTTCTTTTGCCGATCACTCGAACCTTGACCGGATATTTTTTAACCGATCGGTCAAAATTGACCGATCGGCTAAAATCATTCGATCGGTCAAAATTCTACTGGATCTGGCAAAAAACCAAGGTTTTTTGCTGATCACTTGAACCTTGACCGGATATTTTTTAACTGATCGGTCAAACTTCACCGATCGGCTTAAATCATTCGATTGGTCAAATTTCTACAGGATCTGGCAAAAAACCAAGGTTTTTTGCCGATCACTCGAACCTTGACCGGATATTTTTTAACCGATCGGTCAAACTTGACCTATCGGCTAAAATCATTCGATCGGTCAAATTTCTACAGGATCTGGCAAAAAACCAAGGTTTTTTGCCGATCACTCGAACCTTGACCGGATATTTTTTAACCGATCGGTCAAACTTGACCTATCGGCTAAAATCATTCGATCGGTCAAATTTCTACTGGATCTGGCAAAAAACCAAGGTTTTTTTGCCGATCACTCGAACCTTGACCGGATATTTTTTAACCGATCGGTCAAAATTGACCGATTGGCTAAAATCATTCAATCGGTCAAATTTCTACGGGATCTGGCAAAAAACCAAGGTTTTTTGCCGATCACTCCAACCTTGACCGGATATTTTTTAACTGATCGGTCAAACTTGACCGATCGGCTAAAATCATTCGATCGGTCAAAATTCTACTGGATCTGGCAAAAAACCAAGGTTTTTTGCCGATCACTCGAACCTTGACCGGATAATTTTTTACCGATCGGCCAAACTTGACCGATCGGCAAAAATAATTTGATCGGTCAAATTTCTACTGGATCGGTCAAAAAACCATGTTTTTTGACCGATCACCCTATTCTTGACCGGTTGAATTTTGACCGATCGGTCAAAATTTGATCGATCGGTCAAATATGACCGATCGGTCAAAAATTAACCGATCGGTCAAAATTTTGACCGATCGGTCAAATTTCCTACTGAATCGGTCAAAAAACCATGTTTTTTGACCGATCACCCGATTTTTGACTGGTTGAATTTTGACCGATCGGTCAAAATTTGACCGATCGATCAAAATTGGCCGATCAGTCAAAATTGACCGATCAGCCTTTTTTATACTAATATTTCGACAAGCCTCTTTGTACCTTTTTTAGACAGGGGGTTGCTGTTTTTTGCACCAAATCCAAGCCAGCCAGATGAACTCTAGCTAACTTGGAGGGGGTAACTGTGGATGCAAATTTTGGCAGAAGTTTACCAACTACTGCGGGACCCACCGGCCCTGCCTGGTGGGACCACGAAGACTACCGCGGGACCCACCGGCCCTCCCTGGTGGGACCACGAAGACTACCACGGGACCCACCGGCCCTGCCTGGTGGGACCATGAAGACTACCACGGGACCCACCAGCCCTGCCTGGTGGGCCCACGAGGACCACCGCGGGACCCATCGGCCCTGTACGATAGGTCTACGAGTCTGTGGAATCCCCCAGAAGACGGTAGCGGGGCCCGCCAGCTTTACCTGGAGAATCCCCAAATACAACAGCAGAAACCGCCATTTACCCCGGAATTCCTCCCAGAGAAGCCTATAAATAGCAGAGCCTTCGAATGTAAAAGGATCGAATCTCAGATCGAATTCTCAATTCTAAAACCAGAGCTCTGGGACTTTCAACTTCCCATCGTCCACCTCTCTTTGATCTTCTTTCTCTCCCGAAGAGATCAGTGTTTACAGTGATACTCGGCCTGTCGAGATCACTCCAGCATAAGTGTTAGTGAATTCGGGTTGCTCCCTATAGCACGGAGACGTAGGCTTCGGCTGAACTCCAAGATCAATCTCTTGTGTCAAACTCTCTCTGATTGCATATCTCTATTCACATATCAAAAGGATTCAACTGCAATCAACAGATCGACCAACGATCTTTGACGTCAACTTCAACTCCAATTGACTGGTGCTGCGAGAGTCTTCGGGTCGGCACGAAGATTTTCCCCTACAAATGGATCATACGAATGAATTAGAATGGATCGTATGAATGAATTAGAATGGATACATTCGTGCGAATGAATTAGAATAGATCGTATGAATGAATTAGAATAGATTGTGCGAATGAATTAGAATGGATCGTACGAATGAATTAGAATGGATCGTACAAATGAATTAGAATGGATCATACGAATGAGTAAGAATGGATTGTACGAATGAATTAGAATGGATCGTACGAATGAATTAGAATGGATCGTGCGAATGAATTAGAATGGATCGTGCGAATGAATTAGAATGGATCGTGCGAATGAATTAGAATGGATCGTACGAATAAGTAAGAATGGATCGTACGAATGAAATAGAATGGATCGTACGAATGAAATAGAATGGATCGTGCGAATGAATTAGAATGGATCGTACGAATGAATTAGAATAGATTGTGCGAATGAATTAGAATGGATTGTACGAATGAATTAGAATGGATCGTAATTCATTCGTACGATCTATTATTACGATCCATTCTAATTCATTCGTACGATCCATTCTAATTCATTCGCACAATCTGTTCTAATTCATTCGTATGATCCATTCTAATTCATTAGCACGATCCATTCTAATTCATTCATACAATCCATTCTAATTTATTCGTACGATCTATTCTAATTCATTCATACAATCCATTCTAATTCATTCGCACAATCTATTCTAATTAGAATGGATCGTATGAATGAATTAGATTGGATCGTATAAATGAATTAGAATGGATCGTACGAATGAATTAGAATAGATCGTACGAAGGAATTAGAATGGATCGTACGAAGGAATTAGAATGGATACATTCGTGCGAATGAATTAGAATGGATCGAATGAGTGAATTAGAATGGATCGTACGAATGAATTAGAATGGATCGTATGAATTAATTAGAATGGATACATTCGTGCGAATGAATTAGAATGGATCGTATGAATGAATTAGAATAGATTGTGCGAATTGATTAGAATGGATCGTACGAATGAATTAGAATGGATCGTACGAATGAATTAGAATGGATCGTACGAATGAGTAAGAATGGATTGTACGAATGAATTAGAATGGATTGTACGAATGAATTAGAATGGATCGTACGAATGAATTAGAATGGATCGTACGAATGAATTAGAATGGATCGTGCGAAAGAATTAGAATGGATCGTGCGAATGAATTAGAATGGATCTTGCGAATGAATTAGAATGGATCGTACGAATAAGTAAGAATGGATCGTACGAATGAAATAGAATGGATCGTACGAATGAAATAGAATGGATCGTGCGAATGAATTAGAATGGATCGTACGAATAAATTAGAATAGATTGTGCGAATGAATTAGAATGGATTGTACGAATGAATTAGAATGGATCGTAATTCATTCGTATGATCCATTATTACGATCCATTCTAATTCATTCGTACGATCCATTCTAATTCATTCGCACAATCTATTCTAATTCATTCGTATGATCCATTCTAATTTATTAGCACGATCCATTCTAATTCATTCATACAATCCATTCTAATTAATTCGTACGATCCATTCTAATTCATTCGTACGATCCATTCTATTTCATTCGTACGATCCATTCTATTTCATTCATATGATCCATTCTAATTCATTCGTACGATCCATTCTAATTCATTCGCACGAATGTATCCATCCTTTGTACGATCCATTCTAATTCATTCATACGATCCATTCTAATTTATTCGTACGATCCATTCTAATTCATTCGCACGATCCATTCTAATTCATTCATACGATCCAATCTAATTCATTCGTACGATCCATTCTATTTCATTCATACGATCCATTCTAATTCATTCGTACGATCCTTTCTAATTCATTCGTACGATCCATTCTAATTCATTCATACGATCCATTCTAATTCATTCTAATTCATTCATACGATCCATTCTAATTCATTCGCACAATCTATTCTAATTCATTCATATGTGTACGAATGAGTAAGAATGGATCGTACGAATGAAATAGAATGGATTGTACGAATGAATTAGAATGGATTCATTCGTGCGAATGAATTAGAATGGATCGTGCGAATGAATTAGAATGGATCGTACGAATGAATTAGAATGGATCGTACGTATGAATTAGAATGGATACATTCGTGCGAATGAATTAGAATAGATTGTGCGAATGAATTAGAATGGATCATACGAATGAATTAGAATGGATACATTCATGGGAATGAATAAGAATGGATCGTACGAATGAATTAGAATGGATCGTACGAATGAATTAGAATGGATATATTCGTGCAAATGAATTAGAATGGATCGTATGAATGAATTAGAATGGATCGTACGAATAAATTAGAATGAATCGTATGAATGAAATAGAATGGATCGTATGAATTAAAATAGATCGTAAGAAGGAATTAGAATGGATCATATGAATGAATTAGAATGGATCATACGAATGAAATAGAATGGATCGTACGAAGGAATTAGAATGGATTGTACGAATGAATTAGAATGGATTCATTCGTGCGAATGAATTAGAATGGATCGTGCGAATGAATTAGAATGGATCGTACAAATGAATTAGAATGGATCGTACGAATGAATTAGAATGGATCGTACGAAGGAATTAGAATGGATCGTACGAATGAATTAGAATTGATATATTCATGCAAATGAATTAGAATGGATCGTACGAATGAATTAGAATAGATCGTACGAATGAATTAGAATGGATTGTATGAATGAATTAGATTGGATCATATAAATGAACATTCGTGCGAATGAATTAGAATAGATCGTAGGAATGAATTAGAATAGATTGTGCGAATGAATTAGAATGGATCATACGAATGAGTAAGAATGTATCGTACGAATGAAATAGAATAGATTGTACGAATGAATTAGAATGGATCGTACGAATGAATTAGAATGGCTACATTCGTGCTAATGAATTAGAATGGATCGTGCTAATGAATTAGAATTGATCGTACGAATGAATTAGAATGGATACATTCTTGCGAATGAATAAGAATGGATTGTACGTACGAAGGAATTAGAATAGAATGTGCGAATGAATTAGAATGGATTGTACGAATGAATTAGAATGGATCGTACGGAATTAGAATGGATCGTACGAATGAATTAGAATAGATTGTGCAAATGAATTAGAATGGATACATCCGTGCGAATGAATTAGAATGGATCGTACGAATGAAATAGAATGGATCGTAATAATGGATCGTACGTATGAATGAATTAGAATGGATCGAATTAGAATGGATCGTACGAAGGATTAAAATGGATCATATGAAATAATTAGACGTACAATCCATTCTAATTCATTCGCACGATCCATTCCGTACAATCTATTCTAATTCATTCGCACGAATGAATCCATTCTAATTCATTCGTACAATCCATTGTAATTCATTCGAATGAATCCATTCTAATTCATTCGTACAATCCAATCTATTTCATTCGTACGATCCATTCTTACTCATTCATACGATCCATTCTAATTCATTCACACGAATGTATCCATTCTAATTCATTCATACGATCCATTCTAATTCATTCGCACAATCCATTCTAATTCATTCGTACGATCCATTCTAATTCATTCGTGCAATCCATTCTATTTTATTCGTACGATCCATTCTTACTCATTCGTATGATCCATTCTAATTCATTCGTACGATCAATTCTAATTCATTCGCACAATCTATTCTAATTCATTCGTACGATCTATTCTAATTCATTCGTACGATCCATTCTAATTCATTCGTATGATCCATTCTTACTCATTCATATGATCCATTCTAATTCATTCGCACGAATGTATCCATTCTAATTCATTCGTACGATCCATTCTAATTCATTCATACGATTCATTCTAATTCATTCATACGATCCATTCTAATTCGTCGCACAATCTATTCTAATTCATTCGTACGATCCATTCTAATTCATTCGTACGATCCATTCTATTTCATTCGCACGATCCATTCTAATTTATTCGCACGAATGTATCCATTCTAATTCATTCGTACGATCCATTCTAATTCATTCATACAATCCATTCTAATTCCTTCGTACGATCCATTCTAATTCATTCGTACAATCCATTCTATTTTATTCGTACGATCCATTCTAATTCATTAGCACGATCCATTCTAATTCATTCGTACGATCTGTACGAATGAAATAGAATGGATCGTATGAATGAAGTAGAGTTGATACATTCGTGCGAATGAATTAGAATGGATCGTACGAATGAGTAAGAATGGATCGTAGGAATGAATTAGAATGGATCGTATGAATGAATTAGAATGGATCGTACGAATGAATTAGAATGGATCGTATGAATGAATTAGAATTGATCGTGCAAATGAATTAGACTGGATCGTATGAATGAATTAGAATGGATCGTACTTATGAATTAGAATGGATCGTACGAATGAATTAGAATGTATACATTCGTGCGAATGAATTAGAATGGATCGTACGAATGAATTAGAATGGATTGTGTGAATGAATTAGAATGGATTGTGCGAATGAATTTGAATGGATCGTACGAATGAATTAGAATGGATTGTACGAATGAATAAGAATGGATCGTACGAAGGAATTAGAATGGATCATACGAATGAAATAGAATGGATCGTACGAAGGAATTAGAATGGATCGTACATACGAAGGAATTAGAATGGATCGTATGAAGGAATTAGAATGGATCGTACGAATGAATTAGAATGGATCATGCGAATGAATAAGAATGGATCGTACGAAGGAATTAGAATGGATCGTACGAATGAATTAGAATGGATACATTCGTGCGAATGAATTAGAATGGATCGTACGAATAAATTAGAATGGATTGTATGAATGTATCCATTCTAATTCATTCGTACGATCCATTCTAATACCTTCGTACAATCCATTCTAATTCATTTGTACAATCAATTCTAATTCATTCGTACGTTAGAATGGATCGTATGAATGAATTAGAATGGATCGTACGAATGAATTAGAATAGATCGTACGAATGAATTTGAAAGGATCGTACGAATGAATTAGAATAGATTGTGCGAATGAATTAGAATGGATCGTATGAATGAATTAGATTGGATCGTATGAATGAATTAGAATAGATCGTGCGAATGAATTAGAATGGATCGTACGAATGAATTAGAATGGATCGTGCTAATGAATTAGAATGGATCGTATGAATGAATTAGAATGGATCGTGTGAAAGAATTAGAATGGATCGTACAAAGGAATTAGAATGGATCATACGAATGAAATATAATGGGTCGTACTAAGGAATTAGATTGGATCGTATGAATGAATTAGAATGGATTGTATGAATGAATTAGAATGGATCGTATGAATGAACTAGATTAGATCGTATGAATGAATTAGAATGAATGATCGTGCGAATGAATTAGAATGGTTCGTACGAATGAATTAGAATGGATCATGCGAATGAATTAGAATGGATCATACGAATGAATTCGAATAGACCGTATGAAAGAATTAGAATGGATCGTGCGAATTAATTAGAATGGATCGTACGAATGAATTAGAATGGATCGTACGAATGAATTAGAATGGATCGTACGAATGAATTAGATTGGATCGTATAAATGAATTAGAATGGATCATACGTATGAATTAGAATGGATACATTCATGGGAATGAATTAGAATGGATCGTACGAATGAATTAGAATGGATACATTCGTGCGAATGAATTAGAATGGATTGTACGAATGAATTAGAATGGATCGTATGAATGAATTAGATTGGATCGTATTAATGAATTAGAATGGATCGTGCGAATGAATTAGAATGGATCGTACGAATGAATTAGAATGGATCGTATGAATGAATTAGAATGGATACATACGAATGAATTAGAATGGATCGTATGAATGAATTAGATTGGATCGTATGAATGAATTAGAATGGATCGTGCGTCGTACGAATGAATTAGAATGGATGGTATTAATGAATTCGAATGGATCGTGCGAATGAATTAGAATGGATCGTACGAATGAATTAGAATGGATCGTATGAATGAATTATAATGGATACATATGAATGAATTAGCACGATCCATTCCAATTCATTCCCATGAATGTATCCATTCTAATTGATACGTATGATCCATTCTATTTCATTCGTACGATCCATTCTTACTCATTCGTACGATCCATTCTAATTCATTCGCACGAATGTATCCACTCTAGTTCATTCGTACGATCCATTCTAATTCCTTCGTACGATCCATTCTAATTCGATCCATTCTAATTCATTCATACGTACAAATTCATACGTACGATCCATTATTACGATCCATTCTTATTCATTCGTACGATCCATTCTAATTCATTCGCACGATCCATTCTAATTCATTCGCACGATCCATTCTAATTCATTAATACGATCCATTCTAATTCATTCGTACGATCCATTCTAATTCATTCATAGAATCCATTCTATTTCATTCATACGATCCATTCTTACTCATTCGTATGATCCATTCTAATTCATTCGCACGAATGTGTCCATTCTAATTCATTCGTACGATCCATTCTAATTCATTCGTACGATCCATTCTATTTCATTCATTCGTATGATCCATTCTATTTCATTCGTACGATCCATTCTTACTCATTCGTATGATCCATTCTAATTCATTTGCATGAATATATCCATTGTAATTCATTCGTACGATCCATTCGAATTCACACATACGATCCATTCTAATTCATTCATACAATCCATTCTAATTCATTAATATGATCCATTCTAATTCATTCATAAGATCCATTCTAATTCATTCGTACAATCCATTCTATTTCATTCATACGATCCATTCTTACTTATTCGTATGATCCATTCTAATTCATTCGCACAAATATATCCATTCTAATTCATTCGTACGATCTATTCTAATTCATTCGTACGATCCATTCTATTTCATTCATTCGTATGATCCATTCTAATTTATTCGTACGATTGTATCCACTCTAATTCATTCGTACGATCCATTCTATTTCATTCGTACGATCCATTATTACGATCCATTCTAATTCATTCGTACGATCCATTCTAATTCGTTCGCACAATCTATTCTAATTCATACGTACGATCCATTCTAATCCATTAGCACAATCCATTCTAATTCATTCATACAATCCATTCTAATTCATTCGTACGATCCATTCTAATTCATTCGTACGATCCATTCTAATTCATTCGTACGATCCATTCTATTTCATTCACACGATCCATTCTATTCATTCGTATGATCCATTGTAATTCATTCGTACGATCCATTCTAATTCCTTTGTACGATCCATTCTAATTCATTTGCACGAATATATCCATTCTAATTCCTTCATACGATCCATTCTAATTCATTCATACGATCCATTCTAATTCATTCACATGAATGTATCCATTCTAATTCATTCGTACGATCTATTCTAATTCATTCGCACGAATGTATCCATTTTAATTCCTTCGAACGATCCATTCTAATTCCTTCGTACGATCCATTCTAATTCCTTCGTACGATCCATTCTATTTCATTCATATAATCCATTCTAATTCATTCGTACGATCCATTCTAATTCCTTCGTACGATCCATTCTAATTCATTCACACAATCCATTCTAATTCATTCATACAATCGATCCAATCTAATTCATTCATACGATCCATTCTAATTCTTACTAATTCGTATGATCCATTCTAATTCATTCGCAAGAATGTATCCATTCTAATTCATTCGTACGATCCATTCTAATTCATTCGCACAATCTATTCTAATTCATTCGTACGATCAATTCTAATTCATTAGCACGATCCATTCTCATTCCTTCGTACGATCTATTCTATTTCATTCGTACGATCCATTCTCACTCAATCGTATGATCCATTCTAATTCATTCGCACGAATGTATCCATTCTAATTCATTCGTACGATCCATTCTAATTCATTCGCACGATCCATTCTAATTCATTAATACGATCCAATCTAATTCATTCATACGATCCATTCTAATTCATTCGCACGAATGTATCCATTCTAATTCATTCGTACGATCCATTCTAATTCATTCGCACAATCCATTCTAATTCATTCATACGATCCGTTCTAATTCATTCGTACGATCCATTCTAATTCATTCGCACGATCCATGCTAATTCATTCGTACGATCCATTCTATTTTATTCGTACGATCCATTATTACGATCCATTCTAATTCATTCGTACGATCCATTCTAATTCATTCGCACAATCTATTCTAATTCATTCGTACGATCCATTCTAATTCATTCGCACGATCCAATCTAATTCATTCATATGATCCATTCTAGTTCCTTCGTACAATCCGTTCTAATTCATACGATCCATTCTATTTCATTCATACGATCCAATCTTACTCATTCGTACGATCCATTCTAATTCATTCGCACGATCCATTCTAATTCATTCGCACGAATGTATCCATTCTAATTCATTCATACGATCCATTCTAATTCATTCCCACGAATGTGTCCATTCTAATTCATTTGTACGATCCATTCTAATTCATTCGCACGATCCATTCTAATTCATACGTACGATTCATTCTATTTCATTCGTATGATCCATTCTAATTCATTCGTACGATCCATTCTAATTCAGTCGCACGAATGTATCCATTCTAATTCATTCGTACGATCCATTCTAATTCATTCGCACGATCCATTCTAATTCATTCATACGAATTATTCTAAGTCATTCGTACGATCCATTCTAATTCATTCGCACGATCCATTCTAATTCATTCATACAATCCATTCTAATTCTTTCGCACGATCCTTTCTTATTTATTAGTACGATCCATTCTAATTCATTCGTACGATCCATTCTAATTCATTCGCACGAATGTATCCATTCTAATTCATTCGTACGATCCATTCTAATTCATTTGAATTAGAATGGATCATACGAATGAGTAAGAATGGATCGTATGAATGAGTAAGAATGGATCGTCCGAATGAATTAGAATGGATCGTATGAATGAAATAGAATGGATTCACGATCCATTTTAATTCATTCGCACGAATGTATCCGATCTATTCTTATTCCTTCGTATGATCCATTCTAATTCATTCGTACGATCCATTCTAATTCATTCGCACGATCCATTCTAATTCATTCGCATGAATGTATCCGATCCTTTCTAATTCCTTCGTACGATCAATTCTAATTCATTCGTACGATACTTTTTAATTCATTCGCATGATCCATTCTAATTCATTCAGACGAATGTATCCGATCCATTCTAATTCCTTTGTACGATCCATTCTAATTCATTCATAGGATCCATTCTAATTCATTCGAACGATCTATTCTAATTCATTCGCACGAATGTATCCGATCCATTCTAATTCATTCGTACGGTCAATTAGAATGGATCGTACGAATGAATTAGAAAGGATCGTGCGAAAGAATTAGAATGGATTATATTAATGAATTAGAATGGATCGTACGAATGAATTAGAATGGATCGTACGAATAAATTAGAATGGATCGTAAGAAGGAATAAGAATGGATCGTACGAATGAATTAGAATGGATCATACAAAGGAATTAGAATGAATCGTATGAATGAATTAGAATGGATCGTACGAATGAATTAGAATGGATACATTCGTGAGAATGAATTAGAATGGATCGTGCAAATGAAATAGAATGGATCGTACGAATGAATTAGAATGGATCGTACGAATGAATTAGAATGGATACATTCGTGCGAATGAATTAGAATGGATCATGCGAAGGAATTAGAATGGATCGTACGAATGAATTAGAATGGATCTTACGAAGGAATTAGAATTGATCGTACGAATGAATTAGAATGGATACATACGATCCAATCTAATTCATTTGCACGAATATATCCATTCTAATTCATTCGTACGATCCATTCTAATTCATTCGCACGATCCATTCAAATTCATGCGTACGATCCATTCTAATTCATTCGCACGATCCATTCTAATTCATTCGTACGATCCATTCTAATTCATTCGTACGATCCATTCTAATTCATTCATACGATCCAATCTAATTCACGATCTATTCTAATTCATTCATACGATCCATTCTAATTCATTCGTACAATCCATTCTAATTCATTCGCACGATCCATTCGAATTCACTCATACGATCCATTCTAATTCATTCATACGATCCATTCTAATTCATTCGCACGATCCATTCAAATTCATTCATACGATCCAATCTAATTCATAAGTACGATCCATTCTAATTCATTCATACGATCCATTCTAATTCATTCGCACGAATGTATCCATTCTAATTCATTCGTACGATCCATTCTAATTCATTCGCACAATCTATTCTAATTCATTTGTACGATCAATTCTAATTCATTAGCACGATCCATTCTAATTCATTCGTACGATCTATTCTATTTCATTCGTACGATCCATTCTTACTCAATCGTATGATCCATTCTAATTCATTCGCACGAATGTATCCATTCTAATTCATTCGTACGATCCATTCTAATTCATTCGCACGATCCATTCTAATTCATTATTACGATCCATTCTAATTCATTCATACGATCCATTCTAATTCATTCGCACGAATGTATCCATTATAATTCATTCATACGATCCATTCTAATTCTTTCGTACGAATGTATCCACTCTAATTCATTCGTAGGATCCATTCTAATTCATTCGCACGATCCATTCTAATTCATTCATACGATCCATTCTAATTCATTTGCACGATCCATTCTAATTCATTCGTCGTACGAAGGAATTAGAATGGATACATTCGTGCGAATGAATTAGAATGGATCGTGCGAATGAATTAGAATGGATCGTATTAATGAATTAGAATGGATCGTGCGAATGAATTAGAACGGATCGTACGAATGAATTAGAATGGATCATACGAATGAATTAGAATAGATCGTATGAATGAATTAGAAGGGATATATTCGTGCAAATGAATTAGAATGGATCGTACGAATGAATTAGAATGGATCATGCTAATGAATTAGAATTGATCATGCGAATGAATTAGAATGGATCGTACGAATGAATTAGAATGGATCGTATGAATGAATTGAAGGGATCGTGTGAATGAATTAGAATGGATTGTATGAATGAATTAGAATAGATTGTGCGAATGAATTAGAATGGATCGTACGAATGAATTAGAATGGATACATTCGTGCGAATGAATTAGAATGGATCGTACGAATGAATTAGAATGGATCGTATGAATGAATTAGAATGGATCGTACGAATGAAATAGAATGGATTGTACGAATGAATTAGAATGGATCGTACGAATGAATTAGAATAGATCGTGTGAAAGTATTAGAATGGATTGTATGAATGAATTAGAATGGATCGTATGAATGAATTAGAATGGATACATTTGTGCGAATGAATTAGAATGGATCGTATGAATGAATTAGATTGGATCGTGCGAATGAATTAGAATGGATCGTGCGAATGAATTAGAATGAATCGTGCGAATGAATTAGAATGGATACATTCGTACGAATGAATTAGATTTGATCATACGAATGAGTAAGAATGGATCGTGTGCAAATGAATTAGAATGGATCATACGAATGAATTAGAATAGATCGTATGAATGAATTAGAATAGATTGTACGAATGAATTAGAATGGATCTAATTCCTCCTTCGTCGCTGCCATTGCTGTCATCAGTATCATCATCATTATCATCATCGCCCCCCTCATCCTCTTCACCTCCACCTTCCTCCTCTCTCTCTTCTTCCTCTTCTTTTTCCCCCTTTTTCTCTTCTTCTTTCTTCTCCTCCTCCTCAACATAGACCTTCTTTTTCTTCTTTGCCTGGCCTTGGCGACGGATCACCAGTTTCTCCTCTGTGGGTAAGGTACGCCTGACTCCGTACGCCTTCTTCTCGACCCGAATGTTTCTAACAATTTTGCCGGATTGAGGGTCCTCCTCATAATCGGAATAGATGACCTCGTTATCTTCATAACGAACCTTCGATCGATGGAGGAGGTTGGCATTGCCGTGTCGAACCGGGCAATTCGAGAATTGCTTCCATGATCGAGTCCCGCATGTCAGCTCCAGGAAAAGATTGTCAATAGCGCCCACTCGCTCCGAAGACCATGAGAGAGCTCCTCCTGCACAGTACATATCTACCTCTTTGTGCACCTTGTACCGGGGAGTCTCAGGTACCGACAGAGGAGTCCATGCACTGGACACCGATAGCGGCCAGTCGGTGTAGAGCTTGTCCGAGCCGATGGTGTCAATAATCGGGCGAAGGGCGGAGACACCCGTCAGATTGTAGAATGGACTATCTTTCCTCCAAGCCCATCGATAATGATAGAAGAAATACCCCAGCTCGATCCGGGCTACTTCACCATCAGGGAGGCTGGAATAACATTCCCTGAGTTCCTTCTGGAAGTCAGACTCTACGCGACAGAAAGCGTAGATGATCCTCCAGGCGTTCCCGGTGACCTGCCCGGGACAAAGACCGGAGGTGTTCAGCAATCTCGCGGCAAAAGACGGCAATGGAAGGCACAGTCCATAGTTGAGCTGGCTAATGGTGACGATGGTTCCCATCACTTGCTCCTTGCTCGCATACGTGACAAAGATTGTCCGCCTGTCGATACCAAAAGCGGATAGAACTCCCGGAAGCGCTGGTCGAGACTTCCCCTCTGTGAAACATGCTAGCAACTTCTGCAGCTTCTCCCTATTCAAGTCAGTAAGTTTGCCACCAATATTATACCCAAACTCCGGTTCCGCCGACAGAGGCAGCTGCGGGCAAAGAACAAATCTTGCTTTGGGGATGTGCTCCGGACGGGAAGGTGCAGAGGCAAACCCCACTCCCTGGTGCCTCTTGCCCAATTGACCAAGCTCGATCAACTCAGCCTTGCCTTTGCCACGGCCCTTCGGGACAGATGAGAATTCAACAATTTCCTTCCCCTTCCTTTTGGGAGGAACTGCACTCTTCTTCGAATTACCGGAGGAGGCCATTCGATCGATCGAGAAAGGAGAAGGACAAGGAAACAAAGAACGAGAGATTGAAAGCAAAAGCTCTGGACTTCAAAAATTTTCTGAAAGCGTGAGGCGAAAAATAACAGCCAGAGAAGCTTAAGTATCCTGAGGGAATTAAGCGCAGAAATCGAGATAACACGTGTCATCACTATATCAAATCGCGTGTTTTTGTAGGTACACATGGCATCCATCCGTAGCAAGCGCAAAACTAGGCGAACAGTCGGAACTAGATGAAACATCGAACCGGCCGGATCTCCGGTTCAACTGAACCATCGGTTCAAGCGAACCACCGGTTCAAGCGAACCACTGATTCTACCAAACCACTGAGCCTGAAGATTCAACCCGTTGCACAAGTATTTTGTCCGATCAACCGGCGGGATGGTGGGTAATTTACCAGAGGATCAGGCGAAAAAACAGGCTCTTTCGCCTTATCCCTCAAACCTTGACCGGCTGATTTTAACCGATCGGTCAAACTTGACCGATCGGTCAAAATCAACCGATCGGTCGATTTTCTACTGGATCAGGCAAAAAACTTGTGTTTTTTGCCGATCATCCAAACCTTGACCGGCTGATTTTAACCGATCGGTCAAACTTGACCGATCGGTCAAAATCAACCGATCGGTCGATTTTCTACTAGATCAGGCAAAAAACTTGTGTTTTTTGCCGATCACCCAAACCTTGACCGGCTGATTTTAACCGATCGGTCAAAATCAACCGATCGGTCGATTTTCTACTAGATCAGGCAAAAAACTTGTGTTTTTTACCGATGACCCGAACCTTGACCGGCTGATTTTAACCGATCGATTAAACTTGACTGATCGGTCAAGATCAGTCGATCGGTCGATTTTCTACTAGATCAGGCAAAAAACTTGTGTTTTTTGCCGATCACCCGAACCTTGACCGGCTGATTTTAACCGATCGGTCAAACTTGACCGATCGGTCAAAATCAGTCGATCGGTCGATTTTCTACTGGATCAGGCAAAAAACTTGTGTTTTTTGCCGATCACCTAAACCTTGACCGGCTGATTTTAACCGATCGGTCAAACTTGACCGATCGGTCAAAATCAGTCGATCGGTCGATTTTCTACTGGATCAGGCAAAAAACTTATATTTTTTGCCGATCACCCAAACCTTGACCGGCTGATTTTAACCGATCGGTCAAACTGGACCGATCGGTCAAAATCAACTGATCGGTCGATTTTCTACTAGATCAGGCAAAAAACTTGTGTTTTTCGCCGATCACCCGAACCTTGACCGGCTGATTTTAACCGATCGGTCAAACTTGACCGATCGGTCAAAATCAGTCGATCGGTCGATTTTCTACTGGATCAGGCAAAAAACTTGTGTTTTTTGCCGATCAGCCAAACCTTGATCGGCTGATTTTAACCGATCGGTCAAACTTGACTGATCGGTCAAAATCAGTCGATCGGTCGATTTTCTACTGGATCAGGCAAAAAACTTGTGTTTTTTTGCCGATCAACCAAACCTTGACCGGCTGATTTTAACCGATCGGTCAAACTTGACCGATCAGTCAAAATCAACCGATCGGTCGATTTTCTACTGGATCGGTCAAAAAATAATATTTTTTGACCGATCACTCCAACCTTGACCGGTTGAATTCGACCGATCGGTCAAGTTTGACCGATCGATCAAATTTGACCGATCAGTCTATTTTGACCGATCGGTCAAGTTTGACCGATCGATCAAATTTGACTGATCAGTCTATTTTGACCGATCGGTCGAGTTTGACCGATCGGTCAATTTTCTACTGGATCGGTCAAAAAACCACTCCAACCTTGACCGGTTGAATTTGACCGATCAGTCTATTTTTTCGCTAACATTTCGACAGAGCTCCTTTTGACAGGGAATCGATCGCTTTGCACCAATAATCCAAGCCAGCCAAGGCGGACTCTTAGCTAACTTGGAGGGGGTAACTGTGGGTGCAAATTTTGGCAAGAAGTTTGCAAGCAGCGGGACCTACCGGCCCTGCCTGGTGGGCCCACGAAGACTACAGCGGGACCCACCGGCCCTGCCTGGTGGGCCCATGCGGACTACAGCGGGACCCACCGGCCCTGCCTGGTGGGCCCACGCGGACTACAGCGGGACCCACCGGCCATGCCTGGTGGGCCCAATAGCCTGTGGAATCCCCTAGAAGACGGTAGTGGGACCCACCAGCTTTACCTGGAGGATCCCCAGATGCTGCAGTATAAACCGCCAGTTACCACCAGAGAATCCTATAAATAGCAGAGCCTTCAAATGTAAATGGATCCGAAAATTCTGATTTCCACTCTGAGATCTGATTTTCAGAACCCAGAGCTCTGGAATTTCTCAGCTTTCCATCTTCCATCTCTCTTTGATCTTCTTCTCTCCTTCGAAGAGATCAGAGTGTTTTCAGTGATACTCGGCCTGTCGAGATCACTTCAATATAAGTGTTAGTGAATTCGGGTTGCTCCCTATAGCACGGAGACGTAGGCTTCGGCTGAACTCCGAGATTACATCTCTCGTGTCCTATTTTCTCTGCTTGCATATTGAGAGTCCCAACTCCCATCGATAGATCAAACAACGATCTTCAACTTCAACTTCAATTGAGTGGTGTGGCGAGGTCTTCGGGTCGGCACGAAGATTTTCCCCCACAGTTTGGCGCCGTCCGTGGGATCAGAACGAAAAGTCAAGCTCTCTCCACTACTATCAGATCGGTTGAGCATACAACCGATCTTCATAGCCAAACTTCCTCGCCTCCTCGGTTGATCATACAACCGATCGGACGTCGGCACTCTTGTTGCACCCTTCGCTCTCTAAATGGCGAGGACGAAGCATCAGGGTCAACCAGAAGGAAGTAACACTCAACAACAAGCTCGTCCTGAGACTCATTCAATGAGTCAAAGGCTCAACTTCGGGCAGCCCCTTGCTGTCCCCGAGATGGGGGTTCGTTCAGGGAGTGGGAGATCTGTCGATCGACCGATCGCCCATCCCGCACGACAGTCAATTGGGCAAACGGCCCCCGCTCCTGCTGAAGACCCTCCATCGACCTACCAAATCTCTGCGGTCGACTTCCAACTTCTCCAATTGGCGAAGCAAAACGCTACCCTCACCGCTGAGAGGGATGCTCTTAAGAAAGCAGCTTTCGAGGCTGGAATCGCTCTTCCTATCCCCTCTACAAGTGAGAGGGTCAATCTTCCTCGACATTCAATCCACTCCGAGCAACGAAGGTCAATGGGCACTGCTGCCCTCGAGAGGATTCAACGCGACCCAACTCCCTCTGCTGCCCCCTGGAAGCAGAGTGTTTGGGACCGCCTCGACGACGAGTCCTCCCAATCATCTTCTGGTCGCAACTGCGATAGGAAGGCTCCTTCAAAGCCCGATATACCAAGGAGACACCAGATGAAAGGCGCTCCTTCCAAGAATAGAGTCTCCCCTTCCATTCCACTCCAACGCGGACTCGGATCGGACCTTCGCCACCGACTCCAACCTGCTGATATTCAGAGGCCTGAACAAGACCTCTCGATTCTACCTCTTGATCTACATCCAGCTCGGGGGCATGGTCGTAGAGATGGGTACTCCTCTGCCGGGCCTCTCCACCAGAGTCTATTCGAATCAACATTTCCAAGGGGATGGAGAACTCCCACTCTCCCCAAATTCAATTGCATCAGAGGAGATCCAACTCTCCATATACTTGGCTTCAAGCAAGCCCTGACACCACACGAAGAAGAAAACAACGTACTTTGTCGTACTTTTGCCGGAAGTCTCGATGAGCCGTCACTCGACTGGTATCACAATCTCCGAGCTGGGTCCATCACCCAGTTCGGTGTTTTGGCTAACCTCTTTGTGCAGCACTATCAACTCAATCTGAAGCCAGAGAAGAAGCTCGACTCTCTCTATCGGCTAAGGATGGGTGCAGACGAGACTCTCCGTAATTTCACAAGGAGATTTCGCAACGAGCATGCTGCTCTCTATGGAAGACATCTTGATGATGAAGCCATCATGTTGGCTTTCCAGAACGCCCTCCGCTTCGATCTACACATCTACAACGACTTCATCCGCAATCCCCCTCCTTCTCTGGGTGCTATGTTCGATCGAATCCAGAGAGAAATCGAGGTTGAAGATGATCAAGTCGCTCGAAAAGGGCCAGAAACGAAGCGAAGACCGACGGAGAGAGAAGCTCCCAAGTATGCTGCCAAAGCCCACAATGCTGAGGCAGCAGCCCCTCCAGCCAACAAGCGATCAAAGAATGACGGACGTCGATCTCCAACTAAGACCACTTTCACCGAGTGGAACTTACCAATCGAGCAGATACTCGACCGCATTCAACATGAGGAATTCATTCGAAGGACCAATCCTCTTCAGCCAAACTCAAAATTTACGGCTGACAAAACAGTGTATTGTGACTTCCACCGAAGTCATGGCCATTCTACCGATCGGTGCTATCGACTGAAATTCCATCTTGAAGACTTATTGCGAGAAGGCCATCTTCAAGAGTTCATCAAAGGCGGACAAGATCAACGTCGAGCCTCTGCAAAGGGGAAAGAAGCATGGTGGGTCCATCAAATCTCCTCCAACCGGCAACCAATCTCTGTGAATGCCAATGTCTTTGGTATTCATGGAACATTGCACAATCAAGCTTTGACCGGGAAGGAAGTGGATTGGCAAGTTCGACGCATCTTCCACGTTCGTTCTGCGGCGAACAAGGAGGATACCTGGATTGAGAAGCCTATCGAAGGTTTGGCTTGGCCATCCATTGTTTTCAACGATGCCGATCTTCAAGGAGTTCATACTCCCCATCGAGACCCCCTGGTCTTGAAACTCTTCATCGACGGTAGCACCGTCAATCGAATCCTCATCGACACCGGGAGATCGATCGATATTATGTTCTCGGATTGCTTCAAGCGTCTGGGACATAGATACTTAAGCATCAACGTCGTCCCGACCGTGATCACTGGCTTCAACGGCGAACAAAGCATCACGGTGGGCGAATCGAGATTCACTCTCGACCTCAGCCGAGAGACTCGAGTCCCGGTGAGGTTTGCAATTGTCGAAGGAGTATCCAGCTACAACGCCATTCTCGGGCGACCATTCCTCCACCAGATTAATTCCATCTCTTCTTCTTACCATCAACTCCTCAAGTTTGCAACAGGAGAAGGCATTGTCTGCATCCGAGGCGATCAGCAAGCCGGGAGATCTTGTGAAGCCGCAGCTGCAAAAACAGATCGAAAGATCAACATTGCCCCTCCAAAGCGGCCGCGAGACGAAGCTGGTCCTTCCAAATTGCAATCAAAGGAGATTCCACAGACCGAACCCCCACCAATCGAATGGGAAGCATCACCTTCAATTGAAGAAATCATCCCAATCAACATCGGCGGCGGAGATCTCCATCAACAAACTTTCATTGGTGCCGGTCTTAGCGACGCAGAAGCGCGAGACATGGTATCTTTCCTCCAGTCCAATATCGACGTCTTCGCTTGGTGCTTTAAAGACATGCCTGGGATCAATCCAGATGACGCTTGTCACCGACTCGCGATCAAGGAAGAGGTGAAGCCTGTCAAGCAAAAGCCACACACCATCCGACCAGAGCTACAAATTGTTGTTCAAGAAGAGATCACCAAGCTACTCGCAGCAGGCTTCATCCGTGAAGTAGAGTATCCTACTTGGATCTCTAACATAGTTACTGTTCCAAAGAAGAATGGGAAGGTCAGAGTCTGCATCGACTTCACCAATCTCAACAAAGCTTGTCCCAAAGATCCATTCCCCATGCCAAGGATAGATAGACTCGTCGATGCCACTGCTGGCCACGAGCTATTGTCTTTCATGGATGGGTACTCTGGGTACAATCAAATTCCGCTTCATTCGGATGATCAAGAGAAGACATGTTTTGTGACTAGCCGAGGTCTCTACTGCTACAATGTAATGCCATACGGCCTCAAAAATGCCGGTTCTACTTATCAAAGGTTAGTCACGAAGATGTTCGAAGATCAAATCGATCGCAACGTCGAAGTCTACGTCGACGATCTCCTCACAAAGAGTTCCATTCGAGGAAGCCATCTATCCGACATGGCGGAAACCTTTCAAGTCCTTCGAAAGTATCGTATGAAGCTCAATCCTGCCAAGTGCGCTTTTGGAGTTCAATCGGGCAAATTTCTGGGTCACCTTGTGACCAGAAGAGGTATTGAGGCTAACCCCGACCAAATTCGAGCTATCCTCGACATGCCATCGCCTACCAATCGGAAGGAAGTGCAACGCCTCACTGGAAGACTCGCTGCCCTCAATAGATTCATCTCAAAGTCTTCCGACAAATGTAAGCCTCTCTTCGACAAACTACGAAAGGCGGATACTTCAGGGTGGAGTTCAACTTGCGAAGAAGCTTTTCAGAGCATCAAGAAATATCTGGTGCAAACTCCCATCCTGACGGCTCCTCTTTCCAAAGAAGACTTGTGGCTCTATCTCGCCGTAACTGATCAAGCAATCAGTGCGGTCCTTGTTAGTAGAAGAGAAGGCATTGAACATCCAGTTTATTACATCAGTCATACTCTTCTTCCGGCTAAGACTCGCTACTCCAAAACTGAGAAGGTCATCTTGGCCTTGCTCACTGCATCACGTCGTCTCCAACCCTACTTCGTCTCTCATCAGATCACAGTCATTTCAGAACACCCACTCAAAGATATTGTTGACAAAGCTGGTCGAGCTGGTCGTATGACCAAATGGGTGATCGAAATGAGCTCTCTGGGAATTCAATTCGAATCTCACACTTTCATCAAAGGTCAAGCCATTGCTGATTTTCTAGCTGACTTTCCAGTTGAAGACCCCATCTCTTGGGAAGTAGATATCGATATGCGCCTAGAAGATGAAGCTGATCCTCCGTTCAGTCTTGCAACGAAAACCGATCCAAGCCTCGAAGCAATCACCACAGCTCCTCCATGGAAACTTTACACTGATGGAGCTTCAAGTGCGATCGGTTCGGGAACTGGGATAGTCTTGGTATCCTCCGAACTTGATCATCTACAGAAGGCTACTCTCCTAGGGTTCAATGCCACCAACAACGAAGCCGAATACGAAGCACTTATTTCCGGACTCGAAATGGCGGAATCCCTGGGGATAGATCGAATCATCGTCTACAGCGACTCCCAGTTGATCATAAGGCAAATCAATGGAGAGTATATAGCTCGAAAAGAAAGAATGCAACTCTATTTGGCCTTAGTACGACGTCTTCAACAACGTTTTACTAATGCTGAATTCATTCAAATCCCAAGAGCAGAGAACCGAGAAGCAAATGCCTTAGCCAATGCTGCCTCAATTTTTGGCGACTCACTCGGAGGAAGACAAATATAGATCGATTATCAAGAAGTGCCCAAGACCATCCCCGATCAACAGATCCTTGCTACTACAAAGAAATCTAGGGGTGGAGATCAATTGAGGTTGAACCTTACTACTGCAAATGAATTTGAAGATTGGAGACAGTCAATTTTTGACTTCTTCAAATATGGCAAAGTACCAGAAGATCCCAATCAAGCCCGAAGACTTCAAAGGAAGCTCCCATGCTTTATCATGCAAGGAGAAGACCTATACTTCAAATCTCACAACTCAAGTGCCTTGGTCCCGAGCAAGCACAGGCAATCCTGATTGATATCCACTCTGGAGCTTGTGGGAATCATTCGGGAGGAAGATCTCTTGAAGCCAAGATGAAGCTACAAGGTTACTACTGGCTTACAATGGCAAAAGATGCTCGCCAAGTTGTTCAAAGATGCGAGCCATGCCAACGACACGCTCGAGCTATCCATCTCCCTGCAGATGAGCTTCACCAATTGTCGAGTCCATGGCCCTTCCATCAATGGGGGTTGGACTTCTTGGGGCCTTTTCCACCAACTCCTAGCAAAAAGAAATATCTGTTGCTAGCCACCGTTTACTTCACCAAATGGGTCGAAGCTGTGCCCCTCTTCCGAGAGACCGATGATCAAGTGATCAAGTTCATTCGACATAACATCTTCTCAAGGTTTGGCATACCTCAAGTTCTTGTCGCTGACAATGGAGCTCAATTCGACTCTGACAAGTTCCGCGAATTCTGTCTGAACAACGGAATCAAGCTTTTCTATTCAACTCCAAGATATCCTCAATGCAATGGTCAAGCTGAAGCCTCAAATAGAGCTATTCTTGGTATACTCAAGAAGAAACTCAACGACAAGAAAGGATTGTGGGAACAAGTCCTACCTGAAGTTCTTTGGGGGTATCGCACAACCCCGAGAAGGTCGACAGGGTTCTCACCCTTTCGTCTGACATATGGATCGGAAGCAGTACTCCCAACAGAAAACATATCAAATACTCTCAAAACCAGGGCAGTTGAAGAAGGAATCAATGAAGAGCTTCGAGTCAATGATCTGGACTTCTCTGAAGAACTACGAGACCAAGCCTCCCTTCATGTGGCCAAGTATCAGCAGAAGATCAAACGAGCCTACGATGAGAAAGTCTACAAAAGGCAATTCCCAATTGGTAGTCTGGTCCTCGGAGCAGTTTTCTACAACACAAAGGAACACAGCAGTGGGAAACTTGCTCCCAACTGGGAAGGTCCATACATCGTCGAATCAGTGGGAGGCAAAGGCTCTTATCGATTGATCTCACCAGAAGGAAATAGATTGCCACGAGCTTGGAATTCTAGACACCTCAAATTATTCTATCCATGATGTAAATTCTATGATGAATAAAGTTCTTTTCCAAATGTTCAAATGTGCAAGTGTTCAGCTTTTCAATTCAAGTTCTGAAGCAGTTTCAAATTATCCATATTCAAGTTACCAGGTCTTTTAACAAGTTTGGGTGTTAGAGTTGTGACTCAACCCCTTACTGGCAAATGTTAAAATTATTTCAGGTTGTCATTCAAAGCAACCTTCAAGTCACTGGTCGGTTTAACAAGTTGGGGAGTTTGTGTTGCGACACTACCCCTTACTTACAAATGTTAAACTAACCTTCTATTTCAATATTCAATTTCAATCAATTTCTATATCGTCTAACAGGTTTGGGTGCTTGAGTTGCGACTCAGCCCCTCACATACGAGTGTTACACGAATTCAAATTCAATTTTCAAAGTTACAATAAGTTTGGGTAATCAAGTTGCGACTCGACCCCTTACATTCAAAAGATTGTATCTATTCCAATGCTATCCAGAACATGATATTCAAAGACATTCAACTCAAGAGACATCGAATTTTCAAACACCAAAAAGATTTCTATTATCAAAAATTGTCAAGTACTGGAGTGAGCTTTTTCATATCAAAAGTTTACAAGTGTAAACAACAAAAAAGAAGATGGGAGATCTCAAGGTTTTGCCACACTTTGCGCACGCGACTTATCTCCCTCGGATCCAGCGCGAGCTTTGCTCGCAACCGAAGCCTTGGAAGATCGGACACTGCTGGCATGGGCCCTAAGTGCCTCCACCGCCTTCTCGGCTGTTTCCCGGTAGCTCTTGACTTCAGATAGCGCATGCTCTAACTCCTTCTTGGAGGTCTCCTCTCGGGTAGCAAAGGCAGCATGCTGGGCAGCAAGTTGTTCCTTCAGCTCCTTAATTTCAGTTGCACGGTCACTGGACACGGTCTCAACCTTGCAGAGCCGATTCTTCAAGGATTCGAGTTCATGACCCTGTGCCTCGTTACGGTTCAACAACCCCTTGCTCTCCAATTTCTCTTTGCGAAGCTCCTCGATCTTAGCTTTGAGAAACTCCTTCTTTGAGGACAGCACCTCCCTCAGCTTGTCCCTCTCCTCACGGGCAGCCTTCAGTTCAGCTGTCAAACGGGATACTTCAGCTGAAGCTACCCTTTCTCCTGCCTTCTTGGAGAGCTTGCTTGCGACTTTCAAAACTGATGAGTTCTGCAAATGTACAAAAGAGTTAGAATTATTTTGAAGATACAACTCAAATGATCGATCAAGCAGATGCACCTACCACCAGTTCAAGCCTGTCGAAGGCTTCATCCAGAGTAGCCCCCGGAAGGTTGCAGAGCTTTCGGATTACAGCCGTGGGGTGGTTGATGTCAACCTCACCCAAGTTTTTCATCTTCTGAGTTGAGCCAACAGGCGTTCCTGCAATCAACACAAGAGTTCAAAGAGTTAGAATATTTTCAACTTCAAAGACAAAGCAATCAAGATGGTGAATCATTCCGAATACCTGAGGCATCGACTCTAGGATCTTTTCCCTTCCCATGGCCAGAGCTCTTACCCTTTGAGGTAGATTTCTCCTTAGAGGGGGTCGGCTTCTTCTGGAGTTGGGGAGTATCATCCCCAACACGACTTCCTCTCTCCATGTGGGCTGGAGAGGGAATGCCCCGAAGAGCACCTTGTGGCTACTCGAGCCCAGCCACAAGGGCTGCCATTTCCTCAGCCAGAGAGCGTGAGGGAGGAGGAGGCTGCTCCACCTCTAAACCTCCGCTCGTAGTCACTCCTTCAATGTGGGGAACTTCGGGAGGTATCTGATTGAGGGGCGTGGGGTTGCTTCCAACCCCACCACTCCTCGATAACTTTATCTTGAAGCGTATCGGCTTCTTCAACTCCTCGAAGTGGAAGACGGGCTGTGCCTTCTTGCCGTCGCCATCCACATCCATTACCTCCTCCATACGACGGGCCTTAGCCTCGTCAATAAGGATGGGTTGTGAGTCCTCATCATCCCCACCAGTAGGGGTGGGAGGAATTTCTTCCTCACCACCCCCATGTCCTTGGCCACCATCAGTGGGGGTGGGAGGAATTTCTCCCTTACCACCCCCATTTCCACCATCTCCTCCAGGGGGGGTGGAGGAGTATCCCCATCACCCCCATCTTCATCATCTTCATCATCTTCATTTCCTCTTTCGTCGCTGCCATTGTTGTCATCAGCATCATCATCGTTATCATCATCACCCCCCTCATCCTCTTCACCTCCACCTTCCTCCTCTCTCTCTTCTTCCTCTTCTTCTTCCCCCTTTTTCTCTTCTTCTTTCTTCTTCTCCTCTTCAACATAGACCTTCCTTTTCTTCTTTGCCTGGCCTTGGCGACGGATCACCAGTTTCTCCTCTGTGGGTAAGGTACGCCTGGCTCCGTACGCCTTCTTCTCGACCCGAATGTTTCTAACAATTTTGCTGGATTGAGGGTCCTCCTCATAATCAGAATAGATGACCTCGTTATCTTCATAACGAACCTTCGATCGATGGAGGAGGTTGGCATTGCCGTGTCGAATCGGGCAATTCGAGAATTGCTTCAATGATCGAGTCCCGCATGTCAGCTCCAGGAAAAGATTGTCAATAGCCCCCACTCGCTCCGAAGACCATGAGAGAGCTCCTCCTGCACAGTACATATCTACCTCTTTGTGCACCTTGTACCGGGGAGTCTCAGGTATCGACAGAGGAGTCCATGCACCGGACACCGATAGCGGCCAGTCGGTGTAGAGCTTGTCCGAGCCGATGGTGTCAATAGTCGGGCGAAGGGCGGAGACACCCGTCAGATTGTAGAATGGACTATCTTTCCTCCAAGCCCATCGATAATGATAGAAGAAATACCCCAGCTCGATCCGGGCTACTTCACCATCAGGGAGGCTGGAATAACATTCCCTGAGTTCCTTCTGGAAGTCAGACTCTACGCGACAGAAAGCGTAGATGATCCTCCAGGCGTTCCCGGTGACATGCCCGGGACAAAGACCGGAGGTGTTCAACAATCTCGCGGCAAAAGACGGCAATGGAGGGTACAGTCCACAGTTGAGCTTGCCAATGGTGACGATGGTTCCCATCACTTGCTCCTTGCTCGCATACGTGACGAAGATTGTCCACCTGTCGATACCAAAAGCGGATAGAACTCCCGGAAGCGCTGGTCGAGACTTCCCCTCTGTGAAACATGCTAGCAACTTCTGTAGCTTCTCCCTCTTCAAGTCAGTAAGTTTGCCACCAATATTATACCCAAACTCCGGTTCCGCCGACAGAGGCAGCTGCGGGCAAAGAATAAATCTTGCTTTGGGGATGTGCTCCGGACGGGAAGGTGCAGAGGCAAACCCCACTCCCTGGTGCCTCTTGCCCAATTGACCAAGCTCGATCAACTCAGCCTTGCCTTTGCCACGACCCTTCGGGAGAGATGAGACTTCAACAATTTCCTTCCCCTTCCTCTTGGGAGGAACTGCACTCTTCTTCGAATTACCGGAGGAGGCCATTCGATCGATCGAGAAATGAGAAGGACAAGGAAACAAAGAACGAGAGATTGAAAGCAAAAGCTCTGGACTTCAAAAATTTTCTGAAAGCGTGAGGTAAAAAATGACAGCCAGAGAAGCTTAAGTATCCTGAGGGAATTAAGCGCAGAAATTGAGATAACACGTGTCATCACTATATCAAATTGCGTGTTTTTGTAGGTACACATGGCATCCATCCGTAGCAAGCGCAAAACTAGGCGAACAGTCGGGACCAGACGAAACGTCGAACCGGCCGGATCACCGGTTCAACTGAACCACCGGTTCAAGCGAACCACCGGTTCAAGCAAACCACTGATTCTACCAAACCACTGGGCCTGAAGATTCAACCCGTTGCATAATTATTTTGTCCGATCAACCGGCGGGATGGTGGGTAATTTACCAGAGGATCAGGCGAAAAAATAGGCTCTTTCGCCTTATCCCTCAAACCTTGACCGGCTGATTTTAACCGATCGGTCAAACTTGACCGATCGGTCAAAATCAACCGATCGGTCGATTTTCTACTGGATCAGGCAAAAAACTTGTGTTTTTTGCCGATCATCCAAACCTTGACCGGTTGATTTTAACCGATCGGTCAAAATCAACCGATCGATCGATTTTCTACTAGATCAGGCAAAAAACTTGTGTTTTTTGCCGATCACCCAAACCTTGACCGGTTGATTTTAACCGATCGGTCAAACTTGACCGATCGGTCAAAATCAACCGATCGGTCGATTTTCTACTAGATCAGGCAAAAAATTTGTGTTTTTTGCCGATCACCCGAACCTTGACCGGTTGATTTTAACCGATCGGTCAAACTTGACCGATCGGTCAAGATCAGTCGATCGGTCGATTTTCTACTAGATCAGGCAAAAGACTTGTGTTTTTTGCTGATCACCCGAACCTTGACCGGCTGATTTTAACCGATCGGTCAAACTTGACCGATCGGTCAAAATCAGTCGATCGGTCGATTTTCTACTGGATCAGCCAAAAAACTTGTGTTTTTTGCCGATTACCCAAACCTTGACCGGCTGATTTTAACCGATCGGTCAAACTTGACCGATCGGTCAAAATCAACCGATCGGTCGATTTTCTACTGGATCAGGCAAAAAACTTGTGTTTTTTGTCGATCGCCCAAACCTTGACCGACTGATTTTAACCGATCGGTCAAACTGGACCGATCGGTCAAAATCAACCGATCGGTCGATTTTCAACTAGATCAGGCAAAAAACTTGTGTTTTTCACCGATCACCCGAACCTTGACCGGCTGATTTTAACCGATCGGTTAAACTTGACCGATCGGTCAAAATCAGTCGATCGGTCGATTTTCTACTGGATCAGGCAAAAAACTTGTGTTTTTTGCCGATCACCCAAACCTTGACCGGCTGATTTTAACCGATCGGTCAAACTTGACCGATCGGTCAAAATCAGTCGATCAGTCGATTTTCTACTGGATCAGGCAAAAAACTTGTGTTTTTTTGCCGATCAACCAAACCTTGACCGGCTGATTTTAACCGATCGGTCAAAATCAACCGATCGGTCGATTTTCTACTAGATCGGTCAAAAAATTATGTTTTTTGACCGATCACTCCAACCTTGACCGGTTGAATTCGACCGATCGGTCAAGTTTGACCAATCGGTCAAATTTGACCGATCAGTCTATTTTGACCGGTCGGTCAAGTTTGACCGATCGGTCAAATTTGACCGATCAGTCTATTTTGACCGATCGGTCGAGTTTGACCGATCGGTCGATTTTCTACTGTATCGGTCAAAAAACCACTCCAACCTTGACCGGTTGAATTCGACCGATCGGTCAAAATTGACCGATCCGACCGATCAGTCTATTTTTTCGCTAACATTTCGACAGAGCTCCTTTTGACAGGGAATCGATCGCTTTGCACCAATAATCCAAGCCAGCCAAGGCGGACTCTTAGCTAACTTGGAGGGGGTAACTATGGGTGCAAAATTTGGCAAGAAGTCTGCAAGCAGCGGGACCCACCGGCCCTGCCTGGTGGGCCCACGAAGACTACAGCGGGACCCACCGACCCTGCCTGGTGGGCCCACGCGGACTACAGCGGGACCCACCGGCCCTGCCTGGTGGGCCCAATAGCCTGTGGAATCCCCCAGAAGACGGTAGCGGGACCCACCAGCTTTACCTGGAGGATCCCCAGATGCTGCAACATAAACCGCCAGTTACCACCAGAGAATCCTATAAATAGCAGAGCCTTCAAATGTAAATGGATCCGAAAATTCTGATTTCCACTCTGAGATCTGATTTTCAGAACCCAGAGCTCTGGAATTTCTCAGCTTTCCATCTTCCATCTCTCTTTGATCTTCTTCTCTCCTTCGAATAGATCAGAGTGTTTTCAGTGATACTCGGCCTGTCGAGATCACTTCAATATAAGTGTTAGTGAATTCGGGTTGCTCCCTATAGCACGGAGACGTAGGCTTCGGCTGAACTCCGAGATCACATCTCTCGTGTCCAATTTTCTCTGCTTGCATATTGAGAGTCCCAACTCCCATCGACAGATCAAACAACGATCTTCAACTTCAACTTCAATTGACTGGTGTGGCGAGGTCTTCGGGTCGGCACGAAGATTTTCCCCCACAGATACATTCGTGCGAATGAATTAGAATGGATTGTACGAATGAATTAGAGTGGATCGTGTTGAGGGTAGCTGAAGCTCACCCGGGGGTTCGCCCCCCCATGCTCGCCAAATCGTCTTGACAGGGAGCGAGATCCACATTGGGCTGAAGGGGCCCTAGGCAAAGAGCTCGCTCAGGAGCTCGCCCAAGCTCGCTCAGGAGCTCAATCAAGCTCGCTCAGGAGCTCGCCCAAGCTCGCTCAAAGAGCTCGCCCAAGCTCGCTCAAAAGCTCGTCAAGCTCGCGTGTGAGTTCGCTGGAAGTAGCAGCGGGAGTTAGACCATCATGCATACAAAGATACAGGCACCAGAGACGCCCCCACCTCGCGCAGGAGCTCGCCCATTCTCGCTCAGGAGCTCGCGCAGGAGCTCGCCCAAGCTTGCCCCGACCCCTGTTTATCGAAGAGGTTGCTCCCGCGAGGTCCGACTCTTGATAGATATGGACAAAAGGAAGGAGCCACGGAGGGCGAGCTCACCTTTGCTTCCCCCCTGAGGTCGCCCACAATAGAGCAGCATGAAGGGTTGCCAGGTGTCGAAACCCCACTGAAGCTACGTGGATGATTGTAGTCCACGGAAGCCCGCCAGAGTCAGTTTTGAGACCTCCCAGACTTGAACATTCCAGAATAGCCACCTGGCAGCAACAAGAAAGATGCTCTCCCCCACTCAAACCGCCTGGCAGGCTCGACGACAAAGAATGTCAGGGGCGCGAGTACCAAGGACTGTCAGAGACCCACGCGAGCCAGAACGTAGGGGTCTAGAAGGCGCTGGGAAGAACCTCCATGTGTTGGGCAACGGTAGGTCGCCAATGTCTATAAACGCCCACCCCCAGGCTCCAGAGTACAGGTTCGAAACCTTCATCCCTACCACTTTCATCCACTATAGCTCGCCGTTGTGCATTTGAGACTGACTTGAGCGTCGGAGGGTCTGCGCTCCTAAGGGAGCCAGCCGTTCTTACCCTTTTTCTTTGTCTTGCAGGCAGCCCGCACGGACCAGCGAAAAATATCCCCAAACATCTGGCGCCGTCTGTGGGATCTTTCGACTGGTTCCTGTGAGAGCACCCACGACCATACGGTTGAACGCCGTGGGCTCTCGTAATCCAAGGATGGCCTCGATGACGAGAGGACGCAGGCGACTGAGGACCCGTGCAAGGTCTGCGCGCAGCGAACCTCCTGTTGAGACCCCCCAGCCCCTTGTCCCGCTCAGTGACCAGCTCCTGTTGGAGATGTTGGCCACCCAGTGGGCCATGATGGAGGAACTGACGCGACTGCGTCAGGTTCCGGCGGCCAGCCGACGGTCCGGGCAGACGAAGACGGCATCTCCGGTGCGACCACCATCTTCAACATTGCGCCCGCCCATAACCATTCCGGCTCGGCAGGTTTCCCATCGGGAACCCCCGGTCGAGAGAGCGGCCGTGCGGGGGGCGCAGGAAACCCCGCTTACGAGGTTGCAAAAGCTAGTAACCCAGCGGTCTAGCAACCAGGCGACCTCGCGGGCGACCATCCCTCGCCGCCGTAGCCGGAGCGCTGATTCTAACTAGTCAGAGGCAAGGTCTCTAGAGCGGGATCGCGACCCGCGCCATCGGCGACGAGGGAAAGAGCCCACGGTGGCTATACCTTCCGAAGCTCGAGAGGCAATGGCCTCCCACAGACCAACCGCCGCACTGAAGGAATCCGCGGGCGAACAGCGAGGAGGCCGCCGAGCGGTAGCCCCCGAAGGTCGCCGCGGGGTGGATCCGAACCTCCCCCGGGGGAGCGTGCACGGCCGCCTAGGACCTGCGCAGCAGCCTCTGGGAGTTTTCCCCGGGCACTGGCAGCGACCTAACGCGACGGTAGACCTGCTAGAGGACCTCGCCGCCCACGGGGGTAGCTCGCCCTTCACGAGCGAGGTACACCAGGGAGGTTTCCCTCACCATTGGACCCCGCCCAAGTTTGTACTGTTCGATGGATCGCAAGATCCAATCGACCATCTCTTGGCTTACCAGAAACTGTTATTCTTCCAGGACCAAGATCACGTTTTGTGCCGGGCTTTCCCGAGTAGCTTGACGGGCTCGGCGCTAAACTGGTTTCACAAACTGCCATCGGGCACCGTTCCAGACTTCCCTACTCTCTCCAGACTATTTCTGGAGCAGTACCGCTGCAACAGGCAGCCCCCTAAGAGGATTGAGTCTCTCTTCACCTTGGCCATGGGAGCCCGCGAAACCCTTCGAAGCTTCGCGACGCGCTTTCGAAGCGCCTACCTCGCTCTGGAGGACGCGGTCGGCCAAGATCGCACAATGGTGAGCGCTTTCCGGAACGCCCTCCCCGAGGGAAGCAAACTTCATGACGCGCTGGTGATCAAGGATCCCCGCACGATGGTCGAGCTCTTCGCCCTTGTCCAGCAATACATCAAGCTCGAAGATGCGGTGTTAGATCGGAAGGGAAAGGCAGTCGAGCAGCGACCTCCTCCGGCTCTGCGACCTCTCGTCGTTAAGGCCGTGGAGAGGCGGGAGGTGCCACTGGTGGTACCTTTGCCCGGACCGCCCGCAGCTCCAGCTGTACAGCCCACTGAAGCCCCCGCGGTGGTTACTGGAAGGCCGACGAACTGGCGCCTGCCTCCGGGACCCGGGGAGCGGGATTTCACCGTGCTAACCCACTCGCCAGGGCAAGTCTTTCACCAAATCCGGAATGAACCTTTCTTTCAGTATCCACCCCCCCTGCAGGTCGGGGAGCCCGGCTCTACCGACAATACGTGGCGGTGCGCCTTTCATCGCAGTCCCGGGCATCACACCAACAGATGCCGGGCTCTGAAGAACCACCTCGAGGACTTGGTCGCCCAAGGCCATTTAGATCAGTTCATTTTGCCTCCAAGGAGATTCGAGGTGATGCCGGCGCGGGCTCCTCGGGAAGGAGATCGCCCGGGGCCCGCTGAGCCCGCCCTGCCTTTGCCTTCCCCGGGAGGGCCGGCGGTCTGTCACACTATCAATGGGCGCCTGAGCGGCCCAAGATCCAGCAACGAGATTCGTCGACAAGTTAGAGAGATGGAGCGGGCTCAGAAGGTGTTCTCCGTTTCTCTAACCCCTGTATTGCTCCAAACACCAAGGGTAGAAGCTCGAGACTTCATTTGGTTCTCTAAGGAGGACATGGCCAGGGTGGTTACCCCCCACAATGATCCCCTCGTCATACGCCTTATGATGGCGAACATCGAAGTAAGGCGGGTCCTGGTTGACCCAGGAAGTGCTGTAGACATCCTTTTCTTTTCGGCCTTCCAGCGAATGGGATTGAGACAAGTTGACTTGTCTCCCTCAACGGGCTCGCTCACCGGTTTCACTGGCGAGGTCGCTAAGGTGGCAGGGGAGATAACCCTCACCGTAACGGCGGGCCCGGAGGTACGTCAAGTCCATTTCGCGGTGGTGGATGTGTAGTCCACTTTCAATGCCATCCTGGGGCGACCTTGGTTGAGGCAGATGAAAGCGGTGTCCTTGCCTAATCACTAGGCCCTCAAGTTTCTGTAGACGACCTTCTGGTGAAGAGTCGAGAGCGAGAGGGGCATGTTGCCGATCTCCGCGAAACCTTTAAAGTGCTGAGGAAGTACCAAATAAGGCTAACCCCGGCAAAGTGCGCATTCGGGGTGACTTCTGGGAAATTCCTAGGGTACCTGGTCACCCACAGGGGGATCGAGGCCGATCCTGGGCAAATCCGAGCACTTGTCGAAATGCCCGCACCAAGAACCCATCAGGAGGTCCAAAGGTTGAGCGAGCGAATCGCCGCGCTAAATCGGTTCATCTCCAAATCCTCAGACAATTGCCGACCTCTTTTCGAGCTACTACGAAAAGGAGCGAGCATTTGTTAGGATGAAAAGTGCGAGCGCGCCTTTCAAAAGATCAAGGACTATCTGGCGAGCCCGCCAATCCTAGCGGCACCCAAAGATGGCGCCGAGCTTGGCGTATATCTCGCGGTCACGGAGAATGCGGTAAGTGGGGTCCTTGTTGTAGAAGAAGCAAAGGTGGAGCGGCCTGTTTATTTCGTAAGCCATACAATGGTCCCTGCCGAGCTCTGGTATCGACCAATCGAGAAGGTCGCATTGGCCTTGGTTCTTACCGCGAGAAAGCTTCACCCCTACTTCTTGGCGCATACTGTCAAAGTCATCACGGAGCACCCTCTGAAGAGCGCGCTCTCCAGGCCCTCGGTAGCCGGTAGGCTGTATTGATGGTCTGCCGAGCTCGCCGCCTATGGTTTGGAGTATGTCCCTCGAGTTGCTGTAAAAGGGCAGGCTCTCGCCGATTTCTTGGCGGACTTCCCCATAGAAGAACCGGTCCAGTACCAGGAGGATGAGCCAACTGAGGCACACCCTGGGAAGGCGAGGTTCTTGGACAACCAAGGCGAGCTTCCTCCAACTAAGCATTCAGAGGTCGCGGGCTGGGAATTATTCGTCGATGGATCCTCCAACGCTTTGGGGGCTGGGATCGGGGTCGCACTGATCGCCCAGTCGGTACTTCTTGAGAAATCAGTCCGGTTGGATTTCGCTGCTACCAACAACGAGGCAGAGTATGAGGTGCTACTGGCTGGTCTAGAGCTCGCTCAAGAAGTAGGCACCAAACGGTTGAAGGTTTTCAGCGACTCCCAGCTGATTATTTGTCAAATCAACGGAGATTATACCTCCCGGGATACGCGAATGGCGGGCTATGTGGATCTTGTGAAAGACAAGGCCGCCAAGTTCGAAAAGATCTCCTTCGAGCAAATTCCACGAGCCGATAACATGCGGGCTGACGCGCTGGCAAATGCCGCCTCCCTGCTAGGAGGATCGGAAGCTCGCCAGATTTTCATCGAAGTCCAAAGCCAGTCTCGGCTCCAACTAGAGGAGCCCGCTGTTAACCAAATATCATCCGACGGGTCGCCTGGTGGATGGACCGTGCCTGTTATTCACTTTCTCCTAAAGGGCGAGCTCCCTGAAGACAGAGAAGAAGCTCGGCGAATGGAGAAGTGCGCTGGATTCGCTGGGATCGTCTTTTTAGGAAATCCTTCGGCGGGCCAAATCTTCGTTGCATCGAGCACCCCGAAACTGAAGAAGTTTTAAACAGCATTCACTCTGGCGAGCTGGGGAACCATACCGGCAGGCGATCTCTGGCTGCGAAAATCAGGAGACAAGGATACTGGTGGCCTACTCTGGAGCAAGACGCTTTGAAGGTCGCTCAAAGCTGCATCCAATGTCAGAAGCACGCCACGACAAATCACATGCCCGCAGAAGAGCTGCATCCTCTGGCGAGCCCCTGGCCTTTTCAGCAATGGGGACTGGACATTGTGGGACCTTTCCTAGTATCAGCCCGGCAGAAGAAATTCATCTTAGTGGCTACGGATTACTTCACCAAATGGGTGGAAGCGGTCCCGCTAGCTAAGATAGGCGAGAAGCAGGTGAAAGATTTCCTTTGGAAGAATATCTTCTGTCGTTTTGGTCTGCCCCGAGTACTCATCACCGACAATGGCCGTCAGTTCGACAATCACTTGATCAAGAATTTTTGTGCTGAGTATGGAGTCGACCTAAGGTTTTCCTCTCCGAGGTACCCCCAAAGCAATGGGCAGGCCGAAGCTACGAATCGCGTAATCCTGGACAACCTCAAGAAGAGATTGGAAGGAGAGAAAGGGTTGTGGGAACAGGAGCTCGATGGAGTCTTGTGGGCCTATCGCACTACTCCACGTCGCTCAACTAACGAGTCGCCCTTCAGTCTCACTTTTGGTTGCGAAGCCGTGCTACCCATAGAGGCCGAGCTGCCTACGGAAAGAAGGCTGGCGGCGGAGGAGGTCGACAACGACAAGCTGCTCGTCGACTCCCTCGATCAGCTCGAAGAGAGGCGAGAGCGCGCCAACCTGCACCTCGCCGGATACAGACAGGAAATGAAGCGCGCCTACGACAAAAGAGTCCGCCATCGAGCGTTCAAGACTGGCGACCTGGTGATGAGAAAGGTGTTCGCAAACACGCAGGAGCCTAATGCAGGGAAGCTCGCGGCGAACTGGGAAGGCCCCTACATAGTATGCAAAGCGCGAGGCTCAGGGGCTTACCAATTGATGACCACTGAAGGTGACCTGTTAGAGCGACCTTGGAATGCCTTGCACCTCTGAAAATTCTACGCATAAGACCGGTGGTTTTTTGTAAGTCAGTTTCTGAAGAAGTTATGAATGAACGGTGGCAGTTTCACCAAAGAATTCAGCCCGAGAGCTCGACGTAGCAAGAGCACGCGTGATTTCCGAAAAAGTGCAGTCCGCCGTCGTGCGGACTTAAAGCAAGACCGCGATCCTCAGAGGCCACCAGTGGGCGACCTTGAGATTCCCGGGGCAGTCCGCCGTTGTGTGGACTTAAAGCAAGACCGGGATCCTCAGAGGCCACCAGTAGGCGATTTTGAGATTCCCGGCGCAGTCCACCGTTGTGCGGACTTAAAGCAAGATCGGGATCCTCAGAGGCCGCTAGTAGGCGACCTTGAGATTCCCGGGGCAGTCCGCCGTTGTGCGGACTTAAAGCAAGACTGGAATCCTCAGAGACCGCAAATGAGCGACCTTGAGATTTCCAGGGTAGTCCGCTGTTTAGAGGACTCAAAGCCTAACCAGGATCCTTCGCGTTCACTTGCCATGAACGGAAGCATCCTGGCGCGAACTAGGGATACTTGAGAAGGGCGACCACCCTTTCAGGTAGCCTGAACTTCCCTTGTTAACCCCTCTAAGGGCATGTCCGGAGAACAGGACCTTCGGGGGAATTTAACCGGGCAGGGGGCAGCTAGTACTTATTAGTTTCCTTCAAAAATAAAAATGATTTAAGTCTCTGAGTGTAGGGAAGTTTTTGAAGTTATTTGGTTCGCTTATCTTTTCCGGGCTCAAAGACTTGAGTTTTAGCGAGCATGCCGAGTTTTTCGTTTGCATATATTTTAAAACAAAATAATTGAATCAAAATTAGCTGCCTCGCCCGGGGTATGACCCTCAAGGCCGCTGCGAAAGGTTTTGGAGCGGACTCATGAGCGGACTCGCAAAAAGAAAGAAAGGAAACACAGAAGAATAAGACACAGAGGCGAGCTCAAAAAGATATATCATTCATTGTTAAAGATTACAACAGGGTTACAAAAGATAAGACCCTAGGCTGGGCCAGCACCCGCACCATCGTCGTCGCTGCGCTTCCTCTTCTTCGACCTTTCGGCCTTATATTTCTCGATGGTGTCCAGCGTGCCCTTCTGGAGGAGCTCGCCCAGCTGCGATTGAAGACGTTCTCGCTGGGAGTTGAGGTCGCGGAGATGTGTCTCCTTCAACGCCGCGATCTCGTCCCTGGAGGCCGTCACCTGGCCGCGGAGCTCGAGAAGTTCCTTCTTGGCGGCCTCCTTGGCTTGGGTCGCCTCTTGCAGATCCGCGAGGGCGCGGGCTCGAGCATCCTCGACCGAGGCTAGCGACTTGGTGAGAGTAGTGGCCCGCTGGCGCAGCTGGACGACCTCCGTATTTACGGAGGCGGCCTGCTGGCACAGCCGGTCCACCTCAGCTCGGAGCTCGCCGGAGTGATCCATCTGGCGAAGATGGTGGATGTGCTCGTCTACTCTCCTCTCCGAGCCATGGAGAGTGTCATCGTAGAGGGCGATCGTATCCCCCGCCATGCCCGCGACCTCATCGGCGAGAGCCCGGCTGACCCGCTCCACCTACGGCAAGATGAAACAGTTAAAAGAGTTAGAAGAAAGTTGGAACAAGAAGATTTGGGACAAAGAAGCGCGAAGTTAATCTTACCTCTATAAGCCGGTTGACGAGGGAGATATAGGGAGTCCGGGCGAAGATGTTACGCCCCAGGATCTCCCGCATGTAGTATGGGGCGCGCTCGGGGTCGCTCGAAGAGGAGCCCGCCTGGCTCGCCTCGGTGGGAGCAGCTGGAGGGGGCGCAGCGACGGCAGTAGCGGCGGGCTCGGCCCCTTGAGTGCCGGCAACCCCTTCATTTATAGGGGGAGGCGCGGTGGCTCCCCCTTGCCCGGGTAAGTCTGGGTCCGAGGCTTCCGAGCTTGAGCTCGGAAGATCGTCCAGGATGGCCCCCAGGTCCAGAGACCAGTAGACCAGCCCGCCCAGCTCCTCCGGGAGGATAGGAGCCGCGAGAGCGGTGGGCACGGGAGCGCTGGGAGCCATGGGTGCGGGCGCGGGCGCGGTCGCACTGGCAGCAGCGAGCGCGGGCGCGCTGAGGGCAGGCGGAGCCGGTACAGAGGGCACAGGCGCGTTGGGAGTAATGGGCACGGGCACGCTGGGAGGCGCGGGCCGCTGGAAGCAGCGGGCGCAGGCGCAGCCGGTGCAGCGGGCGCAGGCACGGGCGCGGGCGCGCTGGAAGCAGCAGGCACAGGCGCGCTGGAAGCAGCGTGCGCGGGCGCACTGAGAGCAGGCACAGCCGGTGCAGCGGGCGCAGGCGCGGGCGCGCTAGGAGCGGAGGGCGCGGGCGCGCTAGGAGCAGTGGTCGTGGGCGCGCTGGGAGCAGGCACAGCCGGTGCCGAGGTCTTGCTCGGAGCGGGTGCAAGAGGGGTCGAGCTCGGCGGAGCCGGTCCCTCGAAGGGCGGGGGAGGCCCCGCAGTCGTCGGCGCGGGCTCATCTCCCGAAGCCCGCTCCTCGTCGTCGGAGCTGGAGGTCGTGCTGAGATCGTCGGCTGATCCCAAGCCCGCCTCCGCGAGGGCGGCCTTCCTCCGCTCCTCGAGGACTTGTTGGAAGGCTTCGCGAGCCTCCCAAACGGCGTTGTCCTCTCCCGACAGGCGGGCTGAAGGAGCTTTCTTCTTCTGCGAGGCGCCCTCCATCTCTGGGGTCATCACCGCAACAAACAGAATTTTAGACGGGTCACTTGGGAATCCACGCATCAGCACTTCAGCCATTGGGGACTCCACTTCCGCCATGCTGAGAAGAAGCTCGACGCGCGGATCCTCGGGCTCGACGAAGGTAATGCGACGTCGCCGAGGCTCCGGGATTGGGACCCTCGTAGAAATAAGAGAAAGGGTGGTCGCCTGACCTGGGGCTGCTTCGCGGGCTGGTGGCGGCGGTTGGGCGACATCCTCCTCGCGGAGCATCTCAAGCGTGTCCTTATCGGTGACCTTGATGGGGGAAGCCCGCTTCTTCCCCTTCTTCGCCGACGTCCCCTCCCAGAGGTCACCGAGGCCACAGTGGAGGTCGCGCCAGCGCGCCGGGAGATCGCGACCTTCTTCCGCATCACCTTCTACCGGGTGGTGATGGTTCCGGTCCGGAGATCCTTCCAGAGGAAGGAAAAGTCCGGCGCGAGGACCTTCTTAAGGGTTCGACCCTCGAGGAAGTGCAGAATCGCATCATCGAGAGATTTCTCTCGGGCTGCGGTGATGCACTTTCTTCCCTTTGCCCGGTATTCCGCGATCTCCTTGAAGACAGGGAGAGGTGGTCTGCCGGGAAGAGAGGGAACGCCGGCTCGAGGACCTCGCCATTCGCCGTCGATCACGAATGGGTACGCTTTCCAGTACCGGTCCTTGTTCTCGATGGCGGTGAATGGAAGCACCTTGCCGGAGCGGCCCGTGAGGTAGAACTGACCACAGTCTACCTCGCTGAAGACGGGTCCCGATTTGAGGAACCACTTTTTCAGGAGGTAGGCTAGGGGGATCCTCATGTTTAGGGCTTCCTCGATGCGAGCTAGCCCATAGAGGATCCCCCATGAGTTTTCCGGAAGCTGGGCGGGGCATAAGCTCGCCAGTTCCAGGAGCTCGCTGGCCAGATGGTTCAGGGGTAGCCGGAGCCCTGACCATATCTGCCCCACGGAGACCACGGTCCACGTTAGCGGCCTCCCGGAGCTCGGAAGGGGAAGAATGGCGAGCTCTTGGGGGATGCCCACCGCGGTTCTCAGACTGTCGGGGATGGGCGCACCCCCGATGTCATTAAACCAGACGACGGTGGGCTCCTTCGGAGGCACCTCTTCCCCTGAGCCCGGAGCTCGCACCGAGAGAGGGGCGACATTGAGAGGCCCCTCTATGGAGGGTGCAGTAGCAGTAACAGCAGAAGAAGCGGCAGCAGAGGAAGCCATGAGGGCGAGAGGGTGCTAGCGGGCTGCGAGCTGAAAGCTAAGGAGGAAGGGAGAGCTGTTTTTCACGCAGCGGTAAGAATCGCCCCCCATCCCCTATTTATAGGCAAATAAGAGGCAGGTGAATCGGGCCGTAAATACTTGAGCGCACCCAACGAGGTGACACACCGACAGTTGAAACGACGGCTCGTCTTTCTCCAATCAGGAAGCACCACGTGGAGCACGCGTGGGAAAAGGCTGCACCGGCGCCGACGCTGTCCTTTATTGACAGAAAAAGGAACAAATGAGAAGGAGAAAAAGGAACAAATGAATCTCATCGAGATCTCATGATGAGATTCATTGTATCAATATCGAGCCTCGCGCCGTATTTAAGCTGAAGCGACCGTCGGAGATTTGGAGCGATACCCAAGTCACAAGATCGCCCGCGGCAGGTGCCCGCAGCTCGCCCGAGGCAGACCCTGACCGCGTGTGGTAAGCTCGCACCGGAAGGAGATCGCTCGTGGCTGATGCTCACGGCCCGCCCAACGTTTGTGAAATACTGGGAGTCAAAACTCTCGGCGCAGACCGCCCACGGCAGGTGTCCGCAGCTCGCCCGAGGCAGACCCTGACCGCGTGTGGCAAGCTCGCACCGGAAGGAGATCGCTCGTGGCTGATGCTCCCGGCCCACCCAGTGTTTATGAAATATTGGGAGTCAACTCTCGGCACAGACCGCCCCCGGCAGGTGCCCGCAGCCCACAAGGTGGAGGTCGCCAATGACTGGTCCTCCCAATCCGACCGTCGTGCGCAATAAGACTCCTGAGCAAGCGTCAAAGCCTCCTTGGTCGCTCCCTCAGGAGGGGGTAATGTTGGGGGTAGCTGAAGCTCACCCGGGAGTTCGCCCCCCCCCCCATTCTCGCCAAATCGTCTTGACAGGGAGCGAGATCCACATTGGGCTGAAGGGGCCATAGGCAAAGAGCTCTCTCAGGAGCTCGCCCAAGCTCGCTCAGGAGCTCAATCAAGCTCGCTCAGGAGCTTGCCCAAGCTCGCTCAAAGAGCTCGCCCAAGCTCGCACAAAAGCTCATCAAGCTCGCGCGTGAGTTCGCTGGAAGTAGCAGCGGGAGTTAGACCGTCATGCATACAAAGATACAGGCACCAGAGACGCCCCCAGCTCGCGCAGGAGCTCGTCCATGCTCGCTCAGGAGCTCGCGCAGGAGCTCGCCCAAGCTTGCCCCAACCCCTGTTTATCGAAGAGGTTGCTCCCGCGAGGTCCGACTCTTGATAGATATGGACGAAAGGAAGGAGCCACGGAGGGCGAGCTCGCCTTTGCTTCCCCCCTGAGGTCGCCCACAATAGAGCAGCATGAAGGGTTGCCAGGTGTCGAAACCCCACTGAAGCTACGTGGATGATTGTAGTCCACGGAAGCCCGCCAGAGTCAGTTTTGAGACCTCCCAGACTTGAACATTCCAGAATAGCCACCTGGCAGCAACAAGAAAGATGCTCTCCTCCACTCAAACCGCTTGGCAGGCTCGACGACAAAGAATGTCAAGGGCGCGAGTACCAAGGACTGTCAGAGACCCACGCGAGCCAGAACGTGGGGGTCTAGAAGGCAATGGGAAGAACCTCCACGTGTTGGGCAACGGTAGGTCGCCAATGTCTATAAATGCCCACCCCCAAGCTCCAGAGTACAGGTTCGAAACCTTCATCCCTACCACTTTCGTCCACTATAGCTCGCCGTTGTGCATTTGAGACTGACTTGAGCGTCGGAGGGTCTGCGCTCCTAAGGGAGCCAGCCGTTCTTACGCTTTGTCTTTGTCTTGCAGGCTGCCCGCACGGACCAACGAAAAATATACCCAAACAGATCGTATGAATGAATTAGATTGGATCGTATTAATCAATTAGAATGGATCGTGTGAATGAATTAGAATGGATCGTACGAATGAATTAGAATGGATCGTATGAATGAATTAGAATGGATACATACGAATGAATTAGAATGGATCGTATGAATGAATTAGATTGAATCGTATGAATGAATTAGAATGGATCGTGCGTCATACGAATGAATTAGAATGGATCATATTAATGAATTAGAATGGATCGTGCGAATGAATTAGAATGGATCGTACGAATGAATTAGAATGGATCATATGAATGAATTAGAATGGATACATACGAATGAATTAGCACGATCCATTCTAATTCATTCGTATGATCCATTCTAATTCCTTCGTACGATCCATTCTTATTCATTCGTACGATCCATTCTAATTCATTCACACGATCCATTCTAATTCATTCATATGATCCATTCATTCGTACGATCTATTCTAATTCTTTCGCATGAATATATCCATTCTAATTCATTCGTACGATCCATTCTAATTCATTCGCACGATCCATTCTAATGCATTCATACAATCCATTCTAATTCTTTTGCACGAATGTATCCATTCTAATTCATTCGTACGATCCATTCTAATTCATTCATACGATCCATTCTTATTCATTCCTATGAATGTATCCATTCTAATTAATTCATACAATCCATTCTAATTCATTCGCACGAATTTATCCATTCTAAATCATTCATACGATCCATTCTAATTCAGTCGCACGATCCATTCTAATTCATTCATACGATCCATTCTAATTCATTCGTACAATCCATTCTAATTCATTCGCACGATCCAATATAATTCATTCATATGATCCATTCTAATTCATTCGCACGAATGTATCCATTCTAATTCATTCGTACGCACGATCCATTCTAATTCATTCGCACGAATGTATCCATTCTAATTCATTCGTACGATCCATTCTAATTCCTTCATACGTACGATCCATTCTAATTCTTTCGTACGATCCATTCTAATTCATTCGTATGTATCCATTCTAATTCATTCATACGATCCATTCTAATTCATTCGCACGATCCATTCTAATTCATTCGCATGATCTCACTCATATGATCCATTCTAATTCATTCGTATGATGCATTCTAATTCATTTGTATCCATTCTATTTCATTCGCACGATCCATTTGAATTCATTCGCAGGATCCATTTTAATTCATTCATACGATCCATTCTAATTCATTCATACAATCCATTCTTACTCATTCGTATGATCCATTCTAATTCATTTGCACGAATATATCCATTCTAATTCATTCGTACGATCCATTCTAATTCATTCGTATGATCCATTCTAATTCCTTCGTACAATCTATTCTATTTCATTTGTACGATTCATTCTAATTCATTCGTACAATCCATACATTCGTGCGAATGAATTAGAATCGATCATATGAATGTATTAGAATGGATCGTATGAGTGAATTCGAATGGATCGTGCGAATGAATTAGAATGGATTGTACGAATGAATTAGAATGGATCGTACGAATGAATTAGAATAGATACATTCGTGCGAATCCATTCTATTTCATTCGCACGATCCATTCTAATTCATTCGTACGATCCATTCTAATTCATTCGTACGATCCATTCTAATTCATTCGTACGATCCATTCTAATTCATTCGTACGATCCATTCTAATTCATTCGCACGATCCATTCTAATTCATTCGTACGATCCATTCTAATTGATTCATACGATCCATTCTAATTCATTCGTACAATCCATTCTAATTCATTCGCACGATCCATTCTAATTCATTCGTACGATCCATTCTAATTCATTCGTACAATCCATTCTAATTCATTCGCACGAATGTATCCATTCTATTTCATTCGTATGATCCATTCTAATTCATTCCCATGAATGTATCCATTCTAATTCATACGTACGATCCATTCTAATTCATTTATACGATCCAATCTAATTCATTCATACGATCCATTCTAATTCATTCGTACGATCCATTCTAATTCATTCGTACGATCCATTCTAATTCATTCGTACAATCCATTTTAATTCATTCGTACGATCCATTCTAATTCATTCATACGATCCATTCTAATTCATTCGCACGAATGTATCCATTCTAATTCATTCGTACGATCCATTCTAATTCCTTCGTAAGAATGTATCCACTCTAATTCATTCGTACGATCCATTCTAATTCATTCACACGATCCATTCTAATTCATTCGTATGATCCATTCTAATTCATTCGTACGATCCATTCTAATTCATTCATCGTACGAAGGAATGGATCGTATGAATGAATTAGATTGGATCGTATGAATGAATTAGAATGGATCGTGCGAATGAATTAGAATGGATCGTACGAATGAATTAGAATGGATTGTATGAATGAATTAGAATTGATCGTACGAATGAATTAGAATGGTTACATTCGTACGAATGAATTAGAATGGATCGTACGAATGAATTAGAATGGATATATTCGTGCGAATGAATTAGAATGGATCATACGAATGAGTAAGAATGGATCGTACGAATAAAATAGAATGGATTGTACGATCCATTCTAATTCATTTGAATGAATCGATTATAATTCATTCGTATAATCCATTCTATTTCATTTGTACGATCCATTCTTACTGATTCATACGATCCATTCTAATTCATTTGCACGAACATATCCATTCTAATTTATTTGTACGATCCTTTCTAATTCCTTCGTACGATCCATTCTGATTCATTCGCACGAATGTATCCATTCTAATTCATTCATACGATCTATTCTAATTCATTCATACGATCCATTCTAATTCGTTAATACTATCCAATCTAATTCATTCATACGATCCAATCTAGTTCATTCGCACAATCCATTCTAATTCATTCATACGATCCAATCTAGTTCATTCGCACGATCCATTCTAGATCATTCGTACGGTACATTCTAATTCATTCGTACGGTCCTTCGTACGATCCATTCTAATTCATTCGTACGGTCCTTCATACGATCCATTCTAATTCATTCGCACGAATGTATCCATTCTAATTCATTCATACGATCCATTCTAATTCATTCATACGATCCATTCTAATTCGTTAATACTATCCAATCTAATTCATTCATACGATCCAATCTAATTCATTCGCACAATCCATTCTAATTCATTCATACGATCCAATCTAATTCATTCGCACAATCCATTCTAATTCATTCGTACGGTCCATTCTAGTTCATTCGCACGATCCATTCTAATTCATTCATACGATCCAATCTAATTCATTCGTACGATCCATTCCTTTGTATGGCGAATGAATTAAAAGGGATCATACGAATGAATTTGAATGGATCGTACGAATGAATTAGAATAAATCGTGCGAATGAATTAGAGTGGATACATTCGTACGAAGGAATTAGAATGGATCGTACGAATGAATTAGAATGGATACATTCATGCGAATGAATTAGAATGGATCGCATGAATGAATTAGCATGGATCGTACGAATGAATTAGAATGGATCGTACGAATGAATTAGAATAGATCGTACGAATGAATTAGAATGGATCGTATGAATGAATTAGATTGGATCGTAAGAATGAATTAGATTGGATCAATTCATTCGTACGATCCATTCTAATTCATTCGCACGATCCATTCTAATTCATTCATACGATCCATTCGAATTCATTCGTACGATCCATTCTAATTCATTCGCACGATCCATTCTAATTCATTCGTACAATCCATTCTAATTCATTCGCACGAATGTATCCATTCTAATTCATTCGTGCGATCCATTCTAATTCATTCCCATGAATGTATTCATTCTAATTCATACTTACGATCCATTCTAATTCATTTATACGAACCATTCAAATTCATTCGTACGATCCATTCTAATTTATTCGTATGATCCATTTTAATTCATTTGTATGATCCATTCTAATTTATTCGCATGATCCATTCTAATTCATTCATACGATCCAATGTAATTCATTCATACGATCCATTCTAATTCATTCGTATGATCCATTCTAATTCATTCGCACGAATGTATCCATTCTAATTCATTCGCACGATCCATTCTAATTCTTTCATACGATCCATTCTAATTGATTTGCACGATCCATTCTAATTCTAATTCATTAGCAAGAATGTATCCATTCTAATTCATTCGTACATGTATGAATTCATTCGTACGATCCATTCTTATTCAATCATACGATCCATTCTAATTCATTCATACAATCCATTCTATTTCATTCGTACGATCCATTCTAATTCATTCGCACGATCCATTCTAATTCATTCGTACGATCCATTTTAATTCATTCGCACGAATGTATCCATTCTAATTCCTTCGTACGATCTATTCTAATTCATGCGTACGATCCTTTCTAATCCATTCATACGATCTAATCTAATTCATTCATACGATCCATTCAACGATCCATTCTAATTCATTCGTACGTTCCATTCTAATTCATTAGCACGATCCATGCTAATTCATTCGTACGATCCATTCTAATTCATTCGTACGATTCACTCTATTTCATTCGTACGATCCATTCTAATTCATTCGTACGATCCATTCTAATTCATTCGTACGATCCATTCTAATTCCTTCGTACGATCCATTCTATTTCATTCGTATGATCCATTCTAATACCTTCGTGCAATCCATTCTATTTCATTCGTACGATCCATTCTTACTCATTCGTACGATCCATTCTAATTTATTCGCACGAATGTATCCATTCTAATACATTCGTACGATCCATTCTAATTCATTCATACGATCCATTCATTCTAATTCATTCGTATGATCCATTCTAATTCCTTCGTACGATCTATGATCGTATGAATGAATTAGAATGGATCGTACGAATGAATTAGAATGGATACATTCGTACGATTCATTCTATTTCATTCGCACGATCCATTCTAATTCATTCGCACGAATGTATCCATTCTAATTCATTCATATGATCCATTCTAATTCATTCATACAATCCATTCTAATTCTTTCACACAATCCATTCTAATTCCTTCGTACGATCCATTCTAATTCATTCGTACAATCCATTCTATTTCATTCGTACGATCCATTCTAATTCATTCGTACGATCCATTCTAATTCATTCGTACGACCCATTCTAATTCATTCGCACGAATATATCCATTCTAATTCATTCGTACGATCCATTCTAATTCATTCGCACAATCTATTCTAATTCATTCATACGATCCATTCTAATTCAATCGCAAGAATGTATCCATACGAATGAATTAGAATGGATACATTCGTGCGAATGAATTAGAATGGATCATACGAATGAGTAAGAATGGATCGTACGATTCATTATAATTCAATCCATTCTAATTCATTTGTACGATTCATTCTAATTCAATCCATTCTAATTCATTCGTACGATCCATTCTTACTCATTCATACAGTCCATTCTAATTCATTCGCGCGAATTTATCCATTTTAATTCATTCGTACGATCCATTCTAATTCATTCGCACAATCTATTCTAATTCATTCGTACGATCCATTCTAATTCATTCATACGATCATAGATCGTACGAAGGAATTAGAATGGATCATACGAATGAATTAGAATGAATGGATCGTATGAATGAATTAGAATGGATCATACGAATGAATTAGAATGGATACATTCGTGCGAATGAATTAGAATGGATCGTACGAATGAGTAAGAATGGATCGTACGAATGAAATAGAATGGATTGTACGAAGGAATTAGAATGGATCATACAAATGAAATAGAATGGATCGTACGAAGGAATTAGAATGGATCGTACGAATGAATTAGAATGGATCGTACGAATGAATTAGAATGGATCGTACGAATGAAATAGAATGGATCGTACGAATGAATTAGAATGGATCGTACGAATGAATTAGCATGGATCGTGCTAATGAATTAGAATGGAACGTACGAATGAATTAGAATGGATCGTTGAATGGATCGTATGAATGAATTAGATTGGATCGTATGAATGAATTAGAATGGATCGTACGCATGAATTAGAATAGATCGTACGAAGGAATTAGAATGGATCGTACGAACGAATTAGAATGGATACATTCGTGCGAATGAATTAGAATGGATCATACGAATGAATTAGAATGGATCGTACAAATGAATTAGAATGGATCGTACGAATGAAATAGAATGGATTGTATGAATGAATTAGAATGGATCGTATGAATGAATTAGAATGGATCGTACGAATAAATTCATACATGTACGAATGAATTAGAATGGATACATTCGTGCGAATGAATTAGAATTAGAATGGATTGTCCGAATGAATTAGAATGGATCGTATGAATGAATTTGAATGGATCGTGCGAATAAATTAGAAAGGATACATTCGAGCGAATGAATTAGAATGGATACATTCGTGCGAATGAATTAGAATGGATCATACGAATGAATTAGAATGGATCATATGAATGAATTAAATTGGATCGTATGAATGAATTAGAATGGATCATACGAATGAATTAGAATGGATCATACGAATGAATTAGAATGGATCGTATGAATGAATTAGAATGGATCGTACGAATGAATTAGAATGGATCGTATGAATGAATTAGAATAGATCGTATGAATGAATTAGATTGGATCGTATAAATGAATTACAATGGATCGTACGTATGAATTAGAATGGATACATTCATGGGAATAAATTAGAATGGATCGTACAAATGAATTAGAATGGATACATTTGTGCGAATGAATTAGAATGGATCGTACGAATAAATTAGAATGGATCGTATGAATGAATTAGAATGGATCGTGCGAATGAATTAGAATGGATCGTACGAATGAATTGATCCAATCTAATTCATTCATACGATCCAATCTAATTCATTCATACGATCCATTCTAATTCATTCGTACGATCCATTCTAATTCATTAGTATGATCCATTCTAATTCATTCGTACGATCCATTCTAATTTATTCGTACGATCCATTCTAATTCATTCATGCGATTCATTCTAATTCATTCACACGAATATATCCATTCTAATTCATTCGTACGATCCATTCTAATTCCTTCGTACGAATGTATCCACTTTAATTCATTCACACGATCCATTCTAATTCATTCGTACGATCCATTCTAATTCATTCGTATGATCCATTCTAATTCACTCGTCGTACGAAGGAATGGATTGTACGAATGAATTAGATTGAATCGTAAAAATGAATTAGAATGGATCGTGCGAATGAACTAGAATGGATCGTACGAATGAATTAGAATAGATTGTAGGAATGAATTAGAATGGATCGTACGAATGAATTAGAATGGATACATTCATGCGAATGAATTAGAATGGATTGTATGAATGAATTAGATTGGATCGTATGAATGAATTAGAATGGATTGTGCGAATGAATTAGATTGGATTGTATGAATGAATTAGATTGGATAGTATTAATGAATTAGAATGGATCGTATGAATGAATTAGAATGGATACATTCGTGCGAATGAATTAGAATGGATCGTACGAAGGAATTAGAATGGATTGTACGAATGAATTAGAATGGATATATTCGTGCAAATCAATTAGAATGGATCGTACGAATGAGTAAGAATGAATCGTACGAATAAAATAGAATGGATTGTACGAATGAATTAGAATGGATTCATTCGAATGAATTAGAATGGATCGTACAATCCATTCTATTTCATTCGTACGATCCATTCTTACTCATTCGTATGATCCATTCTAATTCATTCGCACGAATATATCCATTCTAATTCATTCGTACGATCCATTCTAATTTATTCGTACGAATGTAACCATTCTAATTCATTCGTACGATCCATTCTAATTCATTCATACAATCCATTCTAATTCATTCGTACGATCCATTATAATTCATTCGCACGATCCATTCTAATTCATTCATACGATCCAATCTAATTCATTCGTACGATCCATTCCTTCGTACGACGAATAAATTAGAATGGATCGAGCGAATGAATTAGAATGGATCATACGAATGAATTAGAATGGATCGTGCGAATGAATTAGAATGGATCGTACGAATGAATTAGAGTGGATACATTCGTACGAAGGAATTAGAATGGATCGTACGAATGAATTAGAATGGATACATTCGTGCGAATGAATTAGAATGGATCGTATGAATGAATTAGAATGGATCGTACGAATGAATTAGAATGGATCGTACGGATGAATTAAAATGGATCGTACGAATGAATTAGAATGGATCGTATGAATGAATTAGATTGGATCGTATAAATGAATTAGAATGGATCGTACGTATGAATTAGAATGGATACATTCATGGGAATGAATTAGAATGGATCGTAGGAATGAATTAGAATGGATCGTACGAATGAATTAGAATGGATACATTCGTGCGAATGAATTAGAATGGATTGTACGAATGAATTAGAATGGATCGCACGAATGAATTAGAATGGATCGTACGAATGAATTAGAATGGATCGTGCGAATGAATTAGAATGGATTCTACGAATGAATTAGAATGGATCGTACGAATGAATTAGAATGGATCGTGCGAATGAATTAGAATGAATCGTGCGAATGAATTAGAATGGATCGTACGAATGAATTAGAATGGATCGTACGAATGAATTAGAATGGATCGTACGAATGAATTAGAATGGATCGTGCGAATGAAATAGAATGGATTCGCACGAATGTATCTATTCTAATTCATTCGTACGATCCATTCTAATTCAGTCGTACAATCCATTCTAATTCATTCGCACGATCCATTTGAATTCACTCATACGATCCATTCTAATACATTCATATGATCCATTCTAATTCATTCGCACGAATGTATGGATTGTACGAATGAATTAGAATGAATCGTACGAATGAAATAGAATAGATTGTACGAAGGAATTAGAATGGATCATACGAATGAATTAGAATGGATCGTACGAATGAATTAAAATGGATATATTCGTGCAAATGAATTAGAATGGATCATACGAATGAGTAAGAATGGATTGTATGAATGAATTAGAATGGATCGTATGAATGAATTAAAATGGATCGTGCGAATAATTTAGAATGGATCGTGCGAAAGAAATAGAATAGATACAAATGAATTAGAATGGATCATACGAATGAATTAGAATGGATCGTATGAGTGAGATCGTGTGAATGAATTAGAATGGATCGTGCGAATGAATTAGAATGGATCGTATGAATGAATTAGAATGGATACATATGATTGAATTAGAATGGATCGTACGAAGGAATTAGAATGGATCGTACGAATGAAATAGAATAGATCGTACGAAGGAATTAGAATGGATCATATGATTGAGTAAGAATGGATCGGACGAATGAAATAGAATAGATCGTACGAATGAATTAGAATGGATCGTGCTAATGAATTAGAATTGATCGTACAAATGAATTAGAATAGATTGTGCGAATGAATTAGAATGGATCATACGAATGAATTAGAATGGATATATTCGTGCGAATGAATTAGAATGGATCGTGCGTACAAATGAATTAGAATGGACACATTCGTGCGAATGAATTAGAATGGATCATATGAATGAATTAGATTGGATCGTGCGAATGAATTAGAATGGATCGTACGACTGAATTAGAATGGATCGTATGAATGAATTAGAATGGATCGTGCGAATGAATTAGAATGGATCGTATGAATGAATTAGAATAGATAAATTTGTGCGAATGAATTAGAATGGATTGTACGAATAAATTAGATTGGATCGTATAAATGAATTAGAATGGATCGTACGTATGAATTAGAATGGATACATTCATAAGAATGAATAATAATGGATCGTATGAATGAATTAGAATGGATCATAGGAATGAATTAGAATGGATATATTCGTGCAAAAGAATTAGAATGGATTGTATGAATGAATTAGAATGGATCGTGCGATTGAATTAGAATGGATCATACGAATGAATTAGAATGGATACATTCGTGCGAAAGAATTAGAATAGATCGTACGAATGAATGGATCGTACGAATGAATTAGAATGGATCGTGCGAATAAAATAAATGGATCGTACGAATGAATTAGAATGGATCGTACGAAGGAATTAGAATGGATCGTACGAATGAATTAGAATGGATCATGCTAATTCATTCGTATGTATCCATTCTAATTCTTTCATACGATCCATTCTAATTCATTCGTACGATCCATTCTAATTCATTCGCACGATCCATTCTAATTCATTAATACGATCCATTCTAATTCATTCGTATGACGCACGATCCATTCTAATTCATTCATATGATCCAATCTAATTCATTCATACGATCCATTCTAATTCATTCGTATGTATCCATTCTAATTCATTCATACGATCCATTCTAATTCATTCGTACGATCCATTCTAATTCATTCGTACAATCCATTCTAATTCATTCGCACGAATGTATCCATTTTAATTCATTCGTACGATCCATTCTAATTCATTCCCATGAATGTATCCATTCAAATTCATACGTATGATCCATTCTAATTCATTTATACGATCCAATCTAATTCATTCGTACGATCCATTCAAATTCATTCGTACGATCCATTCTAATTCATTCGTACGATCTATTTTATTTCATTCGTACGATCCATTCTAATTCATTCGCACGATCCATTCTAATTCATTCGTACGATCCATTCTAATTCATTCGCACGATCCATTCTAATTCATTCATACAATCCATTCTAATTCATTCGTACGATCCATTCTAATTCATACGATCCAATCTAATTCATTCATACGATCCATTCTAATTCATTCGTACGATCCATTCTAATTCCTTCGTACGAATGTATGGATTGTACGAATGAATTCGAATGAATCGTACGAATGAAATAGAATGGATTGTATGAAGGAATTAGAATGGATTATACGAATGAATTAGAAGGGATCGTACGAATGAATTAGATTGGATCGTATGAATGAATTAGAATGGATCGTGCGAATGAATTAGAATGGATCGTATGAGTGAATTGGAATGGATCGTATGAATGAATTAGAATGGATCGTACAAAGGATGGATACATTCGTGCGAATGAATTAGAATGGATCATACGAATGAATTAGAATGGATCATACGAATGAATTAGAATGGATCATGTATCCATTCGTGCGAATGAATTAGAATGGATCATACGATTAAATAAGAATGGATCGTACGAATGAAATAGAATGGATTGTACGAATGAATTAGAATGGATCGTACGAATGAATTAGAAAGGATCTTACGAATGAATTAGAATAGATCATACGAATGAATTAGAATGGATTATACGAAGGAATTAGAATGGATTGCATGAATGAATTAGAATGGATCGTATGAATGAATTAGAATGGATCGTACGAAGGAATTAGAATGGATCGTACGAAGGAATTAGAATGGATCGTACGAAGGAATTAGAATGGATCGTACGAATGAATTAGAATGGATCGTACGAATAAATTAAATTGGATCGTATGAATGAATTAGAATGGATACATTCGTGCGAAAGAATTAGAATAGATCGTATAAATGAATTAGAATGGATCGTATGAATGAATTAGAATGGATCGTGCGAATGAATTAGCATGGATCGTTCTAATGAATTAGAATGGATACATTCGTGCGAATGAATTAGAATTAGAATTGATCATACGAATGAATTAGAATGGATCATACGAATGAAATAGAATGGATCGTACGATTCATTCTAATGCATTCGCACGATCCATTCCAATTCATTCGTATGATCCATTCTAATTCATTCACACGAATGTATCCATTCTAATTCATTCGTACGATCCATTCTAATTCATTCGCATGATCTATTCTAATTCATTCGTACGATCCAATCTAATTCATTCATACGATCCATTCTTACTCATTCGTATGATCCATTCTAATTCATTCGTACGATCCATTCTAATTCATTCGTACGATCCATTCTAATTCATTCGTACCATCCATTCTAATTCATTCATACGATCCATTCTAATTCATTTGCACGAATATATCCATTCTAATTCATTCGTACGATCCATTCTAATTCATTCATACGATCCATTCTAATTCATTCATACAATCCATTCTAATTCTTTCACACGATCCATTCTAATTCATTCGTACGTTCCATTCTAATTCATTAGCACGATCCATGCTAATTCATTTGTACGATCCATTCTAATTCATTCGCAAGATCCATTCTAATTCATTCGCACGAATGTATCCATTCTAATTCAGTCGTACGATCCATTCTAATTCATTCGTACGATCCATTCTATTTCATTTGCACGATCCATTCTAATTCATTCGCACGAATGTATCCATTCTAATTCATTCGTATGATCCATTCTAATTCATTCATACGATCCATTCTAATTCCTTTGTATGATCCATTCTAATTCATTCGTACGATCCACTCTAATTCCTTCGTACGATCCATTCTAATTCATTCGTACGATCCATTCTAATTCATTCGTATGATCCATTCTAATTCATTCATACAATCCATTCTAATTCTATCGCACGATCCTTTCTAATTCATTCGTACGATCCATTCTAATTGATCGTACGAATGAATTAGAATGGATCGGATACATTCGTGCGAATGAATTAGAATGGATTGTGCGAATGAATTAGATTGGATCGTATGAATGAATTAGAATGGATTGTATGAAGGAATTAGAATGGACCGGATACATTCGTGCGAATGAATTAGGATGGATCGTGCGAATGAATTAAAAAGGATCGTACGAATGAATTAGAATGGATCGTACGAAGGAATTAGAAAGGATCGGATACATTCGTGCGAATGAATTAGAATGGATCGTGCGAATGAATTAGAATGGATTGTACGAATGAATTAGAATGGATCGTACGAAGGAATTAGAATGGATCGGATACATTCGTGCGAATGAATTAGAATGGATCGTGCGAATGAATTGGAATGGATCGTACAAAATGAATTAGAATGGATCGTACGAAGGAATTAGAATGGATCGGATACATTCGTGCGAATGGATTAGAATGGATCGTGAATCCATTCTATTTCATTCATACGATCCATTCTAATTCATTCGTACGATCCATTCTTACTCATTCGTACGATCCATTCTTACTCATTCGTATGATCCATTCTAATTCAAATGAATTAGAATGGATCGTACGAATGAATTAGAATGGATCATACGAATGAATTAGAAAGGATCGTGCGAAAGAATTAGAATGGATTGTATGAATGAATTAGAATGGATCGTACGAATGAATTAGAATGAATTAGAATGGATAAATTCATGCTTATGAATTAGAATGGATCGTACGATGGAATTAGAATGGATCATCGTATGAATGAATTAGAATGGATCGTGCGAATGAAATAGAATGGATTGTACGAATGAATTAGAATGGATCGTACGAATCAATTAGAATGGATTCATTCATGCGAATGAATTAGAATGGATCGTGCGAATGAATTAGAATGGATCGTATGAATGAATTAGAATGGATATATTCGTGCAAATGAATTAGAATGGATCGTATGAATGAATTAGAATGGATCGTACGAATGAATTAGAATGGATACATTCGTGCGAATGAATTAGAATGGATCGTACGAATGTGTAAGAATGGATCATACGAATGAAATAGAATGGATTGTACGAATGAAATATAATGGATCGTGCGAATGAATTAGAATGGATCGTATGAATGAAATAGAATTGATCGTATGAATTAGAATGGATCGTACGAAGGAATTAGAATGGATCATACGAATGAATTAGAATGGATCGTGTGAAAGAATTAGAATGGATTGTATGAATGAATTAGAATGGATCGTACGATCCATTCTAATTTATTCGTACGAATGTATCCATTCTAATTCCTTCGTACGATCAATTCTAATTCCTTTGTACGAATCATTCTTACTCATTCGTACGATCCATTCTAATTCATTCGCACGAATGTATCCATTCTAATTCCTTCTTACGATCCATTCTAATTCATACGATCCATTCTATTTCATTCGTACGATCCATTCTTACTCATTAGCACGATCCATTCTAATTCATTTGTACAATCCATTCTAATTCATTCGCACGATCCATTTGAATTCACTCATACGATCCATTCTAATTCATTCGTATGATCCATTCTAATTCATTTGTATCCATTCTATTTCATTAGCACGATCCATTTGAATTCATTGGCTTGATCCATTCTAATTTCCATTCTAATTCATTCATACGATCCATTCTAATTCATTCGCACGAATGTATCCATTCTAATTCATTCGTACAATCCATTCTAATTCATTCGCACTATCCATTCTAATTCATTCATACGATCCATTCTTATTCATTCGCACAATCTATTCTAATTCATTCGTTACGATCCATTCTAATTCATTCGTATGATTCATTCTAATTAATGAATTAGAATGGATTGTACGAATGAATTAGAATGGATCGTATGAATGAATTAGAATGGATTGTGCGAATGAATTAGAATGGATCGTACGAATGAATTAGAATGGATACATTCGTGCGAATGAATTAGAATGGATCGTATGAATGAATTAGAATGGAAATTAGAGAATGAATTAGATTACGATCCATTCTATTTCATTCGTACGATCCATTCTAATTCATTCGTACAATCTATTCAATTTCATTCGTACGATCCATTCTTACTCATTCGTATGATCCATTCTAATTCATTCGCACGAATGTATCCATTCTAATTCATTCGTACGATCCATTCTAATTCATTCATACAATCCATTCTAATTCATTCGTACGATCCATTCTAATTCATTCATATAATCCATTCTAATTCTTTCACACGATCCATTCGAATTCACTCGTACGATCCATTCTAATTCATTCGTATAATCCATTCTATTTCATTCGTACGATCCATTCTTACTCATTCGTACGATCCATTCTAATTTATTCGTACGATCTATTCTAATTCATTTGCACGAATGTATCCATTCTAATTCATTCGTACGATCCATTCTAATTCATTCTAATTCATTCATACGATCCATTCTAATTCATTCGCACAAATGTATCCATTCTAATTCGATCCATTCTAATTCATTCGCACGATCCATTCTAATTCATTCGCACGAATGTATCCATTCTAATTCATTCGTACGATCCATTCTAATTCCTTCGTACGATCCATTCTTACTCATTCGTATGATCCATTCTAATTCATTCACACATGTATGAATGAATTAGAATGGATCGTACGAATGAATTAGAATGGATCATATGAATGAATTAGAATTGATTGAATGAATGAATTAGAATGGATCGTACGAATAAATTAGAATGGATACATTCGTGCGAATGAATTAGAATGGATCGTGTGAAAGAGTTAGAATGGATTGTATGAATGAACTAGAATAGATTCTAATTCATTCGTATAATCCATTCTATTTCATTCGTACGTTCCATTCTTACTCATTCGTACGATCCATTCTAATTCATTCGCACGATGAATTAGAATTGATCGTGCGAATGAATTAGAATGGATCGTACGAATGAATTAGAATGGATCATACGAAGGAATTAGAATGGATCGTACGAATGAATTAGAATAGATTGTGCGAATGAATTAGAATGGATCGTACGTAATGAATTAGAACGGAACGTACGAATGAATTAGAATAGATTGTGCGAATGAATTAGAATGGATCGTACGAATGAATTAGAATGGATAAATTCGTGCGAATGAATTAGAATGGATTGTACGAATGAATTAGAATGGATCGTACTAATGAATTAGAATGGATCGTACGAATGAATTAGAATGGATACATTCGTGCGAATGAATTAGAATGGATCATACGAATGAGTAAGAATGGATCGTACGAATGAAATAGAATGGATTGTACGAATGAATTAGAATGGATCGTACGAATGAATTAGAATGGATACATTCGTGCGAATGAATTAGAATGGATCGTACGAATGAGTAAGAATGGATCGTACGAATGAAATAGAATGGATTGTACGAATGAATTAGAATGGATCGTGCGAATGAATTAGAATGGATCGTGTGAATGAATTAGAGTGGATCGTGTGAAAGAATTAGAATGGATTGTATGAATGAATTAGAATGGATCGTATGAAGGAATTAGAATGGATCATGCGAATGAATTCGAATGGATCGTGCGAATGAAATAGAATGGATACAAATGAATTAGAATGGATCATACGATTGAATTAGATTGGATCATATGAGTGAATTCGAATGGATCGTGCGAATGAATTAGAATGGATCGTACGAATGAATTAGAATGGATACATTCGTGTGAATGAATTAGAATGGATCGTGCGAATGAATTAGAATGGATCGTACGAATGAATTAGAATGGATCATACGAATGAATTAGAATGGATCGTACGAATGAATTCGAATGGATACATTTGTGCGAATGAATTAGAATGGATCATACGAATGAGTAAGTATGGATCGTACGAATGAAATAGAATGGATTGTACAAATGAATTAGAATGGATCGTACGAATGAATTAGAATGGATCGTACGAATGAATTAGAATGGATACATTCGTGCGAATGAATTAGAATGGATCGTACGAATGAATTAGAATGGATACATTCGTGCGAATGAATTAGAATAGATCATACGAATGAGTAAGAATGGATCGTACGAATGTATTCGTGCAAATGAATTAGAATGGATCGTGCAAATGAATTAGAATGCATCGTATGAATGAATTAGAATAGATTGTGAGAATGAATTAGAATGGATCGTACGAATGAATTAGAATGGATACATTCGTGCGAATGAATTAGAATGGATCATACGAATGAATTAGAGTGGATCGTATGAAAGAATTAGAATGGATTGTATGAATGAATTAGAATGGATCCTATGAATGAATTAGAATGGTTCGTGCGAATGAATTCGAATGGATCGTGCGAATGAAATAGAATGGATACAAATGAATTAGAATGGATCATACGAATGAATTAGAATGGATCGTATGAGTGAATTCGAATGGATCGTGCGAATGAATTAGAATGGATTGTACGAATGAATTATAATGGATCGTGCTAATGAGTAAGAATGGATCGTACGAATGAAATAGAATGGATCGTATGAATTAGAATGGATCGTACGAAGGAATTAGAATGGATACATTCGTGCAAATGAATTAGAATGGATCGTTCGAATGAGTAAGAATGATACGTACGAAGGAATTAGAATGGATACATTCGTGCGAATGAATTAGAATGGATCATACGAATGAATTAGAATGGATACATTCGTGCGAATGAATTAGAATGGATCGTACAAATAAATTAGAATAGATCGTACGAATGAATTAGAATGGATCATACGAATGAATTAGAATGGATCGTGTGAAAGGATTAGAATGGATTGTACGAATTAATTAGAATGGGTCATACGAATGAATTAGAATGGATCGTACGAATGAATTAGAATGGATCGTATGAATGAATTAGAATGGATAGTATGAATGAATTAGAATGGATCGTATGAATGACGATCCATTCTAATTCATTCGTACGATCCATTCTAATTCATTCGTATGATCCATTCTAATTCATTCGCACGAATGTATCCATTCTAATTCATTCGTACGATCCATTCTAATTCATTCGTACGATCCATTCTATTTCATTCGCACAATCCATTCTAATTCACTCGCACGATCCATTCTAATTCATTCGCACGATCTATTCTAATTCATTCGTACAATCCATTCTATTTCATTCGTACGATCCATTCTTACTCATTCGTACGATCCATTCTAATTCATTCGCATGAATGTATCCATTCTAATTCATTCGTACGATCCATTCTAATTCATTCGTATGATCCATTCTAATTCATTCGTACGATCCATTCTTACTCATTCGTACGATCCATTCTAATTCATTCGCATGAATGTATCCATTCTAATTCATTCATACGATACATTCTAATTCATTCGTACGATCCATTCTAATTCATTCGCACGAATGTATCCATTCTAATTCATTCGTACGATCTATTCTAATTAATTCGCATGATCCATTCTAATTTATTGGATTGTGCGAATGAATTAGAATGGATCGTACGAATGAATTAGAATGGATCGTGCGAATGAATTAGAATGGATTGTACTAATGAATTAGAATAGATTGTGCTCCATTCTAATTCATTCGCACGATCCATTCTAATTCATTAATACGATCCAATCTAATTCATTCATACGATCCATTCTAATTCTTTTGCACGAATGTATCCATTCTAATTCATTCGTACATGTATGAATGAATTAGAATGGATCGTGCGAATGAATTAGAATGGATCATACGAATGAATTAGAATGGATCGTACGAATGAGTTAGAATAGATACATTCGTGCGAATGAATTAGAATGGATCGTACGAATGAATTAGAATGGATAGTACGAATGAAATAGAATGGATCGTACGAATGATGAATTAGAATGGATCGTATGAATGAATTAGAATGGATCGTACGAATGAAATAGAATGGATTGTACGAATGAATTAGAATGGATCGTACGAATTAATTAGAATGGATCGTCCGAATAAATTAGAATTGATCGTGTGAAAGAATTAGAATGGATTGTATGAATGAATTAGAATGGATCGTATGAATGAATTAGAATGGATGGTACGAATGAATTAGAATGGATCGTACGAATGAATTAGAATGGATACATTCGTGCGAAAGAATTAGAATAGCTGGTATAAATGAATTAGAATGGATCGTATGAATGAATTAGAATGGATATATTCGTGCAAATGAATTAGAATTGATCGTATGAATAAATTAAAATGGATCGTATGAATGAATTAGAATGGATACATTCATGCGAATGAATGATCGTACGAAGGAATTAGAATGGATCGTACGAATGTATCCATTCTAATTCACTAGCACTATCGTACGAATTAATTAGAATGAATCGTTCGAATGAATTAGAATGGATCGTGCGTCGTACGAATGAATTAGAATGGATCGTATTAATGAATTAGAATGGATCGTGCGAATGAATTAGAATGGATCATACGAATGAATTAGAATGGATCGTATGAATGAATTAGAATGGATCGTACGAATGAATTAGAATGGATACATTCATGCAAATGAATTAGAATGGATCATACGAATGAGTAATAATGGATCGTACTCTAATTTATTCGCACGAATGTATCCATTCTAATTCATTCATACGATCCATTCTAATACATTCGTACGATCCATTCTAATTCATTCGCACGAATGTATCCATTCTAATTCATTCGTACGATCCATTCTAATTCATTCGCACGATCCATTCTAATTCATTCGCACAATCTATTCTAATTCATTCGTACGATCCATTCAAATTCATTCGTACGATCTATTCTAATTCATTCGTACGATCCATTCTAATTCATTCGCACAATCTATTCTAATTCATTCGTACGATCCATTCTAATTCATTCATACGATCTATTCTAATTCATTCGTGCGATCCATTCTAATTCATTCGCACGAATGTATCCATTCTAATTCATTCATACAATCTATTCTAATTCATTCGTACGATCCATTCCAATTCATTCGTACAATCCATTCTATTTTATTCGTACGATCCATTCTTACCCATTCGTATGATCCATTCTAATTCATTCGCATGAATGTATCCATTCTAATTCATTCGTACGATCCATTCTAATTCATTCGTACAATCCATTCTATTTTATTCGTACAATCCATTCTTACTCATTCGTATGATCCATTCTACTTCATTCGCACGAATGTATCCATTCTAATTCATTCCTACGATCCATTCTAATTCATTCGTACGATCCATTCTAATTTATTCATACGATCCATTCTAATTCATTGATACGATCCATTCTAATTCATTCGCACGAATGTATCCATTCTAATTCATTCGTACGATCCATTCTAATTCATTCGTACGATCCATTCTTACTAATTCATATGATCCATTCTAATTCATTCGCACGAATGTATCCATTCTAATTCATTCGTACGATCCATTCTAATTCATTCGCACGATCAATTCTAATTCATTCGTACGATCCATTCTAATTCATTCGTACAATCCATTTTATTTCATTCGTACGATCCATTCTTACTTATTCGTACAATCCATTCTAATTCATTCGCACGAATGTATCCATTCTAATTAATTTGTACGATCCATTCTAATTCATTCTGTACGATCCATTCTAATTCATTCATACGATCCATTCTAATTCATTTATACAATCCATTCTAATTCTTTCACACGATCCATTCTAATTCATTCGTCGGATCCATTCTAATTCGTACGATCCATTCTAATTCAATCGTACAATCCATTCTATTTTATTCGTACGATCCATTCTTACTCATTCGTATGATCCATCTTAATTCATTCGCACGAATGTATCCATTCTAATTCATTCGTACGATCCATTCTAATTCATTCATACGATCCCTTCTAATTCATTCATACAATCCATTCTAATTCTTTCACACGATCTATTCTAATTCATTCGTACGATCCATTCTAATTCATTCGTACAATCCATTCTATTTCATTCGTACGATCCATTCTTACTCATTCGTATGATCCATTCTAATTCATTCGCACGAACGTATCCATTCTAATTCATTCGTACGATCCATTCTAATTCATTTGTACGATCCATTCTAATTCATTCTTACGATCCATTCTAATTCATTCACACGATCCATTCTAATTCATTCGTACGATCCATTCTAATTCATTCGTACAATCCATTCTATTTCATTCGTACGATCTATTCTTACTCATTCGTACGATCCATTCTAATTAATTCGCACGAATGTATCCATTCTAATTCATTCGTACGATCCATTCTAATTCATTCGTACAATCCATTCTATTTCATTCGTACGATCCGTTCTAATTCAATGGATTCATTCGTGCGAATGAATTAGAATGGATTGTATGAATGAATTAGATTGGATCGTTTAAATGAATTAGAATAGATCGTGCAAATGAATTAGAATGGATCGTACGAAGGAATTAGAATGGATCGTACGAATGAATTAGAATGGATAGCACGAATGAATTAGAATGGATACATTCGTGCGAATGAATTAGAATGGATCATACGAATGAGTAAGAATGGATCGTACGAATGAAATAGAATGGATTGTACGAATGAATTAGAATGGATCGTACGAATGAATTAGAATGGATCGTGTGAAAGAATTAGAATAGATTGTATGAATGAATTAGAATGGATCGTATGAATGAATTAGAATGGATCGTACGAATGAATTAGAATGGATACATTCGTGCGAATGAATTAGAATGGATCGTACGAATGAGTAAGAATGGATCGTACGAATGAAATAGAATTGATTGTACATATCAATTAGAATGGATACATTCGTGCGAATGAATTAGAATGGATCGTACGAATGAATTAGAATGGATCGTATGAATGAATTAGAATGGATCGTACGAAGGAATTAGAATGGATCGTACGAATGAATTAGAATGGATCGTACGAATGAATTAGAATGGATACATTCGTGCGAATGAATTAGAATGGATCATACGAATGAGTAAGAATGGATCGTACTTATGAATTAGAATGGATCGTACGAATGAATTAGAATAGATCGTACGAATGAATTAGAATGGATCGTACGAATGAATTAGAATTGACCGTACGAATGAATTAGAATAGATTGTGCGAATGAATTAGAATAGTGCGAATGAATTAGAATGGATCGTGCGAATAAATTAGAATGGATCGTACGAATAAATTAGAATGGATCGCATACAATCCATTATATTTCATTTGTACGATCCAATCTTACTCATTAGCACGATCCATTCTAATTCATTCGTACAATCCATTCTAATTCATTCGCACGATCCATTCGAATTCACTCATACGATCCATTCTAATTCATTCGTATGATCCATTCTAATTCATTTGTATCCATTCTATTTCATTCGCACGATCCATTAGAATTCATTCGCACGATCCATTCTAATTCATTCATACGACCATTCTAATTCATTCATACAATCTATTCTTACTCATTCGTATGATCCATTCTAATTCATTCGCACGAATGTATCCATTCAAATTCATTCATACGATCCATTCTAATTCATTCATACGATCCATCCTAATTCATTTGCACAAATATATCCATTCTAATTCATTCATACGATCCATTCTAATTCATTCATATGATCTATTCTAATTCTTTCGCACGAATGTATCCATTCTAATTCATTCGTACGATCCATTCTAATTCATTCGTACGATCCATTCTAATTCTTTCATACGATCCATTCTAATTCATTCATACAATCCATTCTAATTCATTCGTACGATCCATTCTATTTCATTCGTACGATCCATTCTAATTTATTCGTACGATCCATTCTAATTCATTCGTACGATCCATTCTAATTCATTCATACGATCCATTCTAATTCATTCGTACAATCCATTCTATTTCATTCGTAAGATCCATTCTTACTCATTCGTATGATCCATTCTAATTCATTCGTACGATCCATTCTAATTCATTCATACGATCCATTCTAATTCCTTCGTATGATCCATTCTAATTCATTCGCACGAATGTATCCATTCTAATTCATTCGTACGATCCATTCTAATTTATTCGTATGATCCATTCTAATTAAATCGTATGAAGGAATTAGAATGGATTATATGAATGAATTAGAATGGATCGTATGAATGAGTAAGAATGGATCGTACGAATGAAATAGAATGGATTGTACGAATGAATTAGAATGGATCGTAAGGATGAATTAGAATGGATCGTACGAAAGAATTAGAATGGATCGTACGAATGAATTAGAATAGATCGTACGAATGAATTAGAATGGATCGTATGAATGAATTAGATTGGATCGTATGAATGAATTAGAATAGATCGTATGAATGAATTAGAATGGATCGTATGAATGAATTAGAATTGATCATACGAATGAAATAGAATGGATTGTACGAATGAATTAGAATGGATCATACGGATACATTCCAAGTCATTCGTACGATCCATTCTAATTCATTCGCACGATCCATTCTAATTCATTCATACAATCCATTCTAATTCTTTCGCACGATCCATTCTAATTCATTCATACGATCCATTCTAATTCATTCACACGATCCATTCTAATTCATTCATTTGATCCATTCTAAGTCATTCGTACGATCCATTCTAATTCATTCGCACGATCCATTCTAATTCATTCATACAATCCATTCTAATTCTTTCGCACGATCCATTCTAATTCATTCGTACAATCTATTCTAATTCATTCGTACGATCCATTTTAATTCATTCGCACGATCCATTCTAATTCATTCGCACGAATGAATCCATTCTAATTCATTCGTACGATCCATTCTAACTCATTCGCACAATCCAATGAATTAGAATGGATCGTGCGAATTAATTAGAATAGATCGTACGAATGAATTAGAATGTATACATTCGTGCGAATGAATTAGAATGGATCGTATGAATGAATTAGAATGTATCATATGAATGAATTAGAATGGATACATTCGTGCGAATGAATTAGAATAGATCGTACGAATAAGTAAGAATGGATCGTACGAATGAATTAGAATGGATCGTACGAATGAATTAGAATGGATCGTACAAATGAATTAGAATGGGTACATTCATGCGAATGAATTAGAATGGATCGAACGAATGAGTAAGAATGGATCGTACGAATGAAATAGAATGGATTGTACGAATGAATTAGAATGGATCGTACGAATGAATTAGAATGGATCGTGCGAATGAATTAGAATGGATCGTGCTAATGAATTAGAATGGATCGTGCGAATGAAATAGAATGGATCGTACGAATGAATTAGAATGAACCGTACGAATGAATTAGAATGGATACATTCGTGCGAATGAATTAGAATGGATCATACGAATGAATTAGAATGGATCGTACGAATGAATTAGAATGGATCGTCATTCATATGATCCATTCTAATTCATTCATACAATCCATTCTAATTCATTCATACGATCCATTCTAATTCATTCGTACGATCCATTCTAATTCATTCGTACACGTGCGAATGAATTAGAATGGATCATACGAATGAGTAAGAATGGATCGTACGAAGGAATTAGAATGGATCGTACGAATGAATTAGAATGGATATATTAGTGCGAATGAATTAGAATGGATCGTGTGAATGAATTAGAATGGATAGAATTAGATTGGATACATTCGTGAGAATGAATTAGAATGGATCGTGCGAATGAATTAGAATGGATCGTACGAATGAATTAGAATGGATCGTACGAATGAATTAGAATGAATTAGAATGGATCGTACGAATGAATTAGAATGGATACATTCGTGCAAATGAATTAGAATAGATCGTACGAATGAATTAGAATGGATCGTACGAATGAGTAAGAATGGATCGTACGAATGAAATAGAATGGATTATACGAATGAATTAGAATGTATCGTACGAATGAATTAGAATAGATTGTATGAATGAATTAGAATGGATACATTCGTGCGAATGAATTAGAATGGATCGTACGAATGAATTAGAATAGATCGTACGAATGAATTAGAATGGATCATACGAATGTATTAGAATAAATTATGCGAATGAATTAGAATGGATCGTATGAATGAATTAGATTACGATCCATTCTATTTCATTCGTACGATCCATTCTAATTCATTCGTACAATCCATTCTATTTCATTCGTACGATCCATTCTTACTCATTCGTATGATCCATTCTTATTCATTCGCACGAATGTATCCATTCTAATTCATTCGTACGATCCATTCTAATTCATTCGTACAATCCATTCTAATTCATTCGTACGATCCATTCTAATTCATTCATATGATCCATTCTAATTCATTCATACAATCCATTCTAATTCTTTCACATGATCCATTCTAATTCATTCGTACGATCCATTCTAATTCATTCGTACGATCCATTCTATTTCATTTGTACGATCCATTCTTACTCATTCGTATGATCCATTCTAATTCATTCGTACATGCGATCCATTCTAATTCATTTGCACGAATACATTCGTACGATCTATTCTTACTCATTCGTACGATCTATTCTAATTCATTCGCACGAATGTATCCATTCTAATTCATTCGTACGATCCATTCTAATTCATTCGTACGATCCATTCTAATTCATTCGTACAATACATTATATTTCAATCGTACGATCTATTCTATTTCATTCGTACGATCCTTTCTTACTCAATCGTATGATCCATTCTAATTCATTCGCACGAATGTATCTATTCTAATTCATTCGTACAATCCATTCTAATTCATTCGCACGATCCATTCTAATTCATTATTATGATCCAATCTAATTCATTCATACGATCCTTTCTAATAAATTCGCACGAATGTATCCATTCTAATTCATTCATACGATCCAATCTAATTCATTCATACGATCCATTCTAATTCATTCGTATGTATCCATTCTAATTCATTCATACGATCCATTCTAATTCATTCGTACGATCCATTCTAATTCATTCGCACGATCCATTCTAATTCATTAACACGATCCATTCTAATTCATTCGTACGGCGCACGATCCATTCTAATTCATTCATTTGATCCAATCTAATTCATTCATACAATCCATTCTAATTTATTCGTATGTATCCATTCTAATTCATTCATACGATCCATTCTAATTTATTCGTACGATCATTCTAATTCATTCGCACGATCCATTCTAATTCACTCGTACAATCCATTCTAATTCTTTCACATGATCAGTACTAATGAATTAGAATGGATCGTACGAATAAATTAGAATGGATCGTACAAATGAATTAGAATGGATCATACGAATGAAATATAATGGGTCGTACAAAGAAATTCGAATGGATCGTACGAAGAAATTAGAATGGATTGTACGAAGATATTAGAATGGATCGTACGACTGAATTTGAATGGATACATTCGTGCGAAAGAATTAGAATAGATCGTATGAATGAATTAGAATGGATCGTATGAATGAATTAGAATGGATATATTCGTGCAAATGAATTAGAATGGATCGTATGAATGAATTAGAATGGATCGTACTTATGAATTAGAATGGATCGTACGAATGAATTAGAATGGATCGTACGAATGAATTGGAATGGATACATTCGTGCGAATGAATTAGAATGGATCATATGAATGAGTAAGAATGGATCGTACGAATGAAATAGAATGGATTGTACGAATGAATTAGAATGGATACATTCGTAGAAATGAAATAGAATGGATTGTACGAATGAATTAGAATGGATCGTACGAATGAATTAGAATGGATCGTACGAATGAATTAGAATGAATCATATGAATGAATTAGAATGGATCGTACGAATGACTTAGAATGGATACATTCGTGCGAAAGAATTAGAATAGATCGTATGAATGAATTAGAATGGATCGTATGAGATACACGATCTATTCTAATTCATTCATACGATCCATTCTAATTCATTCGCACGATCCATTCTAATTCATTCGCACGAATGTATTCATTCTATTTCATTCGTACGATCCAGATCCATTCTAATTCATTCGTACGATCCATTCTAATTCATTTGTACAATCCAATCTATTTCATTCGTACGATCCATTCTTACTCATTCGTACGATCCATTCTAATTCATTCGTACATACAATCCATTCTAATTCATTCGCATGATCCAGTCTAATTCATTCGCATGATCCATTCTAATTCATTTGTACGATCCATTCTAATTCATTCGTACAATCCAATCTATTTCATTCGTACGATCCATTCTTACTCATTCGTACGATCCATTCTAATTCATTCGTACATACGATCCATTCTAATCCATTCTAATTCATTCGTACATACGATCTATTCTAATTCATTCTTATTCATTTGTATGATCCTTTCTAATTCATTCGCACGAATGTATCCATTCTAATTCTTTCGTATGATCCATTCTAATTCATTCGCACAATCTATTCTAATTCATTCGTATAATCCATTCTAATTCATTCACACGATCCATTCTAATTCATTCATACGATCCATTCTAATTCATTCATACAATCCATTCTAATTCTTTCACACGATCCATTCTAATTTCATTCGTACGATCCATTCTATTTCATTCGTACGAACCATTCTATTTCATTCATACGATCCATTCTATTTCATTCGTACGATCCATTCTTACTCATTCGTATGATCCATTCTAATTCATTCGCACGAATGTATCCATTCTAATTCATTCGTACGATCCATTCTAATTCATTCGCACGATCCATTCTAATTCATTCATACGATCCATTCTAATTCATTTGTACATTCCATTCTAATTCATTCGCACGAATGAATTAGAATGGATCGTATGAATGAATTAGAATGGATCGTACGAAAGAATTAGAATGGATCGTGTGACAGAATTAGAATGGATCGTTCGAATCAAATAGAAAGGATCGTACGAATGAAATAGAATGGATCGTACGAATGAATTAGACTGGATCGTGCTAATGAATTAGAATAGATTGTGCGAATGAATTAGAATGGATCGTACGAATGAATTAGATTGGATCATATGAATGAATTAGAATGGATCGTGCGAATGACTTAGAATGGATCGTATGAATGAATTAGAATGGATCGTGCGAATGAATTAGAATGGATCGTACGAATGAATTAGAATGGATACATTCGTGCGAATGAATTAGAATGGATCGTACGAATGAATTAGAATAGATTGTGCGAATGAATTACAATGGATCGTACGAATGAATTAGAATGGATCGTACGAATGAATTAGAATGGATCATACGAATGAGTAAGAATGGATCATACGAATAAAATAGAATGGATTGTACGAATGAATTAGAATGGATCGTACGAATGAATTAGAATGGATCATACGAATGAGTAAGAATGGATCGTACGAATGAAATAGAATGGATTATACGAATGAATTAGAATGGATCGTACAAATGAATTAGAATGGATCGTGTGAAAGAATTAGAATGGATTGTATGAAAGAATTAGAATGGATCGTACGAATGAGTAAGAATGGATCGAATGAATTAGAATGGATCGGTATCCATTCTAATTCATTCGTACGATCCATTCTAATTCCTTCGTACGATCCATTCTAATTCCTTCGTACGATCCATTCTATTTAATTCGCACGATCCATTCTAATTCATTCGCACGAATGTATCCATTTTAATTCATTCATACGATCCATTCTAATTCATTCGTACGATCCATTCTAATTGCTTCGTACGATCCATTCTAATTCCTTCGTACGATCCATTCTATTTCATTCGTATGATCCATTCTAATTCATTCGTACGATCCATTCTAATTCCTTCGTACGATCCATTCTAATTCATTTGTACGATCCATTCTTATTCATTCGTACGATCTATTCTAATTCATTCGAACGATCCATTCTAATTCACTAGCACGATCGTACGAATTAATTAGAATGGTTCGTGCGAATGAATTAGAATAGATTGTGCGAATAATTGGAATGGACCATACGATTGAATTAGAATAGATCGTGCGAATGAATTAGAATAGATTATGCGAATGAATTAGAATGGATCATACGAATAAGTTAGAATGGATACATTCGTGCGAATGAATTAGAATGGATACATTCATGCGTACGATCCATTCTAATTCATTCTCACAATCTATTCTAATTCATTCGTATGATCCATTCTAATTCATTCGCACGATCCATTCTAATTCATTCGCACGAATGAATCCATTCTAATTCATTCGTATAATCAATTCTATTTCATTCTTACGAACTGTGGGGGAAAATCTTCGTGCCGACTCGAAGACCTCGCCGCACCAGTCAATTGAAGTTGAAGTCGAAGATCGTTGCTTGATCTGTTGATTGAAGTCGTTGCTTTTGATATGCAAATAGAGAGAGATGCAATCCGAGATTTGGCACGAGAGATGTGATCTCGGAGTTCAGCCGAAGCCTACGTCTCCGTGCTATAGGGAGCAACCCGAATTCACTAACACTTATATCGAAGTGATCTCGACAGGCCGAGTATCACTAAAAACACTCTGATCTCTTCAAAGGAGAAAAGAAGATCAAAAGGAGGTGGAAGATGGGAAGCTGAGAAATTCCAGAGCTCTGGATTCTGAAAACCAGATCTCAGAGTGGAAATCAGAATTTTCGGATCCTTTTACACTCGAAGGCTATGCTATTTATAGACTTCTCTGGTGGTAAATGGTGGTTTCTGCTACAGCATCTGGGGATCCTCCAGGTAAAGCTGGCGGGCCCCGCTACCATCTTCTGGGGGATTCCACAGGCTCTTGGTCCCGCCAGGCAGGGCCGGTTGGTCCCGCGATAGTCCTCGTGGGCCCACCAGGCAGGGCCGGTGGGTCTCGCGATAGTCCTCGTGGGCCCACCAGGCAGGGCCGGTGGGTCCCGCGATAGTCCTCGTGGGCCCACCAGGCAGGGCCGGTGGGTCTCGTGGTAGTCCTCGTGGGCCCACCAGGCAGGGCCAGTGGGTCCCGTGGTGGTCCTCGTGGGCCCACCAGGCAGGGCCGGTGGGTCCCGCGGTAGTCCTCGTGGGCCCACCAGGCAGGGCCGGTGGGTCCCGTGGTAGTCGTTGTGGGCCCACCAGGCAGGGCCGGTGGGTCCAGTGGTAGTTGGTAAACTTCTGCCAAAATTTGCACCCACAGTTACCCCCTCCAAGTTAGCTAGAGTTCGTTCTGGCTGGCTTGGATTTGGTGCAAAAAACAGCAACCCCCTGTCGCAAAAAGGCACGAAGAAGTTTGTCGAATGTTAGCATAAAAAAGACTGATCGGTTAATTTTGAGCGATCGGTCAATTTTGACCGATCGGTCAAATTCAACCGGTCAAGGATTGGGTGATCGGTCAAAAAACCTGGTTTTTTGACCGATCCAGTAGGAAATTGATCGATCGGTTGATTTTGACCGATCGGTCAAGTTTGACCGATCGACTAAAATCAACCGATCAAGGTTTGGGTGATCGGCAAAAAACCTAAGTTTTTTGCCAGATCCAGTAGAAAATCGACCGATCGGTTGATTTTGACCGATCGGTCAAGTTTGACCGATCGGCTAAAATCAGCCGGTCAAGGTTCTGGTGATCGGTAAAAAACTTAAGTTTTTTGCCAGATCCAGTAGAAAATCGACCGATCGGTTGATTTTGACCGATCGGTCAAGTTTGATCGATCAGCTAAAATCAGCCGGTCAAGGTTCGGGTGATCGGCAAAAAACCTAAGTTTTTTGCAAGATCCAATAGAAAATCGACCGATCGGTTGATTTTGACCGATCGGTCAAGTTTGACCGATCGGCTAAAATCAGCCGGTCAAGGTTCTGGTGATCGGCAAAAAACATAAGTTTTTTGCCAGATCCAGTAGAAAATCGACCGATCGGTTGATTTTGACCGATCGGTCAAGTTTGACCGATCGGCTAAAATCAGCCGGTCAAGGTTCGGGTGATCGGCAAAAAACCTAAGTTTTTTGCCAGATCCAGTAGAAAATCGACCGATCGGTTGATTTTGACCGATCGGTCAAGTTTGACCGATCGGTTAAAATCAGCCGGTCAAGGATCGGGTGATCGGCAAAAAACCTAAGTTTTTTACCAGATCCAATAGAAAATTGACCGATCGGTTGATTTTGACCGATCGGTCAAGTTTGACTGATCGGCTAAAATCAGGCGGTCAAGGTTCTGGTGATCGGCAAAAAACATAAGTTTTTTGCCAGATCCAGTAGAAAATCGACCGATCGGTTGATTTTGACCGATCGGTCAAGTTTGACCGATCGGCTAAAATCAGCCGGTCAAGGTTCGGGTGATCGGCAAAAAACCTAAGTTTTTTGCCAGATCCAGTAGAAAATCGACCGATCGGTTGATTTTGACCGATCGGTCAAGTTTGACCGATCGGCTAAAATCAGCCGGTCAAGGTTCGGGTGATCGGCAAAAAACCTATGTTTTTTGCCAGATCCAATGAAAAATCGACCGATCGGTTGATTTTGACCGATCGGTCAAGTTTGACCGATCGGTTAAAATCAGCCGGTCAGGTCAAAGTCTTGAACTTGTACTTTTGAGGAAGTGGTATAGCTTGTTCTCCTCCTTTGATCTTTGGCAGTCTTGAATATCGATGGAGTTCGATTTTTTCTGCTTTGAATCCTCGGTTTGCCTGAATGCGGTTTTGAACCGGCGGTCCGGTTTACTCGGACCGGTGATATGCTTGGACCGTTGGTTTACGTGGACCGACCGGTCTGACGCTTCATCTGGTCCGACGGTTCGCCTGGTTTTGCGCTTGCTACGGATAGATGCCATGTGTTCCTGCAAAAACACACGATTCGATATAGTGATGACACGTGTCTTCTCGATTTGCGCGCCTGTTTTATCCTGGTATATAAGTTTTTCTCGCTGTCATTTTCGCCTCACGCTTTCAGAAAATTTTCGAAGTCCAGGGCCTTTTGCTTCGGATTCCTTGTTCTCTACTTTCGTTCGATCGGTCAAATGGCCTCCTCCGGAAACTCGAAGAAGATGATCGCAGTCCCCCCAAAGAGGAAAGGGAAGGAGATTGCGGAAGAATCATCCCCCCCCAAAGGTCGTGGCAAGGGCAAGGCAGTTTTGGTGGAGTTGGGCCAATTGGGAAAAAGGCATCAAGGAGTTGGGTTTGCTTCAGCGCCATCGAGGCCGGAGCACATCCCAAAGGTAAAATTTGTCAAGGGCCCCTTGCTGCCCCTGGCTGAAAAGCCCGCCTACATCTACAACACAGGGGGCGAGCTTACTGACAAGAAGAGGGCGAACTGGCAAAGGCTGTTGGCATGCTTCTCAGAAGGGAAGATCCGGCCTTCGCTGTCTGGGATTCAAGCTGGCTTTGGCATTGACAAGCAGACTGTGTTTGTGAATGTCGCCAGCAATGAGCAGGTGATGGGGACTGTGGTCTCCGTGGGTCAGTTGAACTGCGGACTTCGCCTTCCGCTACTGCCGTTTGCTGCGAGGTTGCTAAACATCTCCGGCCTTTGCCCAAGACAGATCACCGGCAACGCCTGCAGGATAATCTACGCCTTCTGCAGCGTAGAGTCCGATTTTCAGAAGGAGCTGAGGGAATGCTACTCTAGCATTCCAGATGACGAAGAGGCTCGGATCGAGTTGGGTTACTTTTTCTTCCACTACCGATGGGTGTGGGTGCAAATTTTGGCAAGAAGTCTGCAAACAGCGGGACCCACCGGCCCTGCCTGGTGGGCCCCCGGAGACCACAGCGGGACCCACCGGCCCTGCCTGGTGGGCCCCCGGAGACCACAGCGGGACCCACCGGCCCTGCCTGGTGGGCTCCCTTTGGCAAGAAGTCTGCAAACAGCTAGACCCACCGGCTCTGCCTGGTGGGCCCAGGAGCCTGTGGAACCCCCCAAGAGACGGCAGCGGGGCCCACCAGCCTTACCTGGAGGATCCACAGATACGACAGCAGAAAACCGCCATTTACCACCAAAGAATCCTATAAATAGCAGAGCCTTCGAATGTAAAAGGATCCGATCTCAGATCCAGAATCTGATTTCCAGTTCTGATTTTCAGAAACCAGAGCTCTGAAATTTCTATCTCCTCAACCTTCACCTCTCCTTGATCCTCTTCTTGTCTTTGAAGAGATCAAAGAGGCTGCAGTAACACTCGGCCTGTCGAGGTTACTTCAAGAAAAGTGTTAGTGAATTTGGGTTGCTCCCTATAGCACGGAGATGTAGGCTTTGGCTGAACTCCGAGATCACTTCTCGTGTCAACACTCTCTCTGATTGCATCTCTCTATTTACATATCAAAAGGCTTCAACTTCAATCAACAGATCGACCAACGATCTCCGACGTCAACTTCAACTCCAATTGACTGGTGCTGCGAAGGTATTCGGGTCGGCACGAAGATTTTCCCCCACAGTTTGGCGCCGTCTGTGGGATCCGAGCAAAAAGTCCAGCTCTCTGCTACTACTCGATCGGTTGAGCATACAACCAATCTTGATAGCCAAACTTCCTCGTCTCCTCGGTTGATCAGACAAATAATCGAACGTCGGCACTCTCGTTGCACCCTTCACTCTCTGAATGGCGAGGACAAAACACCAGGGTCAACCAGAAGGAAGTAACACTCAACAACAAACTCGTCCTGAGACTCGTTCAATGAGTCAAAGGCTCAACTTCGGACAGCCCCTTGTTGTTCCTGAGATGGGGGTTCGCTCAGGGAGTGGAAGATCTGTCGATCGACCTATTGTCTATCCTGCACGACAATCGGTGGGGCAAACTGCCCCCACTCCTGCTGAAGACCCTCCATCGACCTATCAGATCTCTGCGGTCGACTTCCAGCTACTCCAATTGGCGAAGCAAAACGCCACCCTCACCGCCGAGAGGGATGCTCTTAAGAAGGCAGCTTCTGAGGCTGGGATTGCTCTTCCTAACCCCTCTACAAATGAGAGGGTCGATCTTCCTCGACATTCAATTCACTCCGAACAACGGAGGTCAATGGGCACTGCTGCCCTTGAGAGGATCCGACGCGACCCAACTCCCTCTGCTGCCCCCTGGAAGCAGAGCGTGTGGGATCGCCTTGACGATGAGTCTTCTCAATCGTCTTCTGGCCGCAACTGCGACAAGAGGGCACCTTCAAAGCTCAATATACCAAGGAAGCACCAAATGAAAGGCGCTCCTTCAAAGAGTAGAGTCTCCCCTTCCATTCCACTTCAACGTGGGCTTCGATCGGACCTCCGACATAGACTTCAACCGGCCAATACTTCAGTGCCTGAGCAAGACCTTGCGATCTTGCCTCTTGACCCATCTCTAGGTCGAGGACATGGTCGTAGGGATGGATATTCCTCTGCCGGGCCTCTACATCGAAGCCTCTTCGAGTCAACATTTCCAAGGGGATGGAGAACTCCTATCCTCCCCAAATTCAACTGCATACGAGGAGATCCTACTCTCCACATCCTCGCATTCAAGCAAGCTCTAACGCCACACGAAGAAGAAAACAACGTGCTCTGCCGCACCTTCGCAGGAAGTCTCGATGAGCCGTCGCTCGACTGGTATCATAATCTCCGAGCTGGGTCCATTACCCAGTTCAATGTTTTAGCTAAACTCTTTGTGCAGCATTATCAACTCAATCTGAAGCCCGAGAAGAAGCTCGACTCTCTCTATCGGCTAAGGATGGGTGCTGACGAGACTCTCCGAAGTTTCACTAGGAGGTTTCGCAACGAGCATGCTGCCCTCTCTGGAAGACATCTGGATGATGAAGCCATCATGTTGGCTTTCCAGAACGCTCTCCGCTTCGATCTACACATCTACAACGACTTCATCCGCAATCCCCCTCCTTCTCTGGGTGCTATGTTCGATCGAATCCAGAGAGAGATCGAGGTCGAAGACGATCAAGTCGCTCGAAAAGGGCGAGAAACAAAACGAAGGCCTGCGGAGAGAGAAGCTCCCAAGTATGCTGCCAAGGCTCACAACGCTGAGGCAGCAGCCCCTCCAACCAACAAACGATCAAAGAATGACGGGCGTCGATCTCCAACAAAGACCACTTTCACCGAGTGGAATATACCGGTCGAACAAATACTCGACCGCATTCAACACGAGGAATTCCTTCGAAGGCCTAATCCTCTTCAGCCAAACTCCAAATTCACAGCAGACAAAACAGTCTACTGCGAATTCCATCGAAGTCACGGCCACCCTACCGATCGATGCTATCGGTTGAAGTTCCATCTTGAAGACTTGCTGCGAGAGGGCCATCTTCAAGAATTCGTCAACAACGGGCACGATCAACGTCGAACCTCTGCAAAGGGGAAAGAAGTGTGTTGGATACATCAAATCTCTTCCAATCCATCATCTCTCACCGTGAATGCCAATATCTTTGGCATTCATGGATCATTGCACAACCAAGCAATGACCGGGAAAGAAGTCGATCGGCAAATTCGGTGCATCTTCCATGTTCGATCTACTGCAAATAAAGAAGATACCTGGATCGAGAAGCCCATCGAAGGTCTTGCTTGGCCGTCCATCGTCTTCAACGACACTGATCTTCAAGGAGTTCATACTCCACATCGAGACCCTCTGGTCTCGAAACTCATCATTGACGGAAGCACCGTCAATCGGATCCTCGTCGACACCGGGAGTTCTATCGATATTATGTTCTCAGACTGCTTCAAAGGTCTGGGACATAAATATCAAAGTCTCGACGTCGTCCCGACCGTGATCACTGGCTTCAACGGCAAACAAAGCATCACGGTGGGCGAATCGAGATTCACTCTGGACCTCAGCCGAGAGACTCGAGTCTCGATGAGGTTTGCCATTGTCGAAGGGGTCTCCAGTTACAACACCATCCTCGGGCGACCATTCCTCCATCAGATCAATGCCATCTCCTCTTCTTATCATCAATTACTCAAGTTTGTAACTAGAGAAGGCATCGTCTGCATTTGAGGTGATTAGCAAGCTGGAAGGTCTTGTGAAGCTGCCGCGGCTAAGACAGATCGAAAGATCAACATTGCTCCTCCAAAGCGGCCACGAGATGAAGCTGGTCCCTCTTCTAAATAGCAATCAAAGGAGATTCCACTGACGGAACCTCCACCAATCGAATGGGAAGCGTCACCTTCAATTGAAGAAATCATCCCAATCAACATCAGCAGTGGAGATCTCCCTCGACAAACTTTCATTGGTACCGGTCTTAGCGATGCAAAAGCGCAAGACATGGTAACCTTCCTCAAGTCCAATATCGACGTCTTCGCTTGGAGTTTCGAAGACATGCCTGGGATCAATCCAGATGATGCTTGCCACCGACTTGCGATCAAAGAAGAAGTGAAGCCTGTCAAGCAAAAGCCACGCACCATCCGACCAGAGCTACAAATTGCTGTTCAAGAAGAAATCACCAAGCTACTCGCAGCAGGCTTCATCCATGAAGTAGAGTATCCTACCTGGATCTCTAATATTGTTGCTGTTCCTAAGAAGAATGGGAAGGTCAGAGTCTGTATCGACTTCACCAATCTCAACAAGGCTTGCCCCAAAGACCCATTTCCCATGCCAAGGATCGATAGACTCGTCGATGCCACTGCTGGCCACGAGCTATTGTCTTTCATGGATGGGTATTCTGGATACAATCAAATTCCACTTCATCCAGACGATCAAGAGAAGACTTGCTTCGTGACTAGCCGAGGTCTCTACTGCTACAATGTAATGCCGTTCGGCCTCAAAAATACTGGATCTACCTATCAAAGGCTAGTCACCAAGATGTTCGAAAATCAGATCGGTCGCAACGTCGAAGTATATGTCGATGATCTCCTTACCAAGAGTTCCGTTCGGAGCAAGCATCTTTCCGATCTGGCGAAAACCTTTCAAGTTCTTCGAAAATATCGTATGAAGCTCAATCCAGCTAAGTGCGCTTTCGGAGTTCAATCGGGCAAATTCCTGGGTCACCTTGTGACCAGGAGGGGTATCGAAGCTAATCCCGACCAAATCCGAGCAGTTCTGGATATGCCTTCACCTACAAACCGAAAAGAAGTTCAATGCCTCACTGGAAGGTTGGCAGCACTCAATCGATTCATCTCAAAATCTTCCGATAAGTGTAAGCCTCTCTTTGACAAACTACAAAAGGCAGACACCTCCGGCTGGAGTCTGATCTGTGAAGAAGCATTTCAAAGCATCAAGAAATATCTGGTGCAAGCTCCTATCCTAACGGCTCCACTTCCAAAAGAAGACCTGTGGCTTTATCTCGCCGTGACCGATGAAGCAATCAGCGCGGTTCTAGTCAGTAGAAGAGAAGGTGTCGAGCATCCAGTCTACTACATCAGCCATACTCTCATTCCAGCTGAAACTCGTTACTCAAAAACTGAGAAGGTTATCCTGGCCTTGCTCACTGCATCGTGCCGTCTCTAACCATACTTCGTCTCCCATCAGATCACTGTTATTTCAGAGCACTCGCTCAAAGATATCGTCGACAAAGCTGGTCGAGCTGGTCGAATGACCAAATGGGTGATTGAAATGAGTGCTCTGGGGATTCAGTTCGAACCTCGCACTTCTATCAAAGGTCAAGCTGTTGCTGATTTTCTAGCTGACTTTCCAGTTGAGGACCCCATCGCTTGGGAAGAAGATGTCGACATGCGCTTGGAAGATGAGAATAATCCTCCAATCAATCTTACAACAAAACTTGATCCAAGTCTTGAGGCTATTGCTGCAACTCCTCCATGGAAGTTATACACTGATGGAGCTTCAAGTGCGATCGGCTCGGGAACTGGGATAGTCTTGGTATCCCCCGAACTTGATCATCTCCAGAAGGCCACTCTCCTCGGATTCACTGCCACCAACAACGAAGCCGAATACGAAGCACTCATTTCCGGACTCGAAATGGCGGAATCCCTGGGGGTAGATCGAATCATCATCTACAGCGACTCCCAGTTGATCATAAGACAAATCAATGGAGAGTACACAGCTCGTGAAGAAAGAATGCAACTCTATTTAGCCTTAGTACGATGTCTTCAACAACGTTTTACCATGACTGAGTTCGTTCATATTCCGAGAGCGGAGAATCGTGAAGCAGATGCTTTAGCTAATGCTGCCTCAGTTCTTGGAGACTCACTCGGAGGAAGACAAATACAGATCGATTATCAAGAAGTGCCCAAGACCATCCCCGATCAACAGATTCTTGCTACTACAAAAGGATCTGGGGGTGGAGATCAACTGACATCGATCCTCACTACTACGAGTGAGCTTGAAGACTGGAGACGATCAATTTTTGACTTCTTCAAGCATGGCAAAATGCCTGAAGATCCAAATCAAGCCCGAAGACTTCAAAGGAAGCTCCCCTGCTACACTATTCAAGGAGAAGATCTATATTTCAAATCTCATAACGGGATATTGCTCAAATGCCTTGGCCCAGAGCAAGCAAAGGCAATCCTGGTTGATATCCACTCTGGAGCTTGTGGAAATCATTCGGGAGGAAGATCTCTTGAAGCCAAGACGAAGCTACAAGGTTACTACTGGCCAACCATGGCAAAGGATGCTCGACAAGTTGTTCAAAGATGCGAGCCATGCCAACGACACGCTCGAGCTATCCATCTCCCTGCAGATGAACTTCACCAACTATCAAGCCCCTGGCCTTTCCATCAATGGGGGTTAGATTTCTTGGGTCCTTTCCCTCCAACTCCGAGCAAGAAGAAGTATTTACTGCTGGCCACTGATTATTTTACCAAATGGGTTGAAGCTGTGCCCCTCTTCCGAGAGACTGACGACGAAGTGATCAAATTCATTCGGCACAACATCTTCTCGAGATTTGGTACACCTCAAGTTCTTGTTGCTGACAATGGAGCTCAATTTGACTCCGACAAATTCCGAGAGTTCTGTCTGAACAACGGTATCAAGCTATTCTATTCAACTCCAAGATATCCTCAATGCAATGGTCAAGCTGAAGCCTCAAATAGAGCTATTCTTGGTATACTCAAGAAGAAACTCAACGACAAGAAGGGATTGTGGGAACAGGTCCTACCTGAAGTTCTTTGGGGGTATCGCACAACTCCGAGAAGATCAACAGGGTTCTCACCCTTTCGTCTAACATATGGATCGGAAGCAGTACTCCCAACAGAAAATATATCAAGTACTTTGAAGACCAAAGCAGTTGAAGAAGGAATCAACGAAGAACTACGAATCAATGATCTAGACTTCTCAGAAGAACTACGAGATCAAGCATCCCTTCGTGTGGCCAAGTACCAGTAGAAGATCAAAAAAGCCTACGATGAGAAAGTCTATAAGAGACAATTCCCAGTGGGCAGCCTAGTTCTCAGAGCAGTTTTTTACAACACTAAAGAACATAGCAGTGGGAAGCTTGCTCCCAACTGGGAAGGTCCATATATCGTTGAATCAGTAGGGGGCAAAGGTTCTTACAGACTGATCACACCAGAAGGAGATAGATTGCCTCGAGCCTGGAATTCTAGGCACCTCAAGATGTTCTATCCATGATGTAAATTCTGTGATAAATAAAGATCTCTTTCAAGTATTCAAATGTGCCAGTGTTCAGCTTTTCAATTCAAGTTCTGAAGCAGTTTCAAGTTATCCATATTCAAATTACCAGGTCTTTTAACAAGTTTGGGTGTTAGAGTTGCGACTCAACCCCTTACTAGCAAATGTTAAAAACTGACCATATTCAAGTTACCAAGTCTTTTTAACAAGTTTGGGTGTTAGAGTTGCGACTCAACCCCTTACTGGCAAATATTAAACTGACTTTCAAATTTCAATATTCAATTTCAATCAATTTCGATATCGTTTAACATGTTTGGGTACTTGAGTTGCGACTCAACCCCTCACATACAAGTGTTACACGAATTCCAATTCAATATTTAAGTTTTAAGTTTGGGTAATCGAGTTGCGACTCGACCCCTTACATTCGAAAGATTGTATCTATGCTAATGCTATCCAGAACATGACATTCAAAGACATTCAACTCAAGAGATTCAATTTTAAAACACCAAAATGATCTTTCGATTATCAAAATTTGTCAAATACAATGATGAGCTGCTACATGTCAAGAGTTTACAAGTGTAAACAACAAAGAAAAGGTAGAAATACATCAGGGCTTGGCTACGCTCGGAGCACGCGACTTTTCTCCTTCGGATTCGCCACAAGGCTTGCTCGCAACCGAAGCTTTAGAAGATCGGATACTGCTGACATGTGCCCTGAGTGCCTCTGCCGCTTTCTCGGCCGTTTCTTTGTAACTCTTGCATTCAGACAATGCATGCTCCAGTGCCTTCTTGGAAGTCTCTTCCCTGGCAGTAAAAGCAGCATGTTGAGTAGCAAGTCGTTCTTTCAGCTCCTTGATCTCGTTGGTGCGACCGCAGGACACGTCCTCAACCTTGGAGAGTTGATTCTTCAAGGATTCAAGCTCGTGACTCTGCGCCTCACAACGATCCTGCAGCCCCTTGATCTCCAGCTTCCCCTTGCGAAGATCCTCAATCTTGGCCTTGAGAGAGGTTTTCTTCGAAGACAGGATTTCCCTCAGCCTATCTCTCTCCTCGCTCACAGCCTTCAGTTCGGCCGTCAAACGGGTTACCTCGGATGCGGCCTCCCGTTCTCCTGCCTTCCTGGAAAGCTTGCTTGCGATTCTCAAACAGGCTGAGTTCTGCAAATGGACAAAAAGTTAGTATTATTCTGAAGACACAATTCGAATAAATTGATCGAGCGTATGCACCTACCACTATATCTAGCCGATAGAAGGCTTCTTCAAAAGTAGCATCCGGAAGATTGCAAAGCTTCCGGATCGCGTTAGTGGGATGATTGATGTCAACATCACCCAAACTCCTTATCTTCTTCTTAGCCGGGCCAGCAGGTGTACCTACAATCCATGCAGCAATTCTAAGTGTTAGTATATTTTCGAGCTTCAAAGACAAGGAAGTCAATCAAAACAGGTTAGTACAGATACCTGAAGCCTCGACTTGGGGAGCCTTTCCCTTCCCACTGTCGGAGCTCTTACCCTTGGGGGTCGATTTCTCCTTGCTGGGGGTTGGCTCTGGCAAAGGATGAGGAGTAGCATCACCCACCCGGCTTCCTCTCTCCAAATGAGCAGGAGAGGGAAGGTCTCGAGGAGGTGATGCTCCCCCTTCGTCTTCTTGCCCACTCGAGGAGGTGAGCCCTGCCACCATAGCAGCAACTTCCTCCGCCAGAGATCGCGAAGGGGGTGGGGGTTGTTCAACCTCCACACCCCCACTTATTGTCGCCCCTTCGAGACGGGGAACCTCGGGAGGTATTTGATCGAGAGGTGTAGGGTTGCTTCCAACCCCACCACTCCCCGATATCTTGATCTTGAAGCGCAGCGGGTTCTTTTTCAGCTCCCCGAAGTCGTAAGTAGGAATCACCTTGGGGCCATCGCCCATTGCATCCATTACCCCCTCTATCTTGCGAGCCTTACCCTCGTCTATGAGGATAGGCTGCAATTCCTCGTCAACACCACCAGTGGGGGTGGGAGGAATTTCTTCCTCGCCACCCCCATGTTCTTGACCACCACCAGTGGGGGTGGGAGGAATTTCTTCCTCGCCACCCCCATGTCCCTGACCACCATCAGTGGGGGTGGGAGGAATCTCTTCCTCACCACCCCCATCTTCATCATCATCATCCTCTCCATCTTCCTCGTCACTGCCTGTGCCCTCAACATCCTCATCTCCGCCCTCCTCCTCCCTCTCTACCTCCTCTTCTTCATCTTCATCCTTCTTTTTCTCCTCATCATCCTCCTGTTTGATGGGGGTTTTCCTCTTTTTCTTTGCTGGGCCTTGGCGAGGTATCACCAATTTCTCCTCTGAAGGAAGTGCGCGCCTGGCTCCATAAACCTTCTTCTCGAATCGAAGCCTTCTAACAATTTTTCCAGACTAAGGGTCCTCCTCGTAATCGGAGTAGATGACCTCATTATCTTCATAGCGAAGCTTCGATCGGTGGAGGAGGTTGGCCTTGCCATGTCAGACTGGGCAATTCGAAAATTGCTTCCACGATCTAGTCCCACATGTCAACTCCAAGAAGAGGTTGTCAAGGACCCCTACTCACTCTGGATGCCAAGAGAGAGCTCCTCCTGTGCAGTACATATCAATCTCTTCATGCACTTTGTATCGGGGAACCTCAGGAACAGACATCGGGGTCCAGGCACCAGACACCGACAACGGCCAGTCAGTGTAAAGCTTATCAGAACCGATAGTGTCAGCAATCGGCCTAAGAGCAGACACACCCATCAGATAGTAGAATGGGTTATCTTTCCTCCAGGCCCATCGGTAATGATAGAAGAAATACCCCAGCTCGATTCGGGTTTCTTCACCTTCAGGGAGGCTGGAGTAGCATTCCCTTAGCTCCTTCTGAAAGTCCGACTCTACGCGATAGAAAGCATAGATGATCCTCTAGGAGTTTTCAGTGACCTGCCCGGGACAGAGACCGGAGGCATTCAGCAACCTCACGGTGAAAGGCAGCAGCGGAAGGCGCAGTCCACAGTTGAGCTGGCCAATCGTGACGATGGTTCCCATCACTTGCTCCTTGCTCGCCCACGAGACAAAGGTTGTCCGCCTATCAACGTCGAAGGCGGATAAAACTCCAGGGAGCGCTGGTCGAGCCTTTCCTTCTGTGAAAAATGACAGCAACTCCTGCAGCTTCTCCCTCTTGGCGTCTGTAAGTCTGCTTCCGATGTTATACCCAAATTCCATCTCCGCCTCCAAAGGTAACTGCGGGCAGAGGACAAACTTTGCCTTGGGGATCTGCTCTGGCCTTGACGGTGCAGAAGCAAATCCCACTCCTTGATGCCTCTTGCCCAGTTGGCCAAGCTCGATCAATTCTGCCCTGCTTTTGCCTCGGCCCTTCGGAGCAGAAGAGACCTCGACAACTTCCTTGCCCTTCCTCTTGGAAGGAACACTCTTCTTCGAATTGCTCGAAGACGCCATTTGACCGATCGAAAAGAGATGAAGAACGAGAGATGGAAAAGCAAAGAGTCTGGACTTCGAAAAAATTCTGAAAGCGTGAGGCGAAAATGACAGCCAGTGAAACTTATATACCCAGGGTAAAACAGGTACATAAATCGAGAAGACACGTGTCTTCACCGTATCAAATCACATGTTTTTGCAGGTACACGTGGCCTCCATCCGTAGCAAGCACTAAATCAGGCGAACAGTCGGACCAGACGAAGCGTCAGACCCATCGGTCCACATAAACCAACGATTCAAGCAAGCCACCGGTCTAAGTAAACCGGACCGCCGGTTCAAAGCCACATTCCGGCAAACACAAGATTCAAAGCAGAGAAGATCAAACACCATCGATATTCAAAACTGCCAAAAATCAAAGGAGTAAAACAAACTATGCCACTTCTTCAGGAGTACAGGTTCAAGACTCAAACTTTGACCGGCTGATTTTTAGCCGAACGGTCAAATATGACCGTTCGGCCAAAATCAACCGATCGGTCGATTTTCTACTAGATCCGGCGAAAAACTAAGGTTTTTTGCCGATCACCCAAACCTTGACCGGCTGATTTTAGCCGAACGGTCAAATATGACCGTTCGGCCAAAATCAATCGATAGGTCGATTTTCTACTAGATCCGGCGAAAAACTAAGGTTTTTTGCCGATCACCCAAACCTTGACCGGCTGATTTTAGCCGAACGGTCAAATATGACCGTTCGGCCAAAATCAACCGATCGGTCGATTTTCTACTAGATCCGGCGAAAAACTAATGTTTTTTTGTCGATCACCCAAACCTTGACCGGCTGATTTTAGCCGAACGGTCAAATATGACCGTTCGGCCAAAATCAACCGATAGGTCGATTTTCTACTAGATCCGGTGAAAAACTAAGGTTTTTTGCCGATCACCCAAACCTTGACCGGCTGATTTTAGCCGAACGATCAAATATGACCGTTCGGCCAAAATCAACCGATCGATCGATTTTCTACTAGATTCGGCAAAAAAACTAAGGTTTTTTTCCGATCACCCAAACCGTGACCGGCTGATTTTAGCCGAACGGTCAAATATGACCGTTCGGCCAAAATCAACCGATCAGCCAAATTTCCACTGGATCGGTCAAAAAACCATGTTTTTTGACCGATCACTCAATCCTTGACCGGTTGAAATTGACCGTTCGGTCAAATTTAACCGATCGGTCAAATTTGACCGATCGGTCAAAATTGACCGATCGGTCAAAATTGATCGATCGGTCAAAATCAACCGAATGGCCAAATTTCCACTGGATCGGTCAAAAAACCATGTTTTTTGATCGATCACTCAATCCTTGACCGGTTGAAATTGACCGTTCGGTCAAATTTAACCGATCGGTCAAATTTGACCGATCGGTCAAAATTGATCGATCGGTCAAAATCAACCGAACGGCCAAATTTCCACTGGATCGGTCAAAAAACCATGTTTTTTGACCGATCACTCAATCCTTGACCGGTTGAAATTGACCGTTCGGTCAAATTTAACCGATCGGTCAACTTTGACCGATCGGTCAAAATTGACCGATCGGTCAAAATCAACCGAACGGCCAAATTTCCACTGGATCGGTCAAAAAACCATGTTTTTTGACCGATCACTCAATCCTTGACCGGTTGAAATTGACCGTTCGGTCAAATTTAACCGATCGGTCAAATTTGACCGATCGGTCAAAATTGACCGATCGGTCAAAATCAACCGAACGGCCAAATTTCCACTGGATCGGTCAAAAAACCATGTTTTTTGACCGATCACTCAATCCTTGACCGGTTGAAATTAACCGTTCGGTCAAATTTGACCGATCGGTCAAAATTGATCGATCGGTCAAAAACAACCGAACGGCCAAATTTCCGCTGGATCGGTCAAAAAACCATGTTTTTTGACCGATCACTCAATCCTCGACCGGTCGAAATTGACTGTTCGGTCAGAATTGATCGTTCGGTCAAAATTGACCGATCGGTCAAAATTGACCGACCGATCTTTTTTGCGCTAACACTCGACAAGCTTCTTCGAATTTTTTCGTGACAGGGGGTTAATTTTGCACCAAGAATCCAAGCCAGCTAAAGTAGCCTCTAGCTAACTTGGAGGGGGTAACTGTGGGTGCAAATTTTGGCAAGAAGTCTGCAAACAGCGGGACCCACCGGCCCTGCCTGGTGGGCCCCCGGAGACCACAGCGGGACCCACCGGCCCTGCCTGGTGGGCCCCCGGAGACCACAGCGGGACCCACCGGCCCTGCCTGGTGGGCTCCCTTTGGCAAGAAGTCTGCAAACAGCTGGACCCACCGGCTCTGCCTGGTGGGCCCAAGAGCCTGTGGAATCCCCCAAGAGACGGCAGCGGGGCCCACCAGCCTTACCTGGAGGATCCACAGATACGACAGCAGAAAACCGCCATTTACCACCAGAGAATCCTATAAATAGCAGAGCCTTCGAATGTAAAAGGATCCGATCTCAGATCCAGAATCTGATTTCCAGTTCTTATTTTCAGAAACCAGAGCTCTGAAATTTCTATCTCCTCACCCTTCACCTCTCCTTGATCCTCTTCTTGTCTTTGAAGAGATCAAAGAGGCTGCAGTAACACTCGGCCTGTCGAGGTTACTTCAAGAAAAATGTTAGTGAATTCGGGTTGCTCCCTATAGCACGGAGACGTAGGCTTCGGCTGAACTCCGAGATCACTTCTCGTGTCAACAGTCTCTCTGATTGCATCTCTCTATTTACATATCAAAAGGCTTCAACTTCAATCAACAGATCGACCAACGATCTCCGACGTCAACTTCAACTCCAATTGACTGGTGCTGCGAAGGTCTTCGGGTCGGCACGAAGATTTTCCCCCACAATGGGCTTCGAGAAAAGACAGCCCTTTCTTCAACCTCACAGGGGTTTCTGCTCTACGCCCCCTCACCGACACAGTTGCCTCCGACAAGCTGTACACAGAGTGGCCGCTCTCAGTGGCTGGTGCCTGGACGCCACTCTCAGTGCCCGAGACTCCTCGCGCTGAGGTGAACAAGGAGATCTAGATGTTTTACGCAGGAGGAGAGTTGGCGTGGCCTTCGGAGAGGGTTGGGGCCATCGACAACCTGTTTCCCGAGCTGACCTGCGGTACCAGGTCCTGGAAGCAGTTTTCAAACTGCCCAGTAAGGTACGGGAAAGCCAATCTTCTTCACCAATCGCAGGCCAGATATGAAGACAATGAGGTCTTGTACTCAGACTATGAGGAGGATCCTCAGTCTGGCAAGATCATCAGGAAGATTAGGATCGAGAAGAAGGCCTATGGTGCAAGGCGCCGATTGCCCACCTCTGAAGAAAAGCTGGTGATACAGAGGGGCCCAGCGAAGAAGAAAAGGAAAATCCTTGTTAAGCAAAATAAAGAAGAGGATCAAGAAAAGAAGGATGAAGATGAAGAAGAAGAGGAAGAAGAAAAGAAGAAGGAAGATGAGGAAGAAGAAGAAGAAGAAACAGAAAACGGTAGCAATGGCAACGGTGGCGATGATGATGAGGAGGAAGATGGAGGTGGTGAGGATGATGGAAATGGGGGTGGTGAGGAAGAAATTCCTCCCACCCCCATTGGTGATGAACAAGGACAGGGGGGTGGTAGGGATGAACTTCCTCCCACCCCCACTGGTGGTGCAGAAGAGGAAGATTCTCTTCCTATCCCTATCGACGAGGCTAAGGCCCGTCGAATGGAGGGAGTAATGGACGTGGAGGGCGAAGGCCACAAGGTGGTTCCCGCCTACCACTTCGACGATTTGAAGAGGCGCCCGGTGCGTTTTAAAATCAAGTTCTCAAGGAGTGGTGGGGTTGGAAGCAACCCCACACCCCTCGATCAAATTCCTCCAGTCACTCCCCGCATCGAAGGAGCAACTACAAGCTGTGGGTGCAAATTTTGGTAAGAAATCTGCAAGCAGCGGGACCCACCGGCCCTGCCTGGTGGGCCCCCGGAGACTACAGCGGGACCCACCGGCCCTGCCTGGTGGGCCCCCGAAGACAACAGCGGGACCCACCGGCCCTGCCTGGTGGGCCCCCGAGTACCACAGCGGGACCCACCGGCCCTGCCTGGTGGGCCCCCAAGTACCACAGCGGGACCCACCGGCCCTGCCCAGTGGGCCCCCGAGTACCATAGCGGGACCCACCGGCCCTGCCTGGTGGGCCCCCGGAGACAACAGCGGGACCCACCAACCCTGCCTGGTGGGCCCCCGAGTACCACAGCGGGACCCACCGGCCCTGCCAGGTGGGCCCCCAAGTACCACAGCGGGACCCACCGGCCCTGCCCAGTGGGCCCCCGAGTACCACAGCGGGACCCACCGGCCCTGCCTGGTGGGCCCCCGGAGACTACAGCGGGACCTACCGGCCCTGCCTGGTGGGCCCCCGGAGACAACAGCGGGACCCACCGGCCCTGCCTGGTGGGCCCCCGAGTACCACAGCGGGACCCACCGGCCCTGCCTGGTGGGCCCCCGAGTACCACAGCGGGACCCACCGGCCCAGCCCAGTGGGCCCCCGGAGACCACAGCGGGACCCACCGGCCCTGCCTGGTGGGCCCCCGAAGACTACAGCGGGACCCACCGGCCCTGCCTGGTGGGCCCCCAGAGACCGCAACGGGACCCACCGACCCTGCCTGGTGGGCCCCTGAAGGCTTTCGAGGGACCCACCGGCCCTGCCTGGAGGATCCCCAGATACGGCAGCAGAAACCGCCATTAACCCCGGAATTCCTCCCAGAGAAGCCTATAAATAGCAGAACCTTCGAATGTAAAGGGATCAAACTCTCAGTTCTAAAACCAGAGCTCTGGGATTTCCAACTTTCCATTTACCATCTCTCTTTGATTTTCTTCTCTCCTACAAAGAGATCAGAGTGTTTCTAGTGATACTCGGCCTGTCGAGATCACTTTGACATAAGTGATAGTGAATTCGGGTTGCTCCCTATAGCACGGAGACGTAGGCTTTGGCTGAACTCCGAGATCATATCTCTCGTGTCAAATCTCTGATTGCATCTCTCTCTATTTGCATATCAAAAGCAACGACTTCAAATCAATAGATCGACCAACGATCTTCCACGTCAATACCTTCAATTGACTGGTGCTGCGAGAGTCTTCGGGTCGGCACGAAGATTTTCCCCCACACAAGCGGGGGTCTGGAGGTTGAACAACCCCCACCCCTCTCACATACTTTCTCTCTGGCTGAGGAGATGGCAGCCCTTGTGGCTGGGCTCAAGCAGCCACAAGGTGAAGGGGATATCTCGCCTCTTAGGGACATTCCTTTTCCAGCACACCTGGAAAGAGGAAGTCGTGTGGAGGATGAGGCTCCTTAACTCCCTCCAGAGCCAACTCCTACTAAGGAGAAATCGACCCCTCAGGGTAAGAGCCCCGACCGCAGGAAAGGGAAGGCTCCTCGAGTCGATGTCTCAGGTATATGTACCAATTTTCCTTGATTGACTTGCCTTCGAAGTTTGAATTTATTCTAACTCTTTTGAATTCTCGCGTTGATTGTAGGTACACCTGCTGGCTCGACTCAGAAGATAAAGAACTTGGGCGAGGTTGATATCAACCACCCCACGGTTGTGATCAGGAAGCTCTGCAACCTTTCGGAGGCTATTTTGGATGAAGCCTTCAATAGGCTCGAAGTAGTGGTATGTGCATCTGCTTGATCAATCATTGGGGTTGTAGTTTCAGAATAATTCTAACTCTTTTGTTTCTTTTGCAGAACTCAGCTGTCTTGAAATTTGCGAGCAAGCTTTTCAGGAAAGCAGGAGAAAGGGATGCTTCAGCTGAAATATCTCGTTTGACTGCTGAACTGGAGGCTGCAATTGAAGAGAGAGATAAGCTGAGGGAACTTCTCTCCTCCAAGAAGGCTGCTTTGAAAGCCAAAATCGAGGCTCTTCGCAAGGAGAAACTCGAAAGCAAAGGCTGGCAGAACGGCTTTGAGGCCCGGGGTCACGAGCTCGAGGAGTTGAGGAATCGATTTTTCAGGATCGAGAACTTGGGCTTCGATCGCGTGACTCGAATAAAGGAGTTGGAGGCTGAACTTGCTGCAAGAGATGTTATTCTTGCTACTAAGGAGATAGCCTCAGCTGCCAGGGAAGAAGCCCTCAACAAGGAGTTGGAGCACATGCGCACTGAATGTGCGAGTTACAGGGAGACAGTTGAAAAGGTGGTGGAGGCACTCAGGGTCAACGCTGCCAGCGTCCGATCTTCTAAGGCTTCAGTGGCGAGCAAAGCTCGTGGTGGATCCGAAGGAGAGAAGTCGCGTGCGCCAAGTGTGGCTAAACCCTGATGTACTTCTACCTTTTTTCTTTGCTGTACTTTGTAAACTTGTGATATGAAAAAGGCTCAATCTTGTACTTGGCAATTTTTGATAATAGAAATCTTTTTGGTATTGAATGTCTTGTGTTGAATTCTTTGAATGCTGTATTCTGGATAATCTTGGAACGCTTGAAGGTATTTGAAGGTACATACACTTGAATGTAAGGGGCCGAGTCGCGACTCGATCACCCAAACTGTTGAGTAACTTGAAAGTTGAAGGTTGTGTTGTAGCACAACTTGAAATCGTTAACATTTGTATGTGAGGGGTTGAGTCGCAACTCAAGCACCCAAACTTGTTAGACGATATTTAAAATTGAGAGTCATTTAACGTTTGCACGTAAGGGGTAGCGTCGCAACACAAACTCCCAAACTTGTTAAATGACCAGAGACTTGAAGGTTGTGTTGTAGCACAACCCGAAACCGTTTAACATCTGTCTGTAAGGGGTCGAGTCGCAACTCAAGCATCCAAACTTGTTAAACGACCTAGCAATTTGAATGCTGATAGCTTTGAACTTGAATGTAGATACTTGAAACTGCTACAGCATTTGAATCGAGAAGATGAATATTTGAAAGCAATCTTTATTCAGTTTGGAATCTTCACTTAGAATAGAGCATTTTGAGATATCTAGCTTTCCAAGCTCGTGGCAGTCGATAGGATCCTTTGTTTTCTCCTGATTCGACCATGTATGGACTTTCCCAGTTGGGAGCTAGTTTCCCGCTGCTGTGTTCTCTGGCAATTCGAATGGTTGCTTGAAAGTTGACCATCTCTAACCCCCAGATCTTTCAATCTCGAGGGAGATCTTTACTGTCGATGTTTGACGGAATGATCTTGCCTGCCTTTGACAAATTCTTGGAGATGCCCTACACGTAGCAGATCTTCCAAATGATACCTTAGCCGGTGGCATTGATCGGTAGAATGGCCATGACTGCGATGGAAATCACAGTAGACTGTTTTGTCCGCAGTGAACTTGGTGTCGGGCTGCAGTGGATTAGGCCATCGAAGGAACTCTTCGTGTTGAATGCGATTGAGGATTTGTTCGACCGGCAGATTCCACTCAGTGAAAGTAGTCTTCGTAGGAGATCGACGTCCATCATTCTTTGGCCGTTTGTTGACTGGGGGAGCTGCTGCCTCAGTGTTGTGAGCTTTGGCAGCATACTTTGGAGCATCTCCTTCTGCCGGTCTTTGTTTCGTTTCTCTCCCTTTTCGAGCGACTTGATCATCTTCGACCTTAATCTCTCTCTGGATCCGATCAAACATAGAACCCAGAGAAGGAGGGGGATTGCGAATGAAGTCGTTGTAGATGTGTAGATCCAATCGGAGGGTGTTCTGGAAAGCCAACATGATGGCTTCATCATCCAGATTTCTTCCAGAGAGAGCAGCATGCTCGTTGCGAAATCTCCTGGTGAAATTGCGGAGAGTCTCATCAGCACCCATCCTCAGCCGATAGAGGGAGTCGAGCTTCTTTTCGGGCTTCAGATTGAGCTGATAATGCTACACGAAAATGTTAGCCAAGACTCCGAACTGGGTGATGGACCCAGCTCGGAGATTATGATACCAATCAAGTGATGGCTCATCGAGACTCCCGGCAAAAGTGCGGCAAAGGACGTTGTTCTCTTCTTCGTGCGGTGTCAAAGCTTGTTTGAAGGCAAGTATATGGAGAGTCGGATCTCCTTTGATGCAATTGATGTAATACCCGGTACGATTGATTTCAGGGCAGCCCAGTTATATTATTATTTTTTATTATTTCTTGCTAAATTGATTGAATTGATTTCGCATTTATTATGGTCGATGGTGTGTGTTTGAACATGAGTAGGATCGGGCAGTGAGCCCTGGGTTCGGGTCGCGAGAAGGCGACGAAAGGAATACAATCAGTGCTTGAATGTGCACTATGATCCACTGCAAATATACTACCATTTATGATTGTTAATTTAATATTATGGGTATTAGTGGCTAGTCTGTCGGACTCGCTGATGCATGCGTGTCAATGTGTCTCACCGTGGCGAGGGTTCGAGCTCGAGCTCGAGTCAAGTCGGGCCGAAGTTTAAAAAAATAAATAAATAAATAAATAAATAAATAAAAAAAAACTTGAAACTAAAAGAAACCCGAGCCCAACCTTTCCCACACTCTCTCTCTCTTTCTCTCACTAACCCAAACCCCACCTACCCAACTATTCAGCCAACCCACTACCCTTTCAACCAAACCCCACCTAACCAACCCTTTTAACCAACCTAAATTTAAACCCACCCAACTCAACTGACCCTCTCTCTCTATCTCTCTCTCCCATCTCACCTCTCAGCCGAACCCCTCTAACCTGATACGATCCCTCTCCCTCCCTAAACCGTTTCTCTCTCTCTCTATCTCTAAACCCAACCGATCCTATCTCTCTTCCCCTCAGCCACCTGATCTCTCTCTCTCTATCTCTCTATCCCGACCCTCTCTCTCTCTCTCTATCTCCTAGCCACCCGATCCCCTCTCTCAACCGATCCGATCCCCCCCCTGCGCGACTCCCTCTCATCCCGATCCCCTCCGATCTCCTCTCAAATCCCGTTTTCCCCCTGAAATCCCGGCGATTTCCCCCCTCCTCATCTCTATCCCGCAGCCCCCCTCTTCTCTATAAAAACAAACCCAAGACCCAGCCCGATCCCACCCCTGTCCGACCCCTCCCTCTCTTTTGGATCCCTCCTCCAATTTTCCTCTGTGGCCTGTGAGAGCGGCAGCCGACGCTGGGAGGTGCAGCCGGAGGAGGAGCAGCCGGAGCCGAGTTCCTCTGCATCAGGTCATCCGAATCCCCTGTTTCCCCTGTTTCTTTTCTTTTTTTTCTTTTGTGATGTGACCTGCCCAACCAATCGAGACCCATACCCTTGTTTTTCCTCTTCTCCTGCTGCAGCCATGGCCGCCATGCATGTGGCCGGCAATTGGGCGATGGCATTCGACCATCTTGAGTGGCCATCGACCCAACCAACAGTCACCGACACCGTTCCTTCCTTTGCTATGACAATTGAATGACTTGTGCCCACTGACCGAACCTACCCAGCCGACCTTTGGCTTAGTATAACCCATGACCCGCCGGAATTGGTCGAGTACCCGAAGCCGAAAACCTAGGGTAGAATTGTTGTATTATTTTTTAGTGGTATTGTTGTTGGCAATCAGCCCGATGGCGGATTCGCCAAGCCAAACTAGATCCCACCCTAGCAACCCTCGTTCCCAGATTCGACCCAACGAGACCTCCGATCTGAGTTTAGACTCGGTAAGGCCATGAGTTCATCTGTATATTATTTTTCCGTACCCCAAACCTAACCCGAGGTCGTTTCGGGTGAAGGACAAATCGAACCCCGCAGCTTGGCATTTTCCTCCTTATAGAGACTCGCCGATTTTAGATTTTAATACTTGCTCGTATGGTTCGATTACCAGTTCGTGACCGGGACGATCCAGCCGTGGACGGAGCGGAGGCCAGAGACAGGAGTCCGTGCACGTCGACCAGGTGACACAGCACGCTTTCTTTAATAATTAATAATGTGAATATAGAAATTAAGGGTAGGTGTCCATAACGCTGCATGCGGGTCCCGCCGGACGTCGTCGCATGTGGTCGAGTGGACCCCGCCTTGCATGCGGAGTCGCGAGTCCGGCGACGCATGCATAAAAAGTTAATAATTTAATAACAAATATTATACTGTTTGCATGGACACCATAGCTAGATTTTCCCTTAATTTGAATAAATAAATAATTAAAGAATTTCCGGGACCCACCCTCCTGAGGGGAGCGTGATAACCCCGGTAAATGGATTTTGGGTGAGAGTGATTTATTTTATTTGATTATGATGCTGGGTTGTGAGTGGGTGCGAATCCCGGGGTAATCCATTGAAAATGTTTAAACACTGTTTAGTACTTTCATTGCCATGTGTATGTTAATTATTGTTAATCTACCTGGTTAGAGGGTAGAGACCCCGTACGCGCAAGGGTCGTGAACCACCTTGCGCGTACAGCCGAAGTTAAGTAGGTTAGGGGTCACGGGCAAGGGTTGTGGTAAAGCCAATAGGAGGTGCCCTCGAGTAGGGATTGGCCTAGCAACCCTGTCCTGGGGAGTTGAAGTCCCCATAGTAAAGCAAGTTGGGCGGTAGAGCTCCACCGTGAAAGACGGGAAACCCCTTATGATCATCTGGGTGAATTGTGCATGGTGTTGGAGGATGCACGGCGAGAGAGTTGGCCCTCTACATCGAAATAAAAGGCCCGATAGTAATGCCCGACCGGGGGCAGGTTGAACAAAATATCCGGGGTTCATGTATGAGTGTGTAATTGTTTGATTATTAAATTTTGAATTGTATGACTGTTCACACGATGACCTAGTGACAGTAGGATTTGCATATGAATATAGAAATTGCATGGACACATAGGACGTGTTTGAGAACATAGCTTGACAATTAGGTTAATCAATAATTTGTCTTAAAAATTTAGCGTTGTTAGTTATTAAAATTGTTAGCTTGTCACTAGCCATTTATTTGGCTAATCTCCCAAATGTATTTTTGGGGGCTACTCATTCCCACGAGTAGACTCTTCTGCAGGAGCTGAGGCATCGGAGCAGCAGTAGGAGTCCGAGAACGAGTTTAGGGTTGCAGCCTTTTCCTTTTTAATTCTAGTATGTCGTTTTATCAGTAGTCTCTTTCTTGCGATGTAATCTAGTGGATTGGAATAAGACTTCTATTATTAGGTAACTAGTGTGATAAGTGGTAATGTGCCAGCTGAATTTCTTTGGGTAGGCCTCTCCTCAAGGCCCCAAGCCTAGGTTAGATCACCACAAAAATATAAGACGAATAATTGACCTAATTCGACAAGCCCAGTAGATAGGACCTTCAGACAGATGCACCGAGTGCTCGGGAGCGGGTGAGATACTCGGCTCGCCGTCGGAGGCTTGAGCCGCGTGCTCCTTTAGAGTATATTCTGTCAGTATGTTGTGACACCGTTGAGTCGCATGTACTGAAAGGATATCCCTTTTAAAGGTCGAGCCTGATCTTTGTTCCTCCCCCTTCTTTCATTTGCTTGTGTGTGAGCGTAGAAAGAGCCCAGTGAGAATCCTAAATTGGCATAGTTAAGTAACCATACCCAGAACCCTTTTTCTTTCTCACCTCACACCCCAGGAATCGGTCTACAGATTTCTAGGGCGTGACAGCTGGTATCAGAGCCTAGGGATATGTTCCTAGGGGTTTATTTCTAGGATTAGGAGTCTAAGTCTAGAGTCTAAATAGTTGGTTAGTAGATAGTTGACGTTAGGACTATCTTTTCATTTCAAATGGCGGGTACTAGGAGTGGAAATGGTGCGAGCAACGGAGCAGGATCGTCCTCTGCGTCTGATAGCACGGCGAGGATGATGGAAATACTCCAGGGGATGGCCACCATGATCCAGCAGCAGCAGGTTGCTGTTGCGCAGCAGCTGATGGCTGCTCAGCAGCAGGCCGAGCTAGCACAGGCTGCTCTTGCCCAGGCCCAGGCTCGTCAGCAGGCTGAGGGCGAGCGGCAAGGGAAATTGCTGAAAGACTTCAAGGCGATGGGACCACCGAGCTTCAAGGGTGAGCCAGACCCCATTGAGGCCGATCGATGGTTCCAACAGACTGAGAAGATACTGAACGCGTTGGGCATCACCGACGATAGGAGAGTGACCTTCGCCTCGTACCAGTTTGAGGCTGAGGCAGACTTCTGGTGGCAGACTGTCCAGCGCACCAGAGCAGCAGATCGAGGAGCGATTACGTGGCAGGAGTTTGAGGAACTCTTTCGGAAGAAGTTCTTTTCGGTTACCGTGCAGAACCGGATGGAGATGGAGTTTCTGGCGCTCTATCAGGGATCTCGTACTGTGACACAGTATGAGGCCAAGTTCTCGAAGCTTGCGAGGTATGCTCCACACCAGGTGGCGATCGACGGTAGGAGAGCCTTGCGCTTTGAGCATGGCTTGAATCCAGCAATCAGAGGTAGGGTTACCCCTTTCTTGGGGCAATCTTATGAGGAGTTGGTCAACCGGTCCCTGGCAGTGGAGCAGGAGTTGAAGGAGTCCCGCGCTATCATGGAGAAGCGGAGTGGCAGCAGTCGCAACGGTCCACCGACTCAGAAGAGGTTTAGGCCTATGGAGACTCGACCCCCGCCGCGCCCGCCTCAGAACTATCGTGGTCCTCCAGCTCTTGGACCGCCGCGGCGTGGATGTTTTCAGTGCGGTTCGTGTGGGTGCAAATTTTGGCAGAAGTTTACCAACTACCACGGGACCCACCGGCCCTGCCTGGTGGGCCCACGAGGACTACCACGGGACCCACCGGCCCTGCCTGGTGGGACCAAGAGCCTGTGGAATCCCCCAGAAGATGGTAGCAGGGCCCGCCAGCTTTACCTGGAGGATCCCCAGATACTGCAGCAGAAACCGCCGTTTACCACCAGAAAATCCTATAAATAGCAGAGTCTTCGAATGTAAAAGGATCGATTCTAAAGAGATCGAACTCTCAGTTCTAAAACCAGAGCTCTGGGATTTCAAACTTCTCATCTACCATCTCTCTTTGATCTTTTTCTCTCCTTCGAAGAGATCAGAGTGTTTCTAGTGATACTCGGCCTGTCGAGATCACTTCGACATAAGTGTTAGTGAATTCGGGTTGCTCCCTATAGCACGGAGACGTAGGCTTCGGCTGAACTCCGAGATCACATCTCGTGTCACAATCTCTCTGATTGCATTTCTCTGTTTACATATCAAAAGCAACAACTTCAATCAATAGATCGACCAACGATCTTCGACGTCAACTTCGACTCCAATTGACTGGTGCTGCGAGAGTCTTCGGGTCGGCACGAAGATTTTCCCCCACAGTTTGGCGCCGTCTGTGGGATCCGATCAAAAAGTCCAACTCTCCGCTACTACTTGATCGGTTGAACCTACAACTGATCTTGATAGTCAAACTTCCTCGCTCTCTCGGTTGATCAGACAACTTAACGGCACTCTCGTTGCACCTTTCGCTCTCTGAATGGCGAGGACGAAACATCAAGGTCAACCAGAAGGAAGTAATACTCAACAACAAGCTCGTCCTGAGACTCGATCAATGAGTCAAAGGCTCAATTTCGGACAGCCCCTTGCTGTCCCAGAAATGGGGGTTCATTCAGGGAGCGGAAGATCCGTCGATCGACCGATCATCCACCCTGCACGACAGTCAATTGGGCAAACAGCCCCCACTCCCGCTGAAGATCCTCCCTCGACTTACCAGATCTCTGCAATCGACTTCCAATTGCTCCAATTGGAAAAGCAAAACGCCACCCTTACCGCTGAGAGGGATGCTCTGAAAAAGGCAGCCTCCGAAGCTGGAATTGCTATTCCGATCCCCTCCACAAGCGAGAGAGTCGATCTTCCTCGACATTCCATCCACTCCGAACAACGGAGGTCAATGGGTACTACTGCCCTCGAGAGGATTCGACGTGACCCAACTCCCTCTGCTACCCCCTAGAAGAAAAGTGTTTGGGATCGCCTCGAAGACGAGTCTTCCCAATCGTCTTCTGAACGCAACTGCGACAAGAGGACACCTTCAAAACTCAACATACCAAGGAGGCACCAAATGAAAGGCGCTCCTTCAAAGAGTCGAGTTTCCCCTTCCATCCCACTTCAGCGTGGGCTTGGATCGGACCTCCGACATCGACTTCAACCGGCAAATACTACAATGCCTGAGCAAGACCTTGCGATCTTACCTCTTGACCCACCTCTAGGTCGAGGACATGGTCGCAGGGGTGGCTATTCTTCTGCCGGGCCTCTACATCGAAGTCTCTTTGAGACAACATTTCCAAGGGGATGGAGGACTCCAATCCTCCCCAAATTCAACTGCATCAGAGGAGATCCTACTCTCCACATCCTTGCCTTCAAGCAAGCCTTAACGCCGCACGAAGAAGAAAACAATGTGCTCTGCCGCACCTTCGCAGGAAGTCTCGATGAACCGTCGCTCGACTGGTATCATAATCTCCGAGCTGGGTCCATCACCCAGTTCGATGTTTTGGCTAAACTCTTTGCGCAGCATTATCAGCTTAATCTGAAGCCCGAGAAGAAGCTGGACTCTCTCTATCGGCTGAGGATGGGTGCTGACGAGACTCTCCGAAGTTTCACTAGGAGATTTCGCAACGAACATGCCGCCCTCTCTGGAAGACATCTGGATGATGAAGCCATCATGTTGGCTTTCCAGAACGCTCTCCGCTTCGATCTACACATCTACAACGACTTCATCCGCAATCCCCCTCCTTCTCTGGGAGCTATGTTTGATCGAATCCAGAGGGAGATTGAGGTGGAAGACGATCAAATCGCTCGGAAAGGGCGAGAAACTAAGAGAAGGCCTGCTGAAAGAGAAGCTCCTAAGTATGCTGCAAAAGCCCACAATGCTGAGGCAGCAGCCCCTCCAACCAATAAGCGGTCAAGAAATGATGGACGTCGATCTCCTCCAAACAAGACCACTTTCACCGAGTGGAATTTACCAATCGAGCAAATCCTCGATCGCATTCAGCACGAAGAGTTCCTCCGATGGCCTAATCCACTGCAGCCCGACACCAAGTTCACTGCAGATAAAACAGTCTACTGTGATTTCCATCGCAGTCATGGACATTCTACCGATCAATGCCACCGGCTAAAGTATCATTTGGAAGATCTGCTACGTATAGGACATCTCCAAGAATTTGTCAAAGGCGGGCAAGATCATTCCGTCAAGCATCGACAGTGAAGATCTCCCTTGAGATTGAAAGATCTGGGGGTTAGAGATGATCAACTTTCAAGCAACTATTCGTATTGCCAGAAAACACAGCAGCAGGAAACTAGCTCCCAACTGGGAAAGTCCAGACATGATCGAAATCAGGAGAAAGCAAAGGATCCTATCAATTGCCACGAACTTGGAAAGCTAGACATTTCAAAATGCTCTATCCTCGATGTAAATTCCAAGCTGGATAAAGATTGCTTTCAAATGTTCATCTTATCGATTCAAATTCTGGAGCAGTTTCAAGCTATCTACATTCAAGCTCAAAGTTATCAGCATTCAAATTACTAGGTCGTTTAACAAGTTTGGGTGATTGAGTTGCGACTCAACCCCTTACACGCAAATGTTAAACGGTTTCGGGTTGTGCTACAACACAATCTTCAAGTCACTGGTCATTTAACGAGTTTGGGAGTTCGTGTTGCGACACTACCCCTTACGTGCAAACGTTAAATGACTTTCAATTTCAAATATCGTTTAACAAGTTTGGGTGCTTGAGTTGCGACTCAACCCCTCACATACAAATGTTAACGATTTCAAGTTGTGCTACAACACAACCTTCAATTTCAATATCGTCTAACAAGTTTGGGTGCTTGAGTTGCGACTCAACCCCTCACGTACAAATGTTAACGATTTCAAGTCGTGCTCCAACAAAGTTCAATTTTCAAGATTATTCAACAGTTTGGGTGATCGAGTCGCGACTCATCCCTTTGCATTCAAGTGTGTATATGTATTCAAATATTTCAATGCTATCCAGAACAGGACATTCAATGACATTCAACTCAAGACATTCAATTTCAAGCACCAGAAAGATATCTTCTATTATCAAAAATTGATCAAGTACATGAGTGAGCTGCTACAATGCAAGAGTTTACAAGTGTAAACAACCAAGAAAAGAAAGAAATACATCAGGGTTTGGCTACGCTTGGAGCACGCGACTTCTCTCCTTCAGATCCGCCACGAGGCTTGCTCGCAACCGAAGCTTTAGAAGATCGGACACTGCTAACATGTGCCCTGAGTGCCTCTGCCGCTTTCTCAGCTGTTTCTTTGTAACTCTTGCATTCAGACAATGCATGCTCCAAGGCCTTCTTGGAAATCTCCTCCCTGGCAGCAAAAGCAGCATGTTGAGCAGCAAGTCGTTCTTTCAGCTCCGTGATCTCGATAGTGCGACCGCAGGACACGTTCTCAACCTTGGAGAGTCAATTCTTCAAGGATTCAAGCTCGTTACTCTGCGCTTCACAACGATCCTGCAGCCCCTTGATCTCTAGCTTCCCCTTGCGAAGATCCTCGATCTTGGCCTTGAGAGATTGTTTCTTCGAACTCAGGAGCTCCCTCAGCCCATCTCTTTCCTCGCTCACAGCTTTCAGTTCAGCTGTCAAACGGGTTACCTCAGAGGCGGCTTCCCGTTTTCCTGCCCTCCTGGAGAGCTTGCTTGCGATTCTCAAACAGGCTGAGTTCTGCAAATAGACAAAGAGTTAGAATTATTCTGAAGATACAATTCGAACAATTGATCAAAGCATATGCACATACCACTACTTCAAGCCGATCGAAGGCTTCTTCAAAAGTAGCTTCAGGAAGATTGCAAAGCTTCCGGAGCGTGTTGGTAGGATGGTTGATGTCAACATCACCCAAACTCCTTATCTTCTTAGCCGAGCCAGCAGGTGTACCTACAATCCATGCAGCAATTCTAAGTGTTAGTATATTTTCAAGCTTCAAAGACAAGACAGTCAATCAAAACAGGTTAGTACAGATACCTGAAGCCTCGACTTGGGGAGCCTTTCCCTTCTCACTGCCGGAGCTCTTACCCTTGGGGGTCGATTTCTCCTTGGTAGGGGTTGACTCTGGCAAGGGTTGAGGAGTAGCTTCACCAACCCGACTTCCTCTCTCCAAATGAGCAGGAGAGGGAACGTCTCGAGGAGGTGAAGCTCCCCCTTCGTCCTCGTGCCCGCTCGAATGGTCGAGCCCTGCCACCATGGCAGCCACCTCTTCAGCCAGAGATAGTGAAGGGGGTGGGGGTTGTTCAACCTCCACACCCCCACTTGTAGTTGCCCCTTCCAGGCGGGGAACCTCAGGAGGTATCTGATCGAGGGGTGTGGGGTTGCTTCCAACCCCACCACTCCCCGATATCCTGATCTTAAAGCGGAGGGGGTTCTTCTTCAACTCCCCAAAGTCGTAGGTGGGAATCACCTTGGGGCCATCGCCCATTGCATCCAAAACTTCCTCCATCTTGCGAGCCTTATCCTCATTTATGAGGATAGGCTGCGATTCGTCGTCAGCACCACCAGTAGGGGTGGGAGGAATTTCTTCCTCACCACCCCCATATCCTTGACCACCATCAGTGGGGGTGGGAGGAAGAAATTCCTCACCACCCCCATCTTCATCATCCTCATCTTCATCTTCCCCGTCTTCTTCGTCTTCCCCATCGTTGCCTGTGCCCTCATCATCCTCATCTTCGCCCTCCTCCTCCCTCTCTACCTCTTCTTCGTCATCTTCATCATTCTTTTTCTCCTCATCCTCCTCCTGCTTGACGAGGACTTTTCTCTTCTTCTTCGCCGGGCCCTTTGGAATTACCAGCTTCTCCTTCGGGGGCAAGCTGCGCCTGGCTCCATAAACCTTCTTCTCGAATCGAAGCCTTCTGACAATTTTTCCAGACTGAGGGTCTTCCTCATAATCAGAGTAGATGACCTCATTGTCTTTGTATCGAAGCTTCGATCGATGGAGGAGGTTGGCCTTGCCATGTCGGACCGGGCAGTTCGAGAACTGCTTCCAAGATCGGGTCCCACAGGTCAACTCCAGGAAGAGATTATCGAGAGACCCCACCTGCTCCGGAGGCCACGCGAGAGCTCCTCCTGCACAGAACATGTCCGTCTCTTCCTGTACCTTGTACCGAGGAACCTCCGGGACTGACATAGGAGTCCAGGCACCTGACACCGACAGCGGCCAGTCCGTGTATAGCTTGTCGGAGCCGATGGTATCGATGATTGGATGCAGGGCAGAGACACCCGTCAGATAATAGAAGGGGCTATCTTTACTCCAGGCCCATCGGTAATGGTAAAAGAAATATCCGAACTCAATCCGAGCTTCTTCACCTTCGGGAAGGCTGGAGTAGCATTTCCTCAGCTCCTCCTGGAAGTCTGACTCTACGCGACAAAAAGCGTAGATGATCCTCCAGGAGTTTCCAGTCACCTGCCCGGGACAGAGACCAGAAATATTCAATAACCTCGCAGCAAAAGGAGGCAGTGGAAGGCGCAGTCCGCAGTTAAGCTGGCCGATTGTAACGATAGTTCCCATCACCTGCTCCTTGCTCGCCCACGAAACGAAGACTGTCCGCCTGTCAATACCAAAAGCTGACAGAATTCCTGGAAGCGCTGGCCGGGACTTCCCCTCAGTAAAACATGCTAGCAGCTTATGCAGTTTCTCCCTCTTCGCATCTGTGAGTTTGCCCCCTATGTTATACCCAAATTCTGGTTCCACCGATAGAGGTAGTTGAGGGCTGAGGACAAACTTTGCCTTAGGGATCTGCTCTGGCCTTGATGGGGCTGAAGCAAACCCAACTCCCTGATGCCTCTTACCAAGTTGACCAAGTTCGATCAATTCGGCCCTGCCTTTGCCACGGCCCTTCGAGACAGTCGTTTCCTCGACAACTTCCTTCCCCTTTCTCTTGGATGGAACAACACCCTTCTTCGAACTGCCTGAAGATGCCATTTGACTGATCGAAAGGAAATGAACAAGAAATGGGAAGCAAAGAATCTGGACTTCAAAAATTTTTGGAAGCGTGAGGCAAAAATGACAGCCAGTGAAACTCATATACCCAGGGTAAAACAGGTACGCAAATCGAGAAGACACGTGTCTTTACCATATCAAATCGCGTGTTTTTGTAGGTACACGTGGCATCCATCCGTAGCAGGCGCAGAATCAGGCGAACCGTCGGACCAGACGAAACGTCGGACCACCGGTCCACGTGAACCAAACGGTCCAGGCGAGTCCCCGGTTTGAGTAAACCGGACCGCCGGTCAAAAGCCTCGTTCAAACCAACCAAAGACTCAACGCAGGAAAAATCAAACTCCATCGATATTCAAAACTGCCAAAGATCAAAAGAGTAGAACAAGTTATACCACTTCTTCGAAAGTACAGGTTCAAAACTAACCCTGACCGGCTGATTTTAGCCGAACGGTCAAATATGACCGTTCGGCTAAAATCAACCGATCGGTCGATTTTCTACTAGATCTGGCCAAAAACTAAAGGTTTTTGCCGATCACCCAAACCCTGACCGGCTGATTTTAGCCGAACGGTCAAATATGACCGTTCGGCCAAAATCAACCGATCGGTCGATTTTCTACTAGATCTGGCCAAAAACTGAGGGTTTTTGCCAATCACCCAAACCCTGACCGGCTGATTTTAGCCGAACGGTCAAATATGACCGTTCGGCCAAAATCAACCGATCGGTCGATTTTCTACTAGATCTGGCCAAAAACTGAGGGTTTTTGCCGATCACCCAAACCCTGACTGGCTGATTTTAGCCGAACGGTCAAATATGACCGTTCGGCCAAAATCAACCGATCGGTCGATTTTCTACTAAATCTGGCCAAAAACTGAAGGTTTTTGCCGATCACCCAAACCCTGACCGGCTGATTTTAGCCGAACGGTCAAATATGACCGTTCGGCCAAAATCAACCGATCGGTCGATTTTCTACTAGATCTGGCCAAAAACTGAGGGTTTTTGCCGATCACCCAAACCCTGACCGGCTGATTTTAGCCGAACGGTCAAATATGACCGTTCAGCCAAAATCAACCGATCGGTCGATTTTCTACTAGATCTGGCCAAAAACTGAGGGTTTTTGCCGATCACCCAAACCCTGACCGGCTGATTTTAGCCAAACGGTCAAAAATGACCGTTCGGCCAAAATCAACCGATCGGTCGATTTTCTACTAGATCTGGCCAAAAAACTGAGGGTTTTTGCCGATCACCCAAACCCTGACCGGCTGATTTTAGCCGAACGGTTAAAACATAACCGTTCGGCCAAAACCAACCGATCGGTCAATTTTCTACTAGATCTGGCCAAAAAACCATGTTTTTTGACCGATCACTCGATCCTTGACCGGTTGAAATTGACCGTTCGGTCAAATTTTAACCGATCGGTCAAATTTGACCGATCGGTCAAAATTGATCGATCGGTCAAAATCAACCGATCAGTCAAATTTCCACTGGATCGGTCTAAAAACCATGTTTTTTGACCGATCACTCGATCCTTGACCGGTTGAAAATGACCGTTCGGTCAAATTTTAACCGATCGGTCAAATTTGACCGATCGGTCAAAATTGACGGATCGGTCAAAATCAACCGATCAGTCAAATTTCCACTAGATCGGTCAAAAAACCATATTTTTTGACCGATCACTCGATCCTTGACCGGTTGAAATTGACCGTTCGGTCAAATTTAACCGATCGGTCAAATTTGACCGATCGGTCAAAATTGACCGATCGGTCAAAATCAACCGATCGGTCAAAATTCCACTGGATCGGTCAAAAAACCGTGTTTTTTGACCGATCACTCGATCCTTGACCGGTTGAAATTGACCGTTCGGTCAAGATTGACCGATCGGTCAAGATTGACCGATCAAAACTTTTTTTGGCGCTAACACTTGGCAAGCCTCTTTTATGCCTTTTTTAGACAGGGTGTTGCTGTTTTTTGCACCAAATCCAAGCCAGCCAGAACGAACTCTAGCTAACTTGGAGGGGGTAACTGTGGGTGCAAATTTTGGCAGAAGTTTACCAACTACCACGGGACCCACCGGCCCTGCCTGGTGGGCCCACGAGGACTACCACGGGACCCACAGGCCCTGCCTGGTGGGACCAAGAGCCTGTGGAATCCCCCAGAAGATGGTAGCAGGGCCCGCCAGCTTTACCTGGAGGATCCCCAGATACTGCAGCAGAAACCGCCGTTTACCACCAGAAAATCCTATAAATAGCAGAGTCTTCGAATGTAAAAGGATCGATTCTAAAGAGATCGAACTCTCAGTTCTAAAACCAGAGCTCTGGGATTTCAAACTTCTCATCTACCATCTCTCTTTGATCTTCTTCTCTCCTTCGAAGAGATCAGAGTGTTTCTAGTGATACTCGGCCTGTCGAGATCACTTCGACATAAGTGTTAGTGAATTCGGGTTGCTCCCTATAGCACGGAGACGTAGGCTTCGGCTGAACTCCGAGATCACATCTCGTGTCACAATCTCTCTGATTGCATTTCTTTGTTTACATATCAAAAGCAACAACTTCAATCAATAGATCGACCAACGATCTTCGACGTCAACTTCGACTCCAATTGACTGGTGCTGCGAGAGTCTTCGGGTCGGCACGAAGATTTTCCCCCACAGTTCGTTTGAGCATCTGAAGTGGAACTGTCCACAGCTTCGTCGGCAGCCACTCCTACCAGCTCCACCCCAGAGGCCTGCTCTGCTGCCACCACCTGTCCAGCAGCAGAGGCCTCCACAGAGAGCTCAGCAGCAGCAGCGTCCTCCCCAGGCATCGCAGCAGAGGTCTTTCCCCCGTCAGGGCGGAGGAGGCAACCAGGCTCAGGGAAGGACGTACATGCTAGTTGGTCAAGACCCAGAGGCTTATGGGGGAGCGATCGAAGGTAACCCTGAACTTAGAATTTCAATTCGTAGACGTATGGTGTAGTTGTCCTTGCTATTAGTTTTGACTCGTTAGAACTTGTAGCAACTGGTAGCTAGATTAGTTTCTTACATATTTCCGATAACGCTAGGTACCCTTCCTGTCTTTTCGACCCTTGCTTTCGTTCATTTCGATAGCGGGTCTACTCACTCCTATATCGTCCCTAGTTTTGTCAAGACTTTGGGACTGGAGTCGGTTCCATTGGGTCATACTCTGTCGGTGTTTTCACCGCTCGGGGTAAGTACCGAGGTGGACCGGATCTGCCGGGACTGCATCATTCATATAGGAGACAGAGAGCTCTCGGCAGACCTCATTGTCCTAAACTTAGGAGGAGTGGACGTACTACTTGGGATGGATTGGATGTCAGCCTATCACGTTACCCTTGATTGCTTTACTAAGAAGGTCACATTCTCACCTCCGGGGAGCGAGGCTTTTTACTTCTTGGGAGACAAGCAGAAGATCTTGTGCCCGGTACCGCTGCAACAGATCACCCTCAGCTTACTAGCGCAGCTACCGAGTAGAGATAAAGATGGGAACCCAGTAGTGCTACCACCGATGGTTCGTGAGTTTCCGGATGTCTTCCCAGACGAGCTTCCAGGCTTGCCTCCACCTCGAGAGGTTGAGTTTGCTATAGATCTGGCACCGGGAGCAGCACCGATCTCAGTTGCTCCGTATAGGATGGCTCCCGCAGAGCTAAAGGAGCTGAAGACCCAATTGGAGGAGTTACTCGATAGAGGTTTCATTCGTCCCAGCACATCTCCTTGGGGAGCCCCAGTTCTTTTTGCTCAGAAAAAGGATGGGACGAAGAGGCTTTGTATCGACTATCGTAAGCTGAATAGCATAACGATCAAGAACAAGTACCCTTTACCTCGAATTGAGGACCTATTTGATCAGCTGAAGGGGGCTTGCTATTTTTCGAAGATTGACTTGAGGACCGGATATCACCAGTTGGCTGTGAGAGCAGAGGATATTCCGAAGACGGCGTTCCGGACGCGATATGGGCATTATGAGTTCTTGGTCATGCCCTTCGGTCTAACGAACGCCCCTGCAGTATTTATGGATCTGATGAACCGAGTCTTTAGCATGTTTCTGGATAGATTCGTTGTAGTATTTGTGGACGATGTTCTCATTTACTCCAAGACGGAGGGAGATCATCGAGAGCACCTGAGTGCTGTGTTGCAGACCCTCAGAGACCACCAACTGTATGCCAAGCTCAGTAAGTGTGAGTTTTGGTTGCAGGAGGTGAAATTTCTCGGACACGTTGTCTCGCAGGAAGGCATCTCCGTAGATCCGTCGAAGATAGAGGCCGTGATGGACTGGGAGCAGCCGAAGAACGTATTTGAGATCAGGAGTTTTTTAGGGCTAGCAGGCTATTATAGACGTTTTGTGGAGGGATTTTCTCGTTTAGCAGCACCTCTCACCCGTTTGACAAAGAAGGGTGTCAGGTTTGAGTGGTCGGAGGATTGTGAGAAGTCCTTCCGAGAGTTGAAGAGGCGTCTTACTTCGGCCCCAGTGCTTACGATTCCGGCCAGTGGCAAAGGTTATGTTGTCTTCACCGATGCCTCACTGATGGGGCTTGGAGCTGTACTGATGCAGGATGGTAGGGTAGTAGCCTATGCCTCTAGGCAATTGAAGACTCACGAGAGGAACTATCCCACCCATGACTTGGAGTTGGCTGCAGTGGTTTTCGCCTTGAAGATATGGAGGCACTACTTGTACGGTGATGAGTTCGACATGTATTGCGACCATAAGAGTCTGCGATACATCGGGAGTCAGAAGGATCTGAATATGCGTCAGAGGAGATGGATCGAGGTCTTGAAGGATTTCAATTATTCGTTCTTTTACCATCCTGGTAAGGCGAATGTTGTTGCAGATGCCTTGAGCCGAAAGTCCCGTAGCCAGCTTGCTAGATTGGTGACTGATCGACAGGACTTTCTGGCCACGATAGAAGGCTTTGATTTGTGGGTTCAGTGGGAGTCCTCTCATACCGTGTTGTGCACCATGCGAGTACAGCCTAGCCTACTTCAGAAGGTGATTGCAGCATAGAGGCTGGATTGTGAGTTGGAGGAGATTAGAGTGCGGTGCGGCAGTGGGGAGTCTATCCCGGATTGGTCGATCGATGCTGATGGAGGTCTGAGGTTTCGGAGGAGGTTGTGCCTCCCTGCTGATGAGGAGGTTCGAGATGAGGTGTTGTCAGAGGCGCATCGATCCAAATTCTCGGTGCACCCTGGCGGCACCAAGATGTATCTTGATTTGAGGAGACAGTTCTGGTGGAAGGGCATGAAGCGTGACGTGGCCGCCTTTGTGTCTAGATGTTTGACTTGTCAGCAAGTCAAGGCTGAGCACCAGAGACCGGCTGGATTGCTACAGCCGCTTCCAATAGCTGAGTGGAAATGGGAGCACATCACGATGGATTTTGTTTCGGGGTTGCCTCTGACCCGAAACAAACATGACTCAGTTTGGGTGATCGTGGACCGACTGACGAAGTCGGCGCACTTTCTTCCGGTGCGGACGACGATAACATCTGTCGACCGAGCAAAGTTATATGTGAGGGAAATTGTCAAGCTGCACGGTGTTCAAGTTTCCATTGTCTCGGATCGAGATCCTCGGTTCGTATCTCGATTTTGGGAGAGCCTGCAGACAGCTTTGGGAACGGAGCTCAGTTTTAGCACTGCGTTTCACCCGCAGACGGATGGCCAGTCAGAGAGGACGATTCAGATTTTGGAGGATATGTTGCGGGCTTGCACAGTAGATTTTGGAGGCAGTTGGGAGGAGCACCTACCTCTTGTAGAGTTCGCCTACAACAATAGTCACCAAGCTAGCATCGGCATGGCCCCCTATGAAGCTTTGTACGGGAGGCCATGTCGATCACCTCTTTGTTGGGCAGAGGTAGGAGAGCGGAGTCTCTTGGGGCCAGAGCTTGTCCAAGAGACGACTGAGAAAATCCAACTGATTAGAGAGCGACTTAGAGCGGCGCAGAGTCGACAGAAGAGATACGCAGATGTGCATCGACGCCCGCTCGAGTTTACTGTCGGAGACCATGTCTTCCTAAGGGTGTCCCCTCGGCGAGGCATCACCAGATTTGGGAAGAAAGGGAAGTTGGCTCCGAGGTTCATAGGTCCTTTCGAGATCTTGGAGAGAGTTGGCGAGGTGGCATATCGCCTGGCACTGCCCCCGCAGCTCTCTAGCGTCCACGGTGTCTTTCACGTGTCAATGCTTCGGAGGTATGAGCCAGACCCGTCGCACGTGTTAGATTGGCAGGACCTGACCCTCAGTTCAGACGCATCCTATGAGGAGCGACCGATTAGGATCTTGGCTAGAGAAGATCGAGTGCTCCGTACAAAGACCATCCCCATGGTGAAGGTGCAGTGGCAACACTGTAGTGAGGAGGAGGCTACGTGGGAGCTCGAGTCAGCGATGCAGAACCAGTACTCTTCTTTGTTTGATGTTTAGTATTAGTTAATTTTCGGGACGAAAATTTTAATAAGGTGGGTAGGATGTAATACCCGGTACGATTGATTTCAGGGCAGCCCAGTTATATTATTATTTTTTATTATTTGTTGCTAAATTGATTGAATTGATTTCGCATTTATAATGGTCGATGGTGTGTGTTTGAACATGAGTAGGATCGGGCAGTGAGCCCTGGGTTCGGGTCGCGAGAAGGCGACGAAAGGAATACAATCAGTGCTTGAATGTGCACTATGATCCACTGCAAATATACTACCATTTATGATTGTTAATTTAATATTATGGGTATTAGTGGCTAGTCTGTCGGACTCGCTGATGCATGCGTGTCAATGTGTCTCACCGTGGCGAGGGTTCGAGCTCGAGCTCGAGTCAAGTCGGGCCGAAGTTTAAAAAAATAAATAAAAAAAAAAAAACTTGAAACTAAAAGAAACCCGAACCCAACCTTTCCCACACTCTCTCTCTCTTTCTCTCACTAACCCAAACCCCACCTACCCAACTATTCAGCCAACCCACTACCCTTTCAACCAAACCCCACCTAACCAACCCTTTTAACCAACCTAAATCTAAACCCACCCAACTCAACCGACCCTCTCTCTCTATCTCTCTCTCCCATCTCACCTCTCAGTCGAACCCCTCTAACCTGATACGATCCCTCTCCCTCCCTAAACCGTTTCTCTCTCTCTCTATCTCTAAACCCAACCGATCCTATCTCTCTTCCCCTCAGCCACCTGATCTCTCTCTCTCTATCTCTCCATCCCGACCCTCTCTCTCTCTCTCTATCTCCTAGCCACCCGATCCCCTCTCTCAACCGATCCGATCCCCCCCCTGCGCTACTCCCTCTCATCCCGATCCCCTCCGATCTCCTCTCAAATCCCGTTTTCCCCCTGAAATCCCGGCGATTTCCCCCCTCCTCATCTCTATCCCGCAGCCCCCCTCTTCTCTATAAAAACAAACCCTAGACCCAGCCCGATCCCACCCCTGTCCGACCCCTCCCTCTCTTTTGGATCCCTCCTCCGATTTTCCTCTGTGGCCTGTGAGAGCGGCAGCCGACGCTGGGAGGTGCAGCCGGAGGAGGAGCAGCCGGAGCCGAGTTCCTCTGCATCAGGTCAGCCGAATCCCCTGTTTCCCCTGTTTCTTTTCTTTTTTTTCTTTTGTGCTGTGACCTGCCCAACCAATCGAGACCCATACCCTTGTTTTTCCTCTTCTCCTGCTGCAGCCATGGCCGCCATGCATGTGGCCGGCAATTGGGCGATGGCATTCGACCATCTTGAGTGGCCATCGACCCAACCAACAGTCACCGACACCGTCCCTTCCTTTGCTATGACAATTGAATGACTTGTGCCCACTGACCGAACCTACCCAGCCGACCTTTGGCTTAGTATAACCCATGACCCGCCGGAATTGGTCGAGTACCCGAAGCCGAAAACCTTGGGTAGAATTGTTGTATTATTTTTTAGTGGTATTGTTGTTGGCAATCGGCCCGATGGCGGATTCGCCAAGCCAAACTAGATCCCACCCTAGCAACCCTCGTTCCCAGATTCGACCCAACGAGACCTCCGATCTGAGTTTAGACTCGGTAAGGCCATGAGTTCATCTGTATATTATTTTTCCGTACCCCAAACCTAGCCCGAGGTCGTTTCGGGTGAAGGACAAATCGAACCCCGCGGCTTGGCATTTTCCTCCTTATAGAGACTCGCCGATTTTAGATTTTAATACTTGCACGTATGGTTCGATTACCAGTTCGTGACCGGGACGATCCAGCCGTGGACGGAGCGGAGGCCAGAGACAGGAGTCCGTGCACGTCGACCAGGTGACACAGCACGCTTTCTTTAATAATTAATAATGTGAATATAGAAATTAAGGGTAGGTGTCCATAACGCTGCATGCGGGTCCCACCGGACGTCGTCGCATGTGGTCGAGTGGACCCCACCTTGCATGCGGAGTCGCGAGTCCGGCGACGCATGCATAAAAAGTTAATAATTTAATAACAAATATTATACTGTTTGCATGGACACCATAGCTAGATTTTTCCTTAATTTGAATAAATAAATAATTAAAGAATTTCCGGGACCCACCCTCCTGAGGGGAGCGTGATAACCCCGGTAAATGGATTTTGGGTGAGAGTGATTTATTTTATTTGATTATGATGCTGGGTTGTGAGTGGGTGCGAATCCCGGGGTAATCCATTGAAAATGTTTAAACACTGTTTAGTACTTTCATTGCCATGTATATGTTAATTATTGTTAATCTACCTGGTTAGAGGGTAGAGACCCCGTACGCGCAAGGGTCGTGAACCACCTTGCGCGTACAGCCGAAGTTAAGTAGGTTAGGGGTCACGGGCAAGGGTTGTGGTAAAGCCAATAGGAGGTGCCCTCGAGTAGGGATTGGCCTAGCAACCCTGTCCTGGGGAGTTGAAGTCCCCATAGTAAAGCAAGTTGGGCGGTAGAGCTCCACCGTGAAAGACGGGAAACCCCTTATGATCATCTGGGTGAATTGTGCATGGTGTTGGAGGATGCACGGCGAGAGAGTTGGCCCTCTACATCGAAATAAAAGGCCCGATAGTAATGCCCGACCGGGGGCAGGTTGAACAAAATATCCGGGGTTCATGTATGAGTGTGTAATTGTTTGATTATTAAATTTTGAATTGTATGACTGTTCACACGATGACCTAGTGACAGTAGGATTTGCATGTGAATATAGAAATTGCATGGACACATAGGACGTGTTTGAGAACATAGCTTGACAATTAGGTTAATCAATAATTTGTCTTAAAAATTTAGCGTTGTTAGTTATTAAAATTGTTAGCTTGTCACTAGCCATTTATTTGGCTAATCTCCCAAATGTATTTTTGGGGGCTACTCATTCCCACGAGTAGACTCTTCTGCAGGAGCTGAGGCATCGGAGCAGCAGTAGGAGTCCGAGAACGAGTTTAGGGTTGCAGCCTTTTCCTTTTTAATTCTAGTATGTCGTTTTATCAGTAGTCTCTTTCTTGCGATGTAATCTAGTGGATTGGAATAAGACTTCTATTATTAGGTAACTAGTGTGATAAGTGGTAATGTGCCAGCTGAATTTCTTTGGGTAGGCCTCTCCTCAAGGCCCCAAGCCTAGGTTAGATCACCACAAAAATATAAGACGAATAATTGACCTAATTCGACAAGCCCAGTAAATAGGACCTTCAGACAGATGCACCGAGTGCTCGGGAGTGGGTGAGATACTCGGCTCGCCGTTGGAGGCTTGAGCCGCGTGCTCCTTTAGAGTATATTCTGTCAGTATGTTGTGACACCGTTGAGTCGCATGTACTGAAAGGATATCCCTTTTAAAGGTCGAGCCTGATCTTTGTTCCTCCCCCTTCTTTCATTTGCTTATGTGTGAGCGTAGAAAGAGCCCAGTGAGAATCCTAAATTGGCATAGTTAAGTAACCATACCCAGAACCCTTTTTCTTTCTCACCTCACACCCCAGGAATCGGTCTACAGATTTCTGGGGCGTGACAATTGAATTTGGGGAGGATAGGAGTTCTCCATCCCCTTGGAAATGTTGATTCGAAGAGGCTTCGATGGAGAGGTCCGGCAGAGGAGTACCTATCCCTACGACCATGTCCTCGACCTAGAGGTGGGTCAAGAGGCAAGATCGCAAGATCTTGTTCAGGTATTGAAGTATTTGCTGGCTGAAGCCGGTGTCGAAGGTCCGATCCAAGTCCACGTTGAAGTGGAATGGAAGGGGAGACTCTACTCTTTGAAGGAGCGCCTTTTATCTGGTGCTTCCTTGGCATGTCGAACTTTGAAGGTGCCTTTCTGTCGCAGTTGCGACCAGAAGAAGATTGGGAGGACTCATCGTTAAGACGATCCCAAACACTCTGCTTCCACGGGGTAGAAGAGGGAGTTGGGTCGCGACGAATCCTCTCAAGGGCGGCAGTGCCCATTGATCTCCGTTGCTCGGAGTGGGTTGAATGTCGAGGAAGATTGACCCTCTCACTTGCAGAGGGGAGAGGAAGAGCAATTCCAGCCTCGGAGGCTACCTTCTTGAGTGCATCCCTCTCAGCAGTGAGGGTGGCATTCTGTTTTGCCAGCTGAAGTAATTGGAAATCGACCGCAGAGATTTGGTAGGTCGATGGAGGGTCTTCAGCAGGAGCATGGGTCGTTTGCCCAATCGACTGTCATGCGGGTTGGGCAATCGGTCGATCGACAGATCTCCCACTCCCTGAGTAAACCCCCATCTCAGGAGCAGCAAGGGTCTATCCGAAGTTGAGCCTTTGACTCATTGATCGAGTCTCAGGGCGAACTTGTTGTTGAGTGTTACTTCCTTCTGGTTGACCCTGGTGCTTAGTTTTCGCCATTCAGAGAGCGTAGGGTGCAACAAGAGTGCCGACGTCCGATCAGTTGTCCGATCAACCGAGGAGGAGAGGAAGTTTGGCTATGACGATCGGTTGTATGCTCAACCAATCTGATAGTAGTGGAGAGAGCTTGACTTTTCATTCGGATCCCACAGACGGCGCCAAACTGTGGGGGAAAATCTTCGTGCCGACCCGAAGACCTCGCCGCACCAGTCAATTGAAGTTGAAGTCGAAGATCGTTGCTTGATCTGTTGATTGAAGTCGTTACTTTTGATATGCAAATAGAGAGAGATGCAATCTGAGATTTGACACGAGAGATGTGAACTCGGAGTTCAGCCGAAGCCTACGTCTCTGTGCTATAGGGAGCAACCCGAATTCACTAACACTTATATCGAAGTGATCTCGACAGGCCGAGTATCACTAAAAACACTCTGATCTCTTCGAAGGAGAAAAGAAGATCAAAGGGAGGTGGAAGATGGGAAGCTGAGAAATTCCAGAGCTCTGGATTCGGAAAACCAGATCTCAGAGTGGAAATCAGAATTTTCGGATCCTTTTACACTCAAAGGCTCTGATATTTATAGACTTCTCTGGTGGTAAATGGCGGTTTCTGCTGCAGCATCTGGAGATCCTCCAGGTAAAGCTGGCGGGACCCGCTACCGTCTTCTGGGGGATTCCACAGGCTCTTGGTCCCGCCAGGCAGGGCCGGTGGGTCCCGCGATAGTCCTCGTGGGCCCACCAGGCAGGGCCGGTGGGTCCCGCGATAGTCCTCGTGGGCCCACCAGGCAGGGCCGGTGGGTCCCGCGATAGTCCTCGTGGGCCCACCAGGCAGGGCCGGTGGGTCCCATGGTAGTCCTCGTGGGCCCACCAGGCAGGGCCGGTGGGTCCCGTGGTGGTCCTCGTGGGCCCACCAGGCAGGGCCGGTGGGTCCCGCGGTAGTCCTCGTGGGCCCACCAGGCAGGGCCGGTGGATCCCGCGGTAGTCGTTGTGGGCCCACCAGGCAGGGCCGGTGGGTCCAGTGGTAGTTGGTAAACTTCTGTCAAAATTTGCACCCACACGAACCATTCTTACGCATTCGTACGATCCATTCAAATTCATTCGCACGAATGTATCCATTCTAATTTATTCGTACGACCCATTCTAATTCATTCGTACAATCCATTCTATTTCATTCGTACGATCAATTCTTACTCATTCGTACGATCCATTCTAATTCATTCATATGAATGTATCCATTCTAATTCATTCGTACGATCCATTCTAATTCATTCGTACGATCCATTCTAATTCATTCATATGATCCATTCTAATTCATTCATACGATCCATTCTAATTCATTCACACGATCCATTCTAATTCATTCGTACGATCCATTCTAATTCATTCGTACAATCCATTCTATTTCATTCGTACGATCCATTCTTACTCATTCGTACGATCCATTCTAATTCATTCGCACGAATGTATCCATTCTAATTCATTCGTACGATCCATTCTAATTCATTCGTACGATCCATTCTTACTCATTCGTATGATCCATTCTAATTCATTCGCACGGATGTATCCATTCTAATTCATTAATACGATCCATTCTAATTCATTCGTACGATCCATTCTAATTCATTCGCACGAATTTATCCATTCTAATTCATTCGTACGATCCATTCTAATTCATTCGCACAATCTATTCTAATTCATTAGAACGTTCCATTCTAATTCATTACGTACGATCCATTCTAATTCATTCGCACAATCTATTCTAATTCATTCGTATGATCCATTCTAATTCTTCGTATGATCCATTCTAATTCATTCGTACGATCCATTCTAATTCATTCGCACGATCAATTCTAATTCATTAGCACGATCCATTCTAATTCATTCATACGATCCATTCTAATTCATTCGCACGATCCATTCTAATTCATTCATACGATCCATTCTAATTCATTCATACGATCTATTCTAATTCTTTCGCATGAATGTATCCATTCTAATTCATTCGCACGAATGTATCCATTCTAATTCATTCGTACGATCCATTCTAATTCATTCGTACGATCCATTCCAATTCATTCGTATAATCCATTCTTTTTCATTCGTACGATCCATTCTTACTCATTCGTATGATCCATTCTAATTCATTCGCACGAATGTATCCATTCTAATTCATTCGTACGATCCATTCTAATTCATTCGTACAATCCATTCTATTTCATTCGTACGATCCATTCTTACTCATTCGTATGATCCATTCTAATTCATTCGTACGATCCATTCTAATTCATTCGTACGATCCATTCTAATTCATTCGCACAACCTATTCTAATTCATTCGTACGATCCATTATAATTCATTCGTACGATTGTACGAATGAATTAGAATGGATCGTACGGAATGAATTAGAATGGATCGTACGAATGAATTAGAATGGATACATTCGTGCGAATGAATTAGAATAGATCATACGAATGAGTAAGAATGGATCGTACGAATGAAATAGAATGGATTGTACGAATGAATTAGAATGGATCGTGCTAATGAATTAGAATTGATCGTACGAATGAATTAGAATGGATCGTACGTATGAATTAGAATGGATACATTTGTGCGACTGAATTAGAATGGATTGTATGAATGAATTAGATTGGATCGTATTAATGAATTAGAATGGATCGTATGAATGAATTAGAATGGATCGTACGAAGGAATTAGAATGGATACATTCGTGCGAATGAATTAGAATGGATCGTATGAATTAATTAGATTGTATCGTATGAATGAATTAGAATGGATCGTATGAATGAATTAGATTGGATCGTATGAATGAATTAGAATGGATCGTGCCTCGTACGAATGAATTAGAATGGATCGTATTAATGAATTAGAATGGATCGTGCAAATGAATTAGAATGGATCGTACGAATGAATTAGAATGGATTGTATGAATGAATTAGATTGGATCGTATGAATGAAATTGAATGGATCGTACGAAGGAATTAGAATGGATCGTACGTATGAAGGAATTAGAATGGATCGTACGAAGGAATTAGAATGGATCGTACGAAGGAATTAGAATGGATCGTACGAATGAATTAGAATGGATCGTGCGAATGAATTAGAATGGATCGTGCGAATGAATTAGAATGGATCGTGTGAATGAATTAGAATGGATCGTACGAATGAATTAGAATGGATCGTACGAAGGAATTAGAATGGATCGGATACATTCGTGCGAATAAATTAGATTGGATCGTGCGAATGAATTAGAATGGATCGTACGAATGAATTAGAATGGATCGTACGAATGAATTAGAATGGATCGTGCGAATGAATTTGAATGGATGGTGCGAATGAATTAGAATGGATCGTGCGAATAAAATAGAATGGATCGTACGAATGAATTAGAATGGATCGTACGAATGAATTAGAATGGATACATTCGTGCGAATGAATTAGAATGGATCATACGAATGAATTAGAATGGATCGTGCGAATGAATTAGTATAGATTGTGCGATTCTAATTTATTCGCACGAATGTATCCATTCTAATTCATTCGTATGATCCATTCTAATTCATTCGCACAATCCATTATATTTCATTCATACGATCCATTCTAATTAATGAATTAGAATAGATCGTACGAATGAATTAGAATAGATCGTGCGAATGAATTAGAATGGATCGTACGAATGAATTAGAATGGATCGTACGAATGATTTAGAATAGATTGTACAAAGGAATTAGAATGGATCATACGAATGAAATATAATGGGTCGTACAAATGAATTAGAATGGATCGTACGAAGGAATTAGAATGGATCGTACGAAGGAATTAGAATGGATACATTCATGCGAATGAATTAGAATGGATCGTACGTACGAAGGAATTAGAATGGATCGTACGAAGGAATTAGAATAGATCGTACAAATGAATTAGAATAGATTGTGTGAATGAATTAGAATGCATCGTATGCGAATGAATTAGAATGGATCGTACGAATGAATTAGAATGGATACATTCGTGCGAATGAATTAGAATGGATCATACGAATGAGTAAGAATGGATCGTACGAATGAAATAGAATTGATTGTACGAATGAATTAGAATGGATCGTACGAATGAATTAGATATGATCCATTCTTACTCATTCGTATGATCCATTCTAATTCATTCACACGAATGTATCCACTCTAATTCATTCGTACGATCCATTCTAATTCATTCGTACGATCCATTCTAATTCATTCATACATTCCATTCTAATTCTTTCACACGATCCATTCTAATTCATTCGTACGATCCATTCGAATTAATTCGTACAATCCATTCTATTTCATTCGTACGATCCATTCTTACTCATTCGTACGATCCATTCTAATTCATTCGCATGATTGTATCCATTATAATTCATTCGTACGATCCATTCTAATTCATTCGTACAATCCATTCTATTTCATTCATACGATCCATTCTTATTCATTCGTATGATCCATTCAAATTCATTCGCACGAATGTATCTATTCTAATTCATTCATACGATCCATTCTAATTCATTCGTACGATCCATTCTAATTCATTCGTATAATTCATTCTATTTCATTCGTACGATCCATTCTTACTCATTCGTATGATCCATTCTAATTTATTCGCACGAATGTATCCATTCTAATTCATTCGTACGATCCATTCTAATTCATTCGCACGATCCATTCTAATTCATTCAAACGATCCGTTGTAATTCATTCATACGATCCATTCTAATTCATTCGTATGATCCATTCTAATTCATTCGCACGAATGTATCCATTCTAATTCATTCGTACGATCCATTCGAATTCATTCGTACAATCCATTCTATTTCATTCGTACGATCCATTCTTACTCATTCGTATGATCCATTCTAATTCATTCGCACGAATGTATCCATTCTAATTCATTCATACGATCCATTCTAATTCATTCATACGATCCATTCTAATTCGTTCATACAATCCATTCCAATTCATTAACACGATCCATTCTAATTCATTCGTACGATCCATTCTAATTCATTCGTACAATCCATTCTATTTCATTCGTACGATCCATTCTTACTCATTCGTATGATCCATTCTAATTCATTCCCATGAATATATCCATTCTAATTCATTCGTACGATCCATTCTAATTCATTCGTACGATCCATTCTAATTCATTCATACGATCCATTCTAATTCATTCATACAATCCATTCTAATTCTTTCACACGATCCATTCTAATTCATTCGTACGATCCATTCTAATTCATTCGTACAATCCATTCTATTTCATTTGTACGATCCATTCTTACTCATTCGTACGATCCATTCTAATTCATTTGCACGAATGTATCCATTCTAATTCATTCGTACGATCCATTCTAATTCATTCGTACAATCCACTCTATTTCATTCGTACGATCCATTCTAATTCAATGGATTCATTCGTGCGAATGAATTAGAATGGATTGTATGAATGAATTAGATTGGATCATATAAATGAATTAGAATGGATCGTGCAAATGAATTAGAATGGATCGTACGAAGGAATTAGAATGGATCGTATGAATGAATTAGAATGGATCGTATATCGAGTGAAAGAATTAGAATGGATTGTACGAGTGAATTAGAACGGATTGTACGAATGAATTAGAATGGATGCATTCGTGCGAATGAATTAGAATGGATCATACGAATGAGTAAGAATGGATCGTACGAATGAAATAGAATGGATTGTACGAATGAATTAGAATGGATCGTAGGAATAAATTAGAATTCATTCGCACGATCCATTCTAATTCATTCATACAATCCATTCTAATTCATTCGTACGATCCACTCTAATTCATTCGCACGATCCATTCTAATTCATTCATACGATCCATTCTAATTCATTCATACAATCCATTCTAATTCTTTCACACGATCCATTCTAATTCATTCGTACGATCCATTCTAATTCATTCATACAATCCATTCTATTTCATTCGTACGATCCATTCTTACTCATTCGTACGATCCATTCTAATTCATTCGCACGAATGTATCCATTCTAATTCATTCGCACAATCCATTCTAATTAATTCGTACGATCCATTCTAATTCATTCGTACGATCCATTCTAATTCATTCGTACGACCCATTCTAATTCATTAATACGATCCAATCTAATTCATTCATACGATCCATTCTAATTCATTCGCACGAATGTATCCATTCTAATTCATTCGCACAATCTATTCTAATTCATTCGTACGATCCATTCTAATTCATTCATACGATCAATTCTAATTCATTCATACGATCTATTCTAATTCTTTCGCACGAATGTATCCATTCTTATTCATTCGCACAAATGTATCCATTCTAATTCATTCGTACGATCCATTCTAATTCATTCGCCTTCGTACGATCCATTCTAATTCATTCCCATGAATGTATCCATTCTAATTGAAATGTACGATCCATTCTATTTCATTCATACGATCCATTCTAATTCATTCGTACAATCCATTCTAATTCATTCGTACAATCCATTCTAATTAATTCATACGATCTAATCTAATTCATTCGTACGATCCATTCTAATTCATTCGCACGAATGTATCCATTCTATTTCATTCGTACGATCCATTCTTACTCAATCGTATGATCCATTCTAATTCATTCGCACGAATGTATCCATTCTAATTCATTCGTACGATCCATTCTAATTCATTCATACGATCCATTCTAATTCATTCATACAATCCATTCTAATTATTTCACACGATCCATTCTAATTCATTCGTACGATCCATTCTAATTCATAATTCATTCGCACGAATGTATCGATTCTAATTCATTCGTACGATCAATTCTAATTCATTCGTATGATTCATTCTAATTCATTCGCACAATCTATTCTAATTCATTCGCATGATCCATTCTAATTCATTCGTACGATCCATTCTATTTCATTCGCACAATCTATTCTAATTCATTCGCACGAACCATTCTAATTAATTCGTACGATCATGCTAGTGAATGTGCGAATGAATTAGAATGGATCGTATGAATGAATTAGAATGAATCGTATGAATGAATTAGAATGGATACATTCGTGCGAATGAATTAGAATGGATCGTATGAATGAATTAGATTGGATCGTATTAATGAATGAGAATGGGTCGTACGAATGAATTAGAATGGATCGTACGAATGAATTAGAATGGAACGTGTGAAAGAATTAGAATGGATTGTATGAATGAATTAGAATGGATCGTATGAATGAATTAGAATGGATCGTACGAATGAATTAGAATCGATCATACGAATGAATTAGAATGGATACATTCGTGCGAATGAATTAGAATGGATCGTACGATTGAGTAAGAATGGATCGTACGAATGAAATAGAATGGATTGTACGAATGAATTAGAATGGATCATATGAATGAATTAGAATAGATCGTGCGAATGAATTAGAATGGATCGTACGAATGAATTAGAATAGATTGTGCGAATGAATTAGAATGGATCATGCTAATGAATTAGAATTGATCATACGAATGAGTAAGAATGGATCGTGCGAATGAATTAGAATGGATTGTACGAATGAATTAGAATGGATCGTCTAATTCATTCGTACGATCCATTCTAATTCATTCGTACGATCCATTCTAATTCATTCATACGATCCATTCTAATTCATTCATACGATCCATTCTAATTCTTTCACATGATCTATTCTAATTCATTCGTACGATCCATTCTAATTCATTCGTACGACCTATTCTAATTCATTAATACGATCCAATCTAATTCATTCATACGATCCATTCTAATTCATTCGCACGATCCATTCTAATTCATTCAAATGATCCATTCTAATTCATTCGTACGATCCATTCTTATTCATTCCCATGAATGTATCCAGTCTAATTCAAACGTACGATCCATTCTAATTCATTTATACGATCCAATCTAATTCATTCGCACGATCCATTCTAATTCATTCGTATGATCCATTCAAATTCATTCATACGATCCATTCTATTTCATTTGTACGATTCATTCGTATGATCCATTCTAATTCATTCGTACGATCGCACGAATGTATCCATAATGGATCATACGAATGAGTAAGAATGGATCGTTCGAATGAATTAGAATGTATATATTCGTGCAAATGAATTAGAATGTATCGTATGAATGAATTAGAATGGATCGTACTTTCTTATTCATTCATACAATCCATTCTAATTCATTCGCACGAATTTATCTATTCTAATACATTCGTACGATCCATTCTAATTCATTCGCACAATCTATTCTAATTCATTCGTACGATCCATTCTAATTCATTCGCACGATCCATTCTAATTAATTTGCACGAATGTATCCATTCTAAGTCATTCGTACAATCCATTCTATTTCATTCATACAATCCATTCTTACTCATTCGTATGATCCATTCTAATTCATTCGCACGAATGTATCCATTCTAATTCATTCGTACGATCCATTCTAATTCATTCGTACAATCTATTCTATTTCATTCATACGATCCATTCTTACTCATTCGTATGATCCATTCTAATTCATTCACGCGAATGTATCCATTCTAATTCATTCGTACGATCCATTCTAATTCATTCGTACGATCCATTCTAATTCATTCATACGATCCATTCTAATTCATTCATACAATCCATTCTAATTCTTTCACACAATCCATTCTAATTCATTCGTACGATCCATTCTAATTCATTCGTACAGTCCATTATATTTCATTCGTACGATCCATTCTTACTCATTCGTACGATCCATTCTAATTCATTCGCACGAATGTATCCATTCTAATTCATTCGTACAATCCAATCTATTTCATTCGTACGATCCATTCTTACTCATTCGTATGATCCATTCTAATTCATTCGCACGAATGTATCCATTCTAATTCATTCGTACGAGCCATTCTAATTCATTCGTACGATCCATTCTAATTCATTCATACGATCCATTCTAATTCATTCATACAATCCATTCTAATTCTTTCACATGATCCGTTCTAATTCGTTCGTACAATCCATTCTAATTCATTCGTACAATCCATTCTATTTCATTCGTACGATCCATTCTTACTCATTCGTATGATCCATTCTTATTCATTCACACGAATGTATCTGTGGGTGCAAATTTTGGCAGAAGTATACCAACTACCGCGGGACCCATCGGCCCTGCCTGGTGGGCCCACGAAGACTACCACGGGACCCACCGGCCCTGCCTGGTGGGCCCACGAAGACTACCACGGGACCACCGGCCCTGTCTGGTGGGCCCACGAAGACTACCACGGGACCCACCGGCCCTGCCTGGTGGGACCACGAAGACTACCACGGGACCCACCGGCCCTGCCTGGTGGGCCCACGAAGACTACCACGGGACCCACCGGCCCTGCCTGGTGGGCCCACGAAGACTACCACGGGACCCACCGGCCCTGCCTGGTGGGACCACGATGACTACCACGGGACCCACCGGCCCTGCCTGGTGGGCCCACGAAGACTACCACGGGACCCACCGGCCCTGCCTGGTGGGCCCACGAAGACTACCACGGGACCCACCGGCCCTGCCTGGTGGGACCACGAAGACTACCACGGGACCCACCGGCCCTGCCTGGTGGGCCCACGAAGACTACCACGGGACCCACCGGCCCTGCCTGGTGGGCCCACGAAGACTACCACGGGACCCACCGGCCCTGCCTGGTGGGACCACGAAGACTACCACGGGACCCACCGGCCCTGCCTGGTGGGCCCACAAAGACTACCACGGGACCCACCGGCCCTGCCTGGTGGGCCCACGAGGGCCACTGCGGGACCCATCGGCCCTGTCCGATAGGCCCACGAGCCTGTAGAAACCCCCAAAAGACGGCAGCGGAGCCCACCAGCTTTACCTGGAGGATCCCTAGATACGACAGCAAAAACCGCCATTTGCCCCGGAATTCCTCCCCGGGAATCCTGTAAATAGCAGAGCCTTCGAATGTAAAAGGATCGAATCTGAGATCGAACTCTCAGTTCTAAAAAACCAGAGCTCTGGGATTTCCAACTTCCCATCTTCCACCTCTCTTTGATCTTCTTTTTCTCTCGAAGAGATTAGAGTTTTCAGTGATACTCGGCCTGTCGAGATCACTTCAACATAAGTGTTAGTGAATTCGGGTTGCTCCCTATAGCACGGAGTTGTAGGCTTCGGCTGAACTCCGAGATCACATCTCTTGTGTCAAACTCTCTCTCTGATTGCGTCTCTGTTTACATATCGAAAGAGGTAACTTCAACTCCAATTGACAGATCGATCAACGATCTTCAACTCGAACCTTCAATTGACTGGTGCTGCGAGAGTCTTCGGGTCGGCACGAAGATTTTCCCCCACAGTTTGGCGCCGTCTGTGGGATCCGATCAAAAAGTCCAACTCTCCGTTACTACTTGATCGGTTGAACCTACAACTGATCTTGATAGTCAAACTTCCTCGCCCTCTCGGTTGATCAGACAACTGAACGGCACTCTCGTTGCACCTTTCGCTCTCTGAATGGCGAGGACGAAACATCAAGGTCAACCAGAAGGAAGTAACACTCAACAACAAGCTCGTCCTGAGACTCGTTCAATGAGTCAAAGGCTCAACTTTGGACAGCCCCTTGCTGTTCCTGAGATGGGGGTTCGTTCAGGGAGTGGCAAGTCTGTCGATCGACCTATCGCCCACTCCGCGCGACAGTCGATTGGGCAAACAACACCCACTCCTGCTGAAGACCCTCCGTCGACCTACCAAATTTCTACAGTCGACTTCCAATTGCTCCAATTGGCGAAGCAGAACGCCACCCTCACTGCTGAGAGGGATGCTCTGAAGAAAGCAGCTTCCGAGGCGGGGATCGCTCTACCTATTCCCCCTGCAAGCGAGAGGGTCGATCTTCCACGACATTCAATCCACTCCGAACAACGGAGGTCAATGGGTACTACTGCCCTCGAGAGGATTCGACATGATCCAACCCCCTCTGCTGCCCCCTGGAAGCAGAGTGTTTGGGATCGCCTCGAAGATGAGTCATCCCAATCTTCTTCTGGCCGCAACTGCGACAAAAGAATACCTTCGAAGCTCAACATACCAAGGAGGCATCAGATGAAAGGCGCTCCTTCAAAGAGTCGAGTTTCCCCTTCCATCCCACTTCAGCGTGGGTTTGGATCGGACCTCCGACATCGACTTCAACTGGCAAATACTTCTATGCCTGAGCAAGACCTTGCGATCTTGCCTCTTGACCCACCTCTAGGTCGAGGACATGGTCGCAGGGATGGCTATTCTTCTGCCGGACCTCTACATCGAAGTCTCTTTGAGACAACATTTCCAAGAGGATGGAGAACTCCTGTCCTCCCCAAATTCAACTGCGTTCGAGGAGATCCTACTCTTCACATTCTCGCATTCAAGCAAGCTTTAACACCGCACGAAGAAGAAAACAATGTGCTCTGCCGCACCTTCGCAGGAAGTCTCGATGAGCCGTCGCTCGACTGGTATCACAATCTCCGAGCTGGGTCTATTACCCAGTTCGATGTTTTAGCTAAACTCTTCGTGCAGCATTATCAGCTCAATCTAAAGCCCGAGAAAAAGCTCGACTCTCTATATCGGCTAAGGATGGGTGCTGACGAGACTCTCCGAGGTTTCACTAGGAGGTTTCGCAACGAGCATGCTACCCTCTCTGGAAGACATCTGGATGATGAAGCCATTATGTTGGCTTTCCAGAACGCTCTCCGCTTCGATCTACACATCTACAACGACTTCATCCGTAATCCCCCTCCTTCTCTGGGTGCTATGTTCGATCGAATCTAGAGAGAGATCGAGGTCGAAGACGATCAAGTCGCTCGTAAAGGGCGAGAAACAAAACGAAGGCCTGCGGAAAGAGAAGCTCCTAAGTATGCCGCCAAGGCTCACAACGCTGAGGCAGCAGCCCCTCCAGCCAACAAACGATCAAAGAATGATGGGCGTCGATCTCCAACGAAGACCACTTTCACCGAGTGAAATATGCCGGTCGAACAGATACTCGACCGCATTCAACATGAAGAGTTCGTTCGGAGGCCCAACCCTCTTCAGCCGAACTCGAAATTTACAGCTGATAAAACAGTATATTGTGACTTCCACCAAAGTCACGGCCACTCCACCGATCGGTGTTTTCGGCTGAAGTTCCATCTTGAAGACCTATTGCGAGAAGGCCATCTTCAAGAATTCGTCAAAGGTGGACATGATCAACGCCGAGCCTCTGCAAAGGGGAAAGAAGTGTGTTGGGTACACCAAATCTCCTCCAACCGACAACCAATCTCTGTGAAAGCCAATATCTTTGGCATTCACGGATCATTGCACAATCAATCAATAACCGGGAAAGAAGTGGATCGACAAGTTCGACGCATCTTCCATGTTCGTGCTTGGCCCTCTATCGTCTTCAATGACGCAGATCTTCAAGGAGTTCACACTCCCCATCGAGACCCACTTGTCTTGAAACTCCTCATCGACGGAAGCACTGTCAACCGGATCCTCATTGACACCGGAAGCTCCATCGACATTATGTTCTCAGACTGCTTCAAACGTCTAGGACATAAGTATCAAAGCCTCGACGTCGTCCCGACCGTGATCACCGGCTTCAACGGCGAACAAAGCATCACGGTGGGCGAGTCCAGATTTACCATCGACCTCAGCCGAGAGACTCGAGTCTCGGTAAGGTTTGCAATCGTCGAAGGAATGTCTAGCTACAACGCCATTCTTGGGCGGCCATTCCTCCACCAGATCAATGCCATCTCCTCTTCTTATCACCAACTTCTCAAGTTTGCAATAGGAGAAGGCATCGTCTGCATTCGAGGTGATCAACAAGCTGGAAGGTCTTGTGAGGCTGCTGCGGCTAAAACAGATCGAAAAATCAACATTGCTCCTCCAAAGCGGCCACGAGATGAAGCTGGTCCCTCTTCCAAATAGCAATCAAAAGAGATTCCGCTGACCGAACCTCCACCAATCGAATGGGAAACATCACCTTCAATTGAAGAAATCATCCCTATCAACATTGGCAGTGGAGATCTCCCTCGACAAACATTTATTGGTACCGGTCTTAGCGACGCAGAAGCGCAAGACACGGTATCCTTCCTCCAGTCCAATATCGACGTCTTCGCCTGGTGTTTCGAAGACATGCCTAGTATCAATCCGGATGACGCTTGTCACCGACTTGCAATCAAAGAAGAATTGAAACCTGTCAAGCAAAAGCCACGCACCATCCGGCCAGAGCTGCAAGTTGCTGTTCAAGAAGAAATCACCAAGCTACTCGCAGCAGGCTTCATCCGAGAAGTAGAGTATCCTACCTGGATCTCTAACATAGTTGCTGTTCCAAAGAAGAATGGGAAAGTCAGAGTCTGCATCGACTTCACCAACCTCAACAAATTTTGCCCCAAAGACCCATTCCCCATGCCAAGAATCGATAGACTCGTCGATGCCACTGCTGGCCACGAGCTATTGTCTTTCATGGATGGGTATTCTGGATACAATCAAATTCCACTTCATACAAACGATCAAGAGAAGACTTGCTTCGTGACTAGCCGAGGTCTCTACTGCTACAACGTAATGCCATTCGGCCTCAAAAATGCTGGTTCCACCTATCAACGGCCAGTCACAAAAATGTTCGAAGATCAGATCGGTCGCCACGTCGAAGTCTATGTCGATGATCTCCTCACCAAGAGTTCCATTCGGAGCAAGCATCTTTCTGATCTGGCAGAAACCTTTCAAGTTCTTCGAAAATATCGTATGAAGCTCAATCCAGCCAAGTGCGCTTTCGGAGTTCAATCTGGCAAATTCCTGGGTCATCTTGTGACCAGGAGGGGTATTGAAGCCAATCCTGATCAAATTCGAGCTATCCTCGACATGCCATCACCTACTAATCGAAAGGAAGTGCAGCACCTCACTGGAAGACTTACTGCCCTGAATCGGTTCATCTCAAAGTCTTCTGACAAATGTAAACCTCTCTTCCACAAACTACGAAAGGCGGATACTTCAGGGTGGAGTCCAATTTGTGAAGAAGCATTTCAAAGCATCAAGAAATATCTGGTGCAAGCTCCTATCTTGACGGCTCCACTTCCACAAGAAGACTTATGGCTCTATCTCGCCGTAACCAATCAAGCAATCAGTGCAGTCTTAGTCAGTAGAAGAGAAGGCTTCGAGCATCCAGTCTATTATATCAGTCACACTCTTCTCCCGGCTGAAACTCGCTATTCAAAAACTGAGAAAGTCATCCTAGCCTTACTCACTGCATCGCGTCGCCTTCAACCATACTTCGTCTCTCACCAGATCACTGTCATTTCAGAACATTCGCTCAAAGATATCATTGACAAAGCTGGTCGAGCTGGTCGAATGACCAAATGGGTGATCGAAATGAGTTCCCTGGGGATTCAGTTCGAATCTCGCACTTCTATCAAAGGTCAAGTTATAGCTGATTTTCTAGCTGATTTTCCAATTGAAGACCCCATCACTTGGGAAGAAGATGTCGATATGCGCTTGGAAGATGAGGACAATACTCCGATCAACCTTGCAACAAAAATTGATCCAAATCTCGAAGCTACTGCTGCAACTCCTCCATGGAAACTTTATACTGATGGAGCTTCAAGTTCGATCGGTTCGGGAACTGGGATAGTCTTGGTGTCCCCCAAACTTGATCATCTCCAGAAAGCCACTCTCCTCGGATTCACTGCCACCAACAACGAAGCCGAATACGAAGCACTCATTTCTGGACTCTGTGGGTGCAAATTTTGGCAGAAGTATACCGACTACCGCAGGACCCATCGGCCCTGCCTGGTGGGCCCACAAAGACTACCACGGGACCCACCGGCCCTGCCTGGTGGGCCCACAAAGACTACCACGGGACCCACCGGCCCTGCCTGGTGGGCCCACGAGGGCCATTGCGGGACCCATCGGCCCTGTCCGATAGGCCCACGAGCCTGTAGAAACCCCCAGAAGACGGCAGCGGAGCCCACCAGCTTTACCTGGAGGATCCCCAGATACGACAGCAAAAACCGCCATTTGCCCCGGAATTCCTCCCCGGGAATCCTATAAATAGCAGAGCCTTCGAATGTAAAAGGATCGAATCTGAGATCAAACTCTCAGTTCTAAAAAACTAGAGCTCTGGGATTTCCAACTTCCCATCTTCCACCTCTCTTTGATCTTCTTTTTCTCTCGAAGAGATTAGAGTTTTCAGTGATACTCGGCCTGTCGAGATCACTTCAACATAAGTGTTAGTGAATTCGGGTTGCTCCCTATAGCACGGAGACGTAGGCTTCGGCTGAACTCCGAGATCACATCTCTTGTGTCAAACTCTCTCTCTGATTGCCTCTCTGTTTACATATCGAAAGAGGTAACTTCAACTCCAATTGACAGATCGATCAACGATCTTCAACTCGAACCTTCAATTGACTGGTGCTGCGAGAGTCTTCGGGTCGGCACGAAGATTTTCCCCCACAGTTTGGCGCCGTCTGTGGGATCCGATCAAAAAGTCCAACTCTCCG